>CM076608.1:14477015-14567954 GCA_038502775.1 Hippodamia convergens | reverse complement strand
ACTTACAATGGAAGCGGTGGAAGAAAGAGAGATGTTATGCCAAGCGAAAGATATAGCTAGAGGAGGCAAGAAGCGAACAGTCAATTCTATTCAAAACAAAACCAATACACGTCAATTCATTTGAAGTTTGACATAGGGATAGAAAATTGAATATAAGCACGCTCTCTTTCTTTCGGTACTTCACTTGTATCATAGCTTCTTTCCTCTGTTAGCTGTATCTCATCTTTGGCATAACGTTCTGAAACAACACTGACTGCCAGGCCTCATCCATGTTTGGTAAATCTATGTTGTAGATCCAATTTCTTCTGTAAACGTCACTGGAAACAACTGGCTTCAGCACGGAGACATGTTGGCTTTAGTTATCTCTTGTGATGGCTCCCCATCTCTGCGATACTGCGTGAAGTTCTACAAAGGATCCTACAACGCTACAGGGAACGAAACCTGCCGTTCCTTTTTCACTTTGAGCAGTTGCAACTTCCTTATTCAGTGGTACTTAGGCGAAGCAGAGGAGCACACAGTTCTTCTCATTCTCGAGAACGATGTTACGAAAATAGTGAAGACTGTAGCTGTTACAATTTACGAAGGTAATCAATGGTCGATAATTTTATTCAGATGTCGTCAGTTCATTTTTTCTCTTTCAGTTAAGAGGCAGGCCCAGCTGTCTGTTATTGTGGTACCTGTGGCTTTTAGCTTGGTTGCGGTAGTCCTTATTGTTTTCGGGGTGGCCTATTATATCCAGAATCGAGAAAGGTATGAAAACTTCATGTAAAAACTAGAAATTTCTTCAGGCAAAAAAAGTCAAATCCTTCAGATCCATTTGCACCATCGTTCCTTAAATATTTAAGTGTCATTTCGATCCTTAAACCTAACATCAAATTTAAGGCTAAGTTCACATGATCGCGCGACAACGCACGTTTGTAGCTCGTTAACGCGCGTTGATGTATTCAGATGGTCGCTCGTTGATAGCGCGACAGCCCGCGACTACTGTCATCTTCTTCTTCTTCTATCGTTCACAATGTGCTGAGGCGATTTTCAGATTCCGAGCACAGAAAAAGTCATTGAAATATCTGTCAATATTTCACCTTTGTACGTCAAATCGCGCGAATCATCTGAACACGTCTATGCCTGACAGTTGTACTTCAATACGCGCGAATTCGCGCGACGTCGAGCGAAACAAGATACTGGCGACAGAGCAAAGTCGATCGCGCGTGATCGCCAATTTACGCGCGATGACGCGCGACCATATGAACATTTCTATGTGACTACTCAGTATCTCTAGTCGCGCGTTTTGGGAATCGCGCGTAATCGCGCGATCATCTGAACTTAGCCTTAGGGTGAAGTTAAAAAACATGAAGAACTGAAATATCACTAGATAGAACTATTTAAGGGTCCCTTAATAGATAATAAAATATTTTTCTATATTCTAAGGTCCCTTACGTAAGAATTCCATTTGAGTGATAGTCGTGCAACTGCCAATATTTAAGGGATCCTTAACTTTAAGGAACGATGGTGCAAACGGATCTAAATCATCTGAAATTCATGTCCTTGCAAACTCCATATGTCAAAAGTGACAATAAACCCTCTTCAGAAATAATGATAGAAGTGTCTTTTTCAGATACTTCTTTACTTTTCATTTTCAAAACGCTAAATGAATGTTTTTCATTGTCTCAATTTCTCTAGTTCTATTTAAAAAATTCATGTAATAATGTTTTTGTATAATTGAATCTGAACTCTCAGAATTGAGAATCAAATATCGATGCAAGTGCCATCTATACTTCTCTGCCTGAAATAGCAGCCGGAAGGTTAGACGTTGCCGTTGTTACCAGCAGCGTGTCTAGTGGCACGCTTAGATATAGGTTCGGTTTCACAAAACTTTGTTTGTACCGTTAGATTAATTGGAACCACCGCGATTCGATGAAATTTCAAAATGAATGATTCGATTGGTTCGAATTTACGTAAGGTTTTTTAATCGCAGAATTAAAGTTTTGTGAAACCGACCCATAGAAAGTATACGGATTTCTTGTGCAATTCGCACTGTTTTCGATATAATTTCGGATTCATTTCAATTCACAATGAAATAAAGAACTGTAGGGAGGAAAACAAAACAGCATTTCGTTCATCTGCGAATAATTTCTCAATATTTTATCGCAAATAATCCAGAACTCACCACGAGGAGGTAGCTGTTGCATTGAGTTCCACACATGATTAAAATCATAATGAAAATTATTTCACTTTTTGAAGCGAAGTAGGCGAATGAACATCAAAAGAGGAAAAAAAATATTATTTCGCTGTCGAAAACGATTACATTCTTACTGCTGATCTTTAAACTTGAAATGAATCCTATAAAACAGAAATTCAACAAACTAAAAATAAACTCTGAATAAATAAAAAATTTTCTGAACTGAACCTTCGGCGGTTGGATAAGAGTTATTTCTCAAAATATGGGAATCTACAAAATGTTTTCTACAAAATGTTTTATACAAGCTGTCACCGTTGACTTCAAAACTACTTTTCCTATGAATTGCGTTAAGCCATCTTCTTCTCCTCGCGGTATCTTTCGGAAATCTAAATACCGACACCTTCTCATTAGTAATAATAATAATAATAATATTTATTCACACATGTAACAAATTAATAGATTTATAGTTGCTTTTACAACCGGGAACTTCACAAGTAAGAGGCATAGTACTCAAATCGAAGATTTCCAAATGAAATTTTAATAAATATTAAAATGAAAAACCTTCCTGTTGATAATCTTCCCAGATATGAACACTAAAGATACAAAAATTCAATCACAAACCCGATACACACTGTCATGCAACTGCAAGACTTATTTTCACTTTAATTATTGAGTGAAAAACCGATCACACGAACGCGAAAAACACACAAACCTTTTTACACGTTTCCCGGTGGAATTTCTGATGCGAACTACACTGCGCAAAAAAATTAACGCACATTCTGAAAATCTCAATTTTGATTAAAGTTAACTCTACATTGACTTTATAACTTATTTTTATGTTCTCTCGGGAAGGTTTTGAACGAAACAAGACACATTAAATGGAAAAAAAATTCAGGATTTCACCGAATCTTATGTGAAAGAAGAGAAATGAACAACTTTCAAAATACCGAAATGCTGATAAGTGATTTGATACTTGGTATTTCCACCCCTTGCGCTAATTACAGCTCGGCAACGACGGTTCATACTCAAAATGAGTGATCTTTAAAGGTTCTGATCTAATCCTTCCCAGATTTCTCTGAGTTGGATTCCTAAGTCATTAAGAGTAGCTGGATGATTTTCTGAACTTCTCAGCTTTCTATTGAGATTGTCCCAAACCTGCTCAATCGGATTGAGATCTGGACTTCTTGCTGGCCATTACATTCTAGAGACTTCAATCTCATTAAGGTACTCCTGAACGATGCGTGCACGATGGGGTCTGGCATTATCGTCCATAAAAATGAAATTTTCACCAATGTATGGGGCAAATGGCACTACATGCTCTTCAAGAATGTTCCTTATATACTTATCAGCATTCATAGCTCCATAATCAACGACCACTAGGTCTGTGCGGGCAGTCAAAGATATTCCACCCCATACCATAATCGATCCTCCCCCGAAACCAGTAGTATTCAGGAAATTGCACTGAGCATATCTTTCATGTGGACGTCTGTATACAAGGGAACGTCGATCACAATGGTAGAGGCAGAATCTAGACTTTTCTGTGAAGAGAACTTTTTCCAATCGACCTCTTCCCAATGCATATGCTCTCGCGCAAAATCCAAACGCGGCCTTCGATGGGCTGGGGTAGGAGCTGGGCCTCTTGCCGCGACACGAGGCCTTAAATCATATTCTCTGAGGCGATTTATTATGGTCTGAGTGCTAATTTTCACCCCATGAGTTCGCTCAAGCTGATTTTGAAGGAGGCGAGCGGTTGCAAACCGTTGTTTCAACGAAGAAACTCTCAAGTAACGTTCTTGAATGGCAGTTGTTACCCGTGGTCTACCCTGTCCTGGTCTTCGGACATTCATACCTGCAACATTCTGGACACACTTGTATGGGAAACTCCAAACCTTTCTGCAATTCTTGTGTATGTCCACCCTTCTTCTCGCAAAACTACCGCTTGGGCACATTCCTCTCGGGTCAAATTGCGTGTTTCGCGTTGCATAGCGATGTAGTGTAGAAAATCAAACGAAAGAAAAACTATTGATCACTAGAATTGATCGAGAACAACTGATTTCAGAATGGAGCCAATACATTCAAAATCTGATAATATCATCTTTTTTTATTCCTGCTGGGAAAAACGTCCGTATTGAAGAAAAACGTTGAAAGTGGATAAAATATGCATGCATAATTCTGATAAAAATAATCATCATTGAGAGCACCTTCAGTTGTAGAATAAATTTGAGATTTCCATAATGTGCGTTAATATTTTTGCGTAGTGTATATTACATGTTACGGTTCTAAACAGAACTGCAAGTGAAAAGTCGTAACACTCTGAGCATGATGCAACCCTTTGAGGGGGTTCTGGCAACGTCGCATTTTAAAGGAACATATTGGCCTGTTGAATATCGTAGGTCGCGGTAGAGTTTATTCAATATGTCTGCGAGGAGGTTGCTTCTGATTCCTTGTATTCGCTTTTTTTCAGATTCATCATCGAAGTGGCCGATTTCAATTTCGGCGTGGACTATTCCGACATGGAATACAAAACATTCCGAGAGAGGCTGCAGGAATCCTTCATGAACGCGTTCACCAGGGCCCCAACTCCTGATACATCGGATGTTCCGAATTGGCCCCCTGGTCATAGCAGCAAGAAGTACGATAGTATGACATGACTGATTTAATTTTACCGAATATATTTATATGATTCCAAAATTTATGAGACAATGTGATATTGTTCCAAATGAGATTCTATATCGGTGATCATTGAGGATATGAGTATTTTTGTGTGACGTATGACAAGATTATAGGCTGAAAAGTTGTTTTACGACAAATGGAACGTTTTTAAACTGGATCTCTTTTGTTTTAATGTGTGTAAATTTGAAATTCCGATTGGACTTCTGTGATTCTGTCAGACTTTTTGACATTTTCGACACTTTGCCCTCAGTGTAACTTTAATTTTGCACTAATAAAAACCCAACATTTTTCAAGTTATTCAAACGCCAATGGTTCCTACAATTTTATTAATTGGATTTAAATAATTTTGTTTGAAATTTTAAATCATGAATTGTGGCTTACTTCGAATATTGAATAGTAATAAATATCAGCTTGACCTCAAATTGTTGATGGATTATGCTCATGCCTTGAAGTATTAATTTGGAGTGTTCCTTGACATTCTGAATAGATTTTTTGGTGTTTACAATCTAATTTTTTATGGTAAAGGTGGTATTTGCCACCGTGAAACATTCAATCATACTGAGCAATACCTTATTCAATAATAACTTGTTCGAGTTTTATCGTCTGTTTTGCTGTAGGTTTCTTCTTGTACACTAAGATCATAACATTGAAAATACTTTGAGAACTTGATGATTTGTAGGTTTATAATTTTTTATACTCATTTTATATTGTTTGGAATATTGTTTTTATCGATAACATTGTTTGAGTTATAATATAATTTATTAGAGAAATGTTGTTTCATTTATATTTAGAGCCAAAACAATGCTCAAGTAGCGAAGTGAACACTGGAAATCTTTTTTCAAAAACTTCTGAAACAAATAAAATATTCATGATTCCTCCTTCTGAAAGAGTTCTTTCATTTCGTTTCAAGTTAAATAAAGGAAAATAGTAAATAGATAAAATGAAGGAAAAGAGGAGAAATAAAAATCTCAGAACGTTTCGGTGATTTATTTCTCACCTTCCTCAGGCTATAATTTTCTTCAATCTTGAAGTTAGAATTAAAATTCAAGACTTCATCAAAAATTTGTTAAATAAATTGAAAGTGCCAAGAAAAAAGTTGAGGGAAAGACTTCAAAGTACAGGGTGATAAGATTTCGATGTTTTAGTACTACATCTCCTAAATTAAGCGAGATAGAAAAAAAGTAATAAAGATGTTCTCTCTTTTCCAGAAACTCAAAATGCTGAAAACCGCCATTCGCTGAGATATCTAGTTTCCATGCTACAGGGTGATTTTAAAATTTGGCCAATTATTATAATTGGTTATAACTTCCGCAGTATTGCCGCTACGCTCTCGAAATAAAAACATCTTAAGGGCAGTTTTTTCGGTACTTTTTACTAGTGCCAACAAAATTTTAGTGCCTCTTCAAATTTTTGAGAAATAAAAAAAATTAATTTTTTTCAAACGGAAACCGTAGTGTTGTTATGATAATTTTCGATAGACTTAACTTAGACAATTTCAAAAATATATGTCATGATATACTTCTGAGCTTGAATATGAAAATTCTGAAAAAAACACTTTTTGGTCAACATAATTTAAGCAGGCTTTTGATTTGGTTGATCGAAAACTGTTTTTTCGGAATTTTCGATATTTAAGCACGGAAAAGTATATCATGATATATTTTTGAAATTGTCTAAGAAAAATCTATTGAAAATTAGCACACTATGGTTTTCATTTGAAAAATTTGAAAAAAAATTAATTTTTTTCAAACGGAAACCGTAGTGTTGTTATGATAATTTTCGATAGACTTAACTTAGACAATTTCAAAAATATATGTCATGATATACTTCTGAGCTTGAATATGAAAATTCTGAAAAAAACACTTTTTGGTCAACATAATTTAAGCAGGCTTTTGATTTGGTTGATCGAAAACTGTTTTTTCGGAATTTTCGATATTTAAGCACGGAAAAGTATATCATGATATATTTTTGAAATTGTCTAAGAAAAATCTATTGAAAATTAGCACACTATGGTTTTCATTTGAAAAATTTGAAAAAAAATAATTTTTTATTCCTCTAAAATTTGAAGAGGCACTGAAATTTCGATAGCACTAGTAAAAAGTACTGAAAAAACTGCCCTGAAGATGTTTTTATTTCGAGAGCGTTGCGGGAATACTGCAGAAATTATAACCAATTATAATAATTGGCCAAATTTCAAAATCACTCTGTAGCATAGAAACTAGACACCTTAGCGACTTGCGGTTTTCAGCAATTTATGATTCTCGAAAAAAAAAACATGACATGTATATTACTTTTTTCTATCTTGCTTAATTTAGGAGATGTAGTACTAAAACATCGAAATCTGACCACCCTGTACATAAATCTATCTCGAAGATCCACAACTTTTATTTAATGAATTTTCTTCCAGCACGTGTAGGGTATCCTTTGATTCATGATTTATATTTTCCTTAAGTTTAATGTCCTTGAAAGAAGCCTTTGTATACTTAAAGTTGATAAAAGTGATACGATATTTTTCAGTCAGACGAAAAATCTCTTTCGTTCAATGAAAACGAAATTAATTAAAACTTTTCTTACACTTGAATTTCTTGGGAACGGTAACACGGCCCTCTAGATAGAACTCTAGGGATATCTACGGGCATAACTCACATTAAAATTTTACACAATTATTACGAAGAGGGCTTTCGTAAGCTTTGAGTTCTAATTCGCGGAGGATCGGAAGATAACTTGGAACTTTTTGCAAATGAACCAGAAGTTTTGTATATTAGGAAGCTCAAGGAAAGAATGAGATTCAGAAATTTACATCAACTTTACTCGGTTGGAGATTCTACCTCTGATCTTTAAAAGCAGGTAGGGCGAAGAATGGAATTAAATCGTTGAGCCGCTGATTTTATTACGTGAATTAGTCAGTGGTCAGATAGTTAAAACGATTGGTTGAACTTCGCTTTAAAAAAATGAAAAAGGAGGTTACATTAGATATGTCCTTGAAAGCCTCTTTTCACTGATTATTTACTTTTCGAATTTACTTGTGATTTCTTTTGCGTCTATGAGTTCCAGAGAGAATGAAAATACTCGTCCGTAAATCTGCTGCCTGCGAAATCTAAAAGCGACATATGAAGAAGAATAAAGTTTATTCAAAGAATATGGTTTCTGAAAATTCAATCCATATTTGTGCACTATGAAAAAGTATTTAAATCATCGATATTATGGAGACCTTGATGATTATGACGACGTTGTGATAGTTAATATTTCAGTTAGAAAAACCAAAAAAAGACGAACATTTATTGGTTCTAATTTTTGCTAATAAAACAATCATCTCTAAAAATGATTAATATTTCTGGAGAAAGTGTATTTTTTGAAAATATCGTTTTTCATTAATTGGAGAACTATTCAATTAATATCAGTCCTTGGTTTTTTAGTGTCACTTTTATTGTTGTTTAATTTAATCAATCGAAATAAATATTATTCATTAATAATTTTTTTTTCGTAAACTAACGGGGTTAAGAAAGAGACAAAAAATGTTCGAGAATTTAGAGGGAGGAAAAATCTTTGCCTCCGGGAAGGAAATGATTCATTTTTATCTCAAATCAATATTTAACATTCATTACTTATGAACATTAATATCAATCGTAAAACTAGAACAATTACTAACATTAATGCCCTGTGACTTTAGGAAGCTTCGCAACACATTATTAGAATCCTCAGCACCAACAGTACTTGAAGAAACCGGAAGTACAATATTGGATGATGATGATCTAAAATCTGTTGAGGTTGGGAGAATTTTTTCAGCAATGACATTTCCATAAATATGCAATGAAATGATCAACATAGCCCTCGGCTACCGTCGTAGACCTCCATTCACCATGTTTTTTTATATCCGTAATATTTGCTCCTGATTCTGCTAGCAATGAAACGGAGGATCTTCGAAAACAGTGTCCTGTATATTGCTTTGGTCCTGGCAGTTTGAGGAATTCGGCAACAATAGATGGAATTTTCCCAAATGTATTTACCAACTGAATTGGCAGTGCATTTATACTACATGTATTTCAGGAAAAAAACGACGATGTTTGATGACAGAAGGGCGCAATGCAAAGTACTTATGAAAATAAGCAACATATTTCCCAATAATACTGAAAGAACGACTGACTTTCGTTTTTGTATTTGGAAGTTGTATAACCACTGATTTATTTGTTATTTCCATGTCTTAAATAAATATTTACTAACATCCACAACAATTTTAACAAGGGCGCTTGACTTCATCATTGAAAATTTGCTCCACAAAGATGATGAACTCCATATTTTTAATTTTTCTTCTAAGTATGCCAGAAAAACAGTTTCACTGAAGTTCCCGTTTACATTTTTCAATTTATACCAGGCCAGGAAATTGTGATATGCAATATCGTACTGCTGAACAGAGTTCTTAGGTAGGAGTTCCAGATTTGCTCTTCAATATTTAGAGGAACGTTTGCCATTCACAACAACCTTTTGCATGATTATTTGAATATTGAAATGCATTCTGAAGTTTATTGTCATTGCAAATTCGCCCATATCATTATCAAAATAGGGCAGTTACACAAAAAACATTGTGTTAAAAGTGATTTTATTTTCTTCGTGAAAATATTCAATTCGCTCCGCTAATATCACAAACGTTTTCACTCACAAAATAAAACATCACTTCCAACACTCATATCATAAAAAACTATTTTATTGTAAGTTTGAAAAAACTCCATATTATTATTGTTGATCCACTGGAAACGATCAACCAAACTTCACACGTAGGGAATGTGACTCAAAGGTGTAGAATAAAGGAATAGAGTATTAGAGAACCCGGTCTTGGACAAGACCTCATCAACACATTGTTTGGCACTTCGGGCGTCGGTTGTCCCAGCAAATTGCAATTAAATTGTTACTGAAACTGCTACCCAAGTTTCCACGTCCAATCGTCTCAACAATCGTACGTTACAGAACCAAACCTACTAATAAACGCCTTCTTGACGTGCTCAGAGATTGCATTACCCCATTCCAAGGGACTAATGACCACTTCAATCATTTCTGGAGCAGTCGTTAAAGGAACCATGCCTTTCATTATGTAAGGGGAGACGCAATGGTGTTATGATCTATTTTACCGCAAGACAAAGGCGTTTGATCGACCGACTAAGCCGAATCTGTTCGGGTTCAGATGTACAAGGTAGTTGAATACTTTAATTTGTAATTTAACCTCGAGAATGTTCAACTGAAAAATAAAAAAATATTTCTCGTATTGAACTAGTTGATTATGATCAGGAATCTCAATTCTGCGAGAACAACCCCTGAAAGAATTGATCCTGAGGATGTCAGGCACTTGAACTGGCGAAAGATCGAGAATAAATATAAACGACGACGGCCGAAATGCTTGAAAAATCAAGTGACATTTCCTACTTCTTGTTACAAAGTTGAAGAATTTGTCAATGAAAAAAAAACAGTAATCTGTCACGAGGTTTGGATTTTAATCTTTATTTTAATTGAAACATCTTCAAATGCCAGAATCAATCAACTTTGACAAGTAGGCAGAGAGCATTGTTAAGAAGTTACTTTTCTTCAAAGAGACTTAGTTATAAAACTCGCAATTGAAGGTACCAACTTCACATTTGCATAAATATACTACTCTACAATCGTTTTAAATAGTATGTTATCTTCGAGAATATCGCTGTAAAATCATTCAAAACTCAATAACAACTTGAATCGATCCAATGAAAATCAGTATGAGACATTTCGTCAATCTGGTCGCCTTTTTCTGAAGATTGGTTTTTTGCATATGCTTCATGGATGTTGTTATTTTGAAATGGAGTCAGTATATCAACGGCTTCGATTTGAAACGAGTTTTCAGAAAATGCCAATACGTAAATTAACAAAAGCTGACGCTAATATAGGGCTATCGGAATGATACAGGGTGGCCTAACTCAGGTTGTTGTAGCGGACCGTGCAGCCATGGTTGAGAATGCGCTCGAGGAGCTTCGTATTCCACATTCACCAATACCTCGTATACCGCTCTCACCAGATTTGAATTGCATAGCACATGCATGGGATATGCTCCAAAGAAGATTAGATAATCATCAACCTACCCCAGAATCCTTAAATGATCTGAGAGAGCTTCTGTCCCGTTGATGGAACCAAATTCCTCAAGAAATGTTCAACAATCTCGTATGTAGTATGCAAAGAAAATGTCAAGCTGGTATTGATGCTCGTGGATAAATTGCATTGATAGTCTTGAAATGCTTTAATCTCTGGGAATAAAATTTCGTTATTTTACTAGATTTTTTCAACCACTCTGTACCCATACGCTGCAGACCTACAGGCTAAAATTAATTTTATTTCCTGCAACTTCAAATCATTTTAATATGGATTTTCATCACAAAATCTCATTTAAACTGAATTTTTTGCAATGTAAGCCAACATCCTTAACTCATGTGGAGCAGATTACATATTTCATCACTGATAGAATCATGGGGTGGACAAAAGTGGACTAACCTTAGAATTTTTTTTTCAAATTTGGAAGTTTCGCTAAAAAATTGCACGAAAATAACATTTTTTCCATTGAACTGAATAAGGAATGGACGAACGTGGACTAACCATGTACAGACAACGCTGAAATGTTGGCTCAGAAAGTTACATTTGGAGAAGTTAATCATTGATTCTTCTGGTTCTGATGAGGGAAAAACGGCATAATATTGGGTGCACAAAATCAAACTGAACTTGGACAACTTTTTATTCAATTTGGTCGAATGTAAGAAAGGTAGACAAACGTGGACCAAGAACCCTGCAACTTCTCGCACGATTGGTCATCATCTTTGTCGTGGTTTGCGAGCTTTAGTAGTTGTGATGAATTCTGAGAACCATGGTAATTAGGACGAGCAACCACACCAAGAATGACCAGACCCTCTTTCCTTACAACATAGGTTAAGTGAGTTTCAGGAGAAGAAGAAACAGCGAAGGATGCAAGAAATTTATCTCGATTACCAACGAAGCACCAAGATGACAACACGAACCAGAATCTTTCCTTATTCCAGGGCTCGTGTTTCACCGATGTTAGGTCAGGAGGGCCTAGGAATCGCCGGATATCGAGAGAACGGCGTGGTGACTATGGCTGCATTGACCTCTCGAGTCCTCGGACACGGGACACGGGTAAGGCTCAAAGAATACTGTTAGCACCACATGTAACCTAGCACCGCTAGAAGGAATAGCAGTGAATATGTGGCTCACTTTGCCTTCCCCTTGAGACTGAAACAATCCAGAGGCCTGACCCAAACTGCAAGTTAGGACTCCATCAAGAGTACTAGGACTTTATTGGAAACCTTGAATCGTCGCATGGGATAGCCCAATGAGTAATATTAGTACTCTGCTGATACCGACCTCTCATAGCTCTATTCTTGAAGAAGCCAGGAGCATTGGCTCTCTACCTTGGATGCCTTCTACTGGCGACAAGCAAGTTCTGAACAGACGCCTAGATGGAATCGGTGTTCTTGTGGTTCTAACCAAGTAGCTGAGGATGGTTTTTTAGTTGGTTAAAGGCTCTTGAGCCTTTTCCCTACCTCAGGCCACGAAAAAGGCATAGGGAGACATGGAAGCGGTTGAAAGATATCTATATCCAGGAGTGGACGACTACAGGTTGAAGAAGAAGATTTGACAGTGGAACAGCTGTGCTAGCTCTTGACTCCCCATAAGTCAAATCAAAGTAAATCTGGGAATGTAAGACGTCACTCAACCTTCTCAGAGGAAAAACCAGGACAACCTGGTGTGCATGATTTGGACAGATTCAGTAGGATCTTGATGAGATGGCGAAGTGCTCAAGTCTACTTTGAAATTACCAATGGTCGATCATTAGCCCTACCATATAATATGACGGCTGAATATGTTTCCTTAGCTTAATTGGGAGTTCTGATTCACTCGCTGTGCCGGCGGCTTGGCTGTTGAGCCGAATTCTTACTAAATTTAGGTTTAGAATTTGGGACTTGAAGGTGCTTAGTTAATAGTTAAAAAGTGGGAACAGTCCACTGGGACCTGATGGTCTATTGAGCCCCCTGACAAAGCTTCACAGCTCACCTTCCAGTCCCAGAGATCTTATGAAATCTAATATCTCGGAGGGCTTCAGTGAGGCTAATTCCTCATTCCTACAGGTCTCTTGTTTTCTTTGGCTTATAATGCCAATGCATTCTGTGACTAGGTGAATAGAAGTTTCTTCTTCCTCTCCACAGAATCTAAACTCGTCTGTGTCCGATACGCCCACTCTCAACAAGTGATTTCTGAGGCGACAATGCCCTGTAAGAAAGCCAGTGAGGAGGTTTAGTTGGTTCTAACTGAGATCCAAATATTTTTTGGATCTTGCAGAATCAAAATTCCGAAGGAACTTTTCGAAGTAATCCAACCCTGGATTCTGCTAGAGTGTTTCTCTCTCAGTTCCCTCCTTCTTCAGAAACTCCTTCTTAAATGTACATCTTGCTATACCACAGGAAAGTTCTAGGTCAGTGAGTGGTTTCCGATTCCTCTATGGCAAGTTCATTGGCCTTTTCGTTACCTGTGATTTCCGAATGATCAGGAATCTAGATTAAAGAGTCCTTATTTTGTTTGCCTACCTCATTGAGTTTGCTCCGGCGTTCCCATGTCGACTTTGAGTCGATGACATAGGAGTTCAGTGTTGAGTAGCTATGTCGCAATTCTGATAGTTTCTCCCTAGATTAATATCTAGACATCTTTCAATTGCTAATATTTCTGCTTGCAGAACACTCACACAGGAGCCTAACGATAGTGCAAACTTGGCTTTGGCCCCGTGAACCCCAGAGCCAGCTCCCGTATTGGTTTTAGCACCATCTGTATACCATTTAACAGTTTTTTCTTTGAGATATATTCCCGCTCCCATTCCTCTTTTTTGCATAGCATCGTACTGAATTTTTTCTCGGTACTTACTTTCTTGACCATTACACCACTAGGAAGGTGCGCAGATGAGATGTAGTTACTCAGAGAGCACCAGACTCTCTGACACCTAATTCCTAATTCTCTCATTACCTGCGCCTTCTCTAGATATCCTGGGAATGGCCTCATGGGCCATCCTGTCAATCACCAGATGTAGGGATGTGAGATCTGTTATAATCTCTAGTGCTCTGGTTAGGCACGTTCTCATGGACCCCGTGATGCACACACAGGCAAGCCGCTGTGTTTTATCGAGCATTTTCCTCGTACTTGAAGGTGCTTACTTCTTAGAGCTGTCGATCGGGCCTGGCCGAGGATCTGCCTGGTAAACTGTAGTATGTTTCCACATTTAGGTGCAATCGCCGACTAATTACTTTCGGAGGGCTGTCATTTAACAGTTCTCTCTACACGTTAATACCTTAATGTCCTGAATAAATTACGCCGTCTCTGGTCGCCCCCCCTTATCTCATTATGCAAATGAAAAGTGTTCCTTTCCACTTTCGAAAGGCCGAATCCGGCTCGGCTAGAGTTGGAAAGCGGAAATTCCTTCCAGCGGTTATAATTGCGGACTTTCGTCGCCTTTTCTTATTACCATATTTCTTTGCCGGGCTGCGATCGCTGATGCCATTCTTGGGGAAAACATGGGGAGCCAGGGAGGGAGGGCCTTGCGGTAAGTAACTCGAGACGTGATGGTTAATTCATTGGGGCCGCCTGTCGACGAAATAATTAGGGTTGATATGTTTTGTCGCATGGGGAGTTGCGGAATAATTGGTGTTTTTGGATGAAGACCAGAAGAAGAAGGACTTGGGTAATTTGATGCTGCGGATAAGATTCGAATGGTCTCCACCTGGGATGAGGAAGATTTGAAAGCTATACAGATTTTTCAAAACTGCATTATGATAATAATAAGGTGAGGGATAAGTTATCTTAGATATCAGGATTAAGCTCCTATGGAGCCCTTTCCAGGTTTTCGTTCTCATGGTGGTATTCGGGTTCAGACAGCTCCTCGCCCTCTTGGTGCAAAATTTTGAAAAGAAAAGATTCTTTCACAATTTTTTTAAATTTTTGAGAAAGTTGCGTTCAACGCTCGAGGTCACAAAATTCATTCATAAGGCTGTACTGAATATAGGAAATCAGTAATTCTCAAATTCTCATATTCAAGCTTGAAAAATTCATTCAATGTTCTTCGCTGAGGTACTACCTTGCGTTTTTGGTTGAATATTTCTACTTCTACTAGGGCTAATGCCAACATTTTACGTATAGAAGATCCACCCACAGAAGGTGGAAAAGGAAAGGAAAAGTCCTACAGATTATTCGGGAAAGTACTTCGAAGTTAGGTCGTGAAACGGGCTACGGTTTTAGGAGAAAGTAAAGGTAGATTTTAATAGTTGTCGAATTATTAGGTGGTTTCGTGAAGTGAAAATCCGAAAATGTTGGGTTTTCGTAAAGGGAATTTTTGCATTATTAGTTATTATTATTTACGAGTCGATAAGCGGGAACGGAAATTATGTCTTAGGGTGTTCGTCGTGAAACGAATGTTAACCAATTCGGGAGTGTGACCTCAGTAAGTTAGGATTATTTCTGCAAAAGGAAGAAAATCAGAAGTTCGCAATTTTAATTCTTGAGGAAGTTTGAGTCTAGAATGCTGAAATCTCTCCTCTTCTCATAATTAGTTGATCGAGTAGTGGGTTTGTCTGTGCATGAATTGTTTCATCTGGAAACTCTACGTATGTAGAGTTTTTTCATATTGTTTAATTCTGGTTTTGTTGCAATTTTCAAAATATATAATTTATGTAACTTATATCGGTGGTTTCAATTAAAACCCTAAACTTAACTCTCTGTGAAAAAAACAAAACAGCTAACTAAGCCCTGTTTCTCGTGCAACAGGCCTTACACAAACTCTGTCCAAGCTGGAGAGAGTTAATTTTTTTTATTTTCAACTAGCTGACCCGGAAGACTTCGTACGATCGATAATAAAAGAGCAACTTCAATATTATAATAAACTATTATGGTATAATACCTTGAAAACGGACATAAAATTGTCCTGTACAATTAGTCCAGTCAATGAGGGCAAAAATTAAGCATTACCTCCGAATTCTATCAACATGCTTCCATTTTGATAAAATTTTGGATATGAGCTATACTTGTCTCCTACTCCTACCCTATGCCGATTCATGCTTATTATTTTTAGGGTGTCAGAACAACCCCTTTACCTAAAATTTAAAGAAACTTGTACTAACGTAAATCAAAGTAATTTTTGGGCCTCAGTAGCGTTTTATGAGGTTTGATGAAAGTTTTCATATATTTCAAGACCGTATAAACCCCCCGTTTTCAGCATAACATGTGTAAAAAGGGTCTTTATTAATACAACTCATTAATTTCAATCAATTTTATAACAGTATTTTGGATCAATGTTAGTTTAGTTATTTTTATTTTTCAATCCCTAAAAGCAACCCCCTATCTGTTCGAAATAACAAAATGAAAATATCATTTAAACATTTCTTTTCTTCATCAGTTTATTCACGTGAAATTAATACTTTTTGTGTCAAAAAATGAATCTGATTCTGAGTGGCTGTCGCCACTGTTAATTATTTCTTCTTCTTTGCCAAAGATTGGCCCACTGTTTTAGCAGTTAACACCTGCACATCCCCACATGTGGCGTTACAAAAAAGATTCAGTTTTCTGAAGGTGCATAACAGAATGCATCCTTTTTTGCAGTTACAAAAAATCATTTTCAACAATCTTTTTGGTGCAGGTGTTTTTTACATTTTTGTGGGCTGCAAATGTCTCTTGCTGGTACTATTCCTACCGCAATCAACTGAATTGAGAGCTTCATTACCTATTCAAATTTGAATTTGGTAAATTTCACAGCAAAACTGTTGGTTGTGGCTGTGATGAATGAATCGTACCGCATTGTCTGGAGAAACTCTTGTGAATCTGATATATTTTCCATTTTCTTTTGGTTGCTATCTTAAACTGCTCCATATAAAATTATTGCACAGTACCTCCCAGCTTCTAGAATTTTCTGTAGTTCTCTAGTGTTACTGTAGAATTTCTGTGCTTGCTTTCTTATATCAATCCTGTTTTCTTCTTGATCGAAGAATTTTTTTTTACCTTCTCCGAGAAATGCCGTAGCCATTAAAAGCATACAAATTTTTTAAGGTAGATTGAATTCACATATGCGCCGAAATTCGTGTTTGGTACGAAAAAAAAAAATTGTTCGGTTTTTTTTACATCAACTTCCTTAATTTTCAAGATACAACAGAAATTTGGAGGAAATGAAATGAAACCTGTCGAAATATCGACCGGAACACGGCCATTACCTATATCCAGCAATTGTTCTGAGAAAATTTTGGCAGATGGATCATTCAACAATGCAACTCGCATGTTTGTACTTAATCGTAAGTTTTGCACATAGCGCCACAAAGTTGATGATTTTAGGCAAGCATTTGATTCATCGGCAGCCGTCAATTTTGGAATGACCGGTAATGTTTGTCGGAAGTCACCAGACAATAGAATCAATGAGCCCCCAAAACATCCGTTTAGGCAACTCAAAATACACAGTAATCGTTTACATATATAATAGTAGAATGGAGATTTATTCAAAACATTTCGTCATAAAATTTTTCGTAGTGTTCGGAAGAAAGATAGGTGGAATAACACATGGACTCAGATGCGTTAATATTATTAGAAAATGTAGTTCACCGAATTAATATCAAATATAATACTTTCACGAAAACGCTTTTAACTGTAGCGACACCTACTGACGTTATTCGCAAAAAGGACAATTATTTCCTATTTTTTTCCATTTCATCAAATTTCACAGAGTTTTAATGTATTTTATGTTAACCCCGCCGTGGAAGAATCCAACAAAAAATCTTTCATAACATAACAGTTCATCCAATCTTGAGTTATGAAGGATGTAACCAAAAAAATGGCCGACTTAGTTTTATGTATTAAGATAACATCCCTTGGTCGACGGCAATGCCAACATCATGAACAAGTTTGCAGAACAATCAAAACTACCGGATTTGGCTACAACGTACTTTCAGGCGGCAAAATTATCGAATTATATTTCCTTTCTACATTTTTTCATTTATCGAAATGACCAATTACGTTAAAAAACTATGCCTAACTCCTTTTATAAATTATGTAATATTATGCCCTCCCGATCAAAATCCGAGACATCGCTTGAAGAAGCCAAACAAACACCCGGAGCTAGATCCCAATCGGACCGAACCAGACTCAGATCCGAACGAAACGGTTAAAAACAGTCGGGGCATCGACGAGGGGCAGACGGGGGTGGCATTGACGGGACGACTGTGGCGATTTCACCCTCCGACGGCGGTGACTTCGACCGCAATAATTACCCCCGGAATGATCGGAGTTAAAACGAATCTATCAGGCTGACGCTGTTCCGCCGATCCAATTTCCTGATCTTGCCCGAGCCCCTGGCACGGTTGTTAATACATTCGTAACCGTTAGACGGACAGCTGAGAAATTGATGCTCATCTAATTTGCTGAAGACCTCAAAGGCGAGTTTTCTGGACTATTAAGACAAGGTAGTTTGACGTCTTTAGCCTCTTTTCCGAGGGGGCGTTCACGATCAAAAATTGTGTACAACATTACCAAACTTTGGAGATGTTCAAGGAATTTCTGAATATTTCTACACATTTCCAAGCATTTCCAAACATTTCCAAGCATTTCCATACATTTCTAAACATTTCTACACATTTCCAAACATTTCCACAAATGGTATGAAAAGGTTTAAGGCTTTCACGACCGGATATACTGGTATGAAAAGAGTCTTCCGGGCTTATTGGCCGTGATCCATTAGGAATAATTTCACCTAACGTTTTGCCTACAACTTCGGTAGGCATCTTCAGAGGATTCTCGGTCTAAGGTTGTACCTCGAACGCTGAATTTCTGACACTGACGAGTTCGAACCGGAAGCGTCATCTGCGAGCCGGTTTATGGCGGGAAAAAGTGGCGCGTCTACGTGCGCGATGCTGATTGGCCCATCGCTCCCGCTTCGTGTCGGCTTGATCTTTGTTTTTTCTGAGGTCGGTAACCAGGCGCTATGCAAGAAAGGGGTCTCTTCTTTTCTGTTTATGTTATTCTGGTGTTTATAAATTTCAATGGTTTCCATGTTCAGCCTGGGATAGTGACTTTTGATATTGGAAATAATCTCTTTTGAGAAATCTATGTTGAGTCCATCTATTAGCGCATGTTCTGCTAGTGAGGATTTTTCTGTCTGATTGAGTCGACAGCATCGTTCATGCTCCTTGAGTCTGGTATTAATACTTCGCTTTGTTGTGCCAATATAGACTTTGCCGCAGTCACAAGGTATCCTGTAAATACCATCTGTAAAGCCATCTTACCATACATCCCCAAGGTATATATATATATATATATATATATATATATATATATATATTCTTATGAAAATAGAGAGCTAAAATAATACAATAAATGTTGAAACAAAAAGTACCTAGGCTGAGGTAAAAAAAGAACGGGGTACCATAACATTCTTCGTATGATACTATAGAATCATACGATACTATGATCACTAGTATCATACGATACTATAGAGCCAGGAGAAAAAAACCTCAGCCGAGAAAACCTGTCTCCCCGTAAAAAAAAAACATGAAATATTAAATATAAGGAAAATCTTGAAAGACATCAGTGTGATCATCTTCATGTTATCCGTCGATGGGCTCGGATAAACAGATTCTTCCCAAAACGACTCGCAATTCTCAATCTCAAATGAAAAAAGGAGAAAAAAAACCGATTATTGGGAATAAATCAAATGCAGTTAAGAAATGCATTTACTACTTTAAAAAACATCAACATTCAGATTTTTTGGCCAAATAATGTTCGGAGGTTTATAAATATTTATGACAGAAATGTCACAAAATTTGAAAGAAAGAAAAAAAAACTCCATCAATTTCTCCTTTCCGAATCTGTTGAAAAATTACAAACTGATAATTTTTTAACATAACAAGCTAAACTTGTAAAAAATCAATTAATACATAACTTTCAACTGTCTTCTTTCACGAGGATTTTTTCTGTTGCCGTGTGGGATTCTTGTAGAAGAATCACTTCGATACCATGTTCATCAGCTAGTTCGGAGACATAAACCGATTTCAAGCGAATAACCAGTAATGACCGCGGTTATCTACGGTTATAGCCTTCAGCGATATTCCTTTTAAAATGATTATAACCGACAATGACCGAAGTCGCTTGAATGCAGTTGGTCCTAGTTGGTAATTACCAATGAGGACCAGGTTATTCGCTTGAAATCGGTGGTATTCACACTTGTCTTCGAAATTCCTTCGATATTCCAAATCCACAAATTTTTGCTCTCTGGTCGTGAGGGTTTTTCAAACCGGATACGACCTTCCAGGTGATGATTTTTCGGTACTTCAGATGTTTGAAGACCGCTACGGGACCCCAATGAAAGGCAATCATCTCCCATAGATAAACCAAACCTGTTATAACACAAGGAAACAGAATATTTTTCAGGACCAAAAACTACGACATATTCCGAGAATTCTCACTCTGGCAATTCATACATGGTTCGAAAGAACCCTCACGATCAGAGAGCAAGGCTGAGAATTTAAATTTGAATATTGGAGGAATTCGAAGGAGAAGAGTGATTACGCTCCGAAATTAGCCACTGAACATGGTGTTGAGATCTTCTAAGAAACCCACATGGCAACAGAGGAACTTCTTTGTGAAGGAGGACAATTGAAAATTATGTACCTATTAATTTTTCACTTATTCCAAATTACGGTTTAGCTTGTTGTGTTATAAGTTTTCCTATATTCAACAATTCGAATAGGGGAAATTGATTGGCTTTCTTCATTTCTTTCAAACATTGTGTCATAACTAATTTATGAATTAATTCAAAAACCATTTGATTGATTATAAATAACTTGTTTTTTCTACTTTTATCTTTTTTTATTTCAGATTGTAACGGTATAATTTACCGATTTCAAATTTCGGGAGTTTCCGGATCGTCTCGGATCGGGAATCGGACAGCGGCGAGGGCAGTGATATGAGTGCCTAGGCGAGTGACTGATGAAAAATTCTTGCACTGCACCTGAAGGGGCCTTGGTTTGTCCTCTTATTCTCGAGTGAACTAGTTCAACCTAGGCGATTGTTAAGTATCGGTGAGTACGAAGTTGATCAGACCACCATATACCTATTTTTGCTATTCATATGATTCATGTGAGGTGAGACACGCTTGGGTTCCGCCATTTTGAGGATCGTACGACTATCCATCTAATTTCCTCAACCATCTGATGAATTAACTTTCCTTCTAGATCAGTTTATCTGTGTTATAATTGATTAATTGAATTTGAACGTTTCACAGTTCCGTGAACCTCTTATTTTCAATTCCTCGATTTATCTGTGCCGGTGTTCCAGTGAACACGTGGACATTTATTCCTTTTTTGAGTTTTCTTTATGTAAACTTAGATTATCAGAGATCTCGGGGAATTGTGGAAGCTTGACGATACAAAAAACGGATGCATGTGTTTTTTAATAGCCTTTTTTGGAGGGAGCTTAGTCTCCGACTCCTCTTTGGAGTGAACTGAACCTCCGGCATCTCTTTGGAGGAAGTTGAAACTTTCAACTATTTTTCGGAAGGAGCAGGCTTCAATACCTTTGGAAGTGATCAAACCTTTAGTACCTGCACCTTGAGGGAAATTAGACCCTCAACGCTTCTCATTGGGGGAAATACAACATTCCCCTTCTGCAACGCCATTCTTGCTGAAAAAACTACAACGTCTTTCTGGAGATTTAGGAATTTGAATTTTGGAGAAAGTCGAGGGAAAGTCACTTCCCTTATCTGGCATTATTCTAATAAGATAAGTTGACTAAGAACAAAAAACGCTCATGAAAGATGTTTCTGAGGAATTGTTCATAATTGTACATATTCTTGTCTTCATGGTTTGATGTTTCAATTTGTAATAGTAGATATTGTAAATGGCTATTGTCATCAGAGAGGAATGAATCTCGACTGTTCAAGTTTTGATTATCATTAGCCTGAGTAGAAGCACATTATCTGCTTTTATCTCATATAAATGTAAGGTGGTCTCATGTTCTGACTCAGGCAATTCAGTCCAGTGAGAACATCTCCTGAAATATAACTCCTGAAGATGCCAGACGGCTGAAATGCTCGAAAGGACAGGTTACATATTACCCGTTCATTTATTCAAATAAATAAAAAATGAATAGTGTGTTTTTTGATAGTTTACTTGTCGAAAATGACATTAATAATGAAAGTCATAACTGTCATGAGTTTCCTGAGCCTAAATAAACAAAAGTTCAAAGCTTCTGACTTCATGTCAATTTCATACAAAAACTCGTTGTATACAATTTATAATTCTCTGTGCCAAGAAGCCTCGTATTTTCAACGTGTAATTTGACGAGACGCAACGTTCCAAAATAAATGTTTATTCTCCATCTCCGGTCTTCTGTTATTTCCTTCTTAATGGCCGCGAACAGGGTTCTACAATTGTTGGTAAATTTGTTCTGAGATATCTCCGGATGCTAAATAATCAATCCTTTCCATGTTAATTGAGCGGAGTGGAGTATACATTTGAATACATTAAAATGGAAAAGATTGCCATCCCCCTCTCTTTGTTTACAAGTTAGAATTAACTTTGAAGGCCAGATAAGGGCGTTCAAGAGGTGGATGATGACAGGAAGAAGGTTATTTTTCACTTCGAGGGAATGACGGCGGTACAAAGTGCTCTGACAAACTGGAGATACGAAAAAGACTCCCCTTCCTTCATATTTCAGTTATTGATCGAGCGATAAAAGTTTTGTTAAACCCACTTTCAATCAGACAAATGTCGTAACAGACTACTTAGTCTTAGTATGTCACTTTCTTTTTAGACTCACAATACAGTCATGAATTTGTTATACATATGAAAGAGTTTTTTTAAAATATGGTTGTTAATATTTCATTGAAATTATGTTCCTTTGATTTTCTGTGTGAATGTTGTTTTGATTTCATGGTGAGGTCTTCGTTTTTCACTACCTGGAGATTACGTTCATATCATGTTAAAAAAGGAATTGGTTATCAATTTGGTTGTATGCTTTTAAAATTTTTCATATCTGTTACCTCGTTTGGGTGGATCGATTTCGATAATTTCTCTGGAAGTGGGTGTTTGCAGTGTGGTCCCATTCCAATTTGTTTCAGTTCTAACATCGCTGTTGTCCAGATTTTGTAAATTACTGTTAAGGATTGTACCCAGATAATTGATTTGCAGATGGTAGTGTAAACATTTATTGACAACATTCAAAATCATAAAATGAATAAGTCACTCGCCATAAAGCTTATACAGTAAAAATACAAATATTAAAATCATCTATATACTCAGAGTGACATCATCCAACTAAAAACAGAGGTAATCTAGAGAAGTTCAGAATGAGGTCATATGAAGTCAGACTTAGACTTTGAGACAGTTCAATTAATTCGAAATTGAACATAACGTTTAGAGTGACCGGGCATTAAAAACATTTCTCGATCAGAAAAACAGAAGGTTGAATAATGAATCATCAGAGTAGACTGAGTTGCAATAAAAGTGAGATCAGGCCTTAGAAGAGATACATGCGTTGAAAGCTCAATTGTTGTCTAAGTCTAATCATCATTGAGATTAATAAAATATGAGATTATAATGATCAAACAATCAATATCTATAAATTATTACTTTGGCCTATAAGAGAATGCAAAATTAATCAATCGAAACGACATTTACAGTGACGAACTACTTCGAGGAGTAGGATTAGTGTTCATCAGAAAAATAGAGGATACAATTGAAAAATCATGAGGATTATAACATGAGACAACCATGTACGAATTAAAACCACTAATCCTTTGGATTCAAGAAGCTGAAGGCTTGAGATCTTACTTGCTAAGTGATTCAGATGAATGAACTTCAGAATTTCATTTTTATAATAAGGAGATCACACCCGTTGAATGGTTTTAACAATATTAGAAGTGACTGCTCAAGATGAAGCAGGGACTGAGGCTTTCAACCAGGTACTATGTCTAAAATACTTGATCGTTGAACTATTTCAGAGGAGCTCACTTGGTTTTCTTGAAAAAAAAATTGATTCCATGATTCACCTTTTCGATTGAGGATTTTCATGAATCTGGAACTCGAGAACAATAATTAGCACAAGTTATGAAGAGGTAAAGAGTTGAGAAATGAGATGAACTGATGAAAACAATGAGATGAACATGATAATATAATAAATCAGTATTCATTACCAGAGAGAAAGACATGAGAATGTTAATTCTTGGAGGAACTCATCATTTCCATGTAAGGAGTCTAGAGATATCTGAAAAATCTATGAGAACTGCAAAAATATAACAAAATATATATTCAAGAGGATTGAAATACGTTAGTTTAACGCAATAGAGATTTTATTTGAATAAAGCGAGAGATGATTACCAGTATATTCATAGATTTTTATGATCTAAAACATGGACAAATTTTCATACCTTATGAAAAGCATGAAAATAACATGAAAAATGCAATAATTAACGATTCTGAGAATTTACATACCTTGTTTGAGAAGTACTTACCACAAGAAATGAACGAGATGAACAATTATTGAGCGAGGTGTCTTTGAAATTCTAATTACAAGATTAGCAAAAGGGAAAGTTCATTTACAGACACAGCTGAATAATAAAAGAGAGCGAATATAATTTGATTAATGAGCATGAGTTGATCTGTCAGTTGATTCACAGCTTGGGTTAATTTGAAGCGAGCAGTCAATCAGCTGACCATAGAGCTATACTTGCTGTGAAGATGGACTAGCGATGAGATGTAACCATAGGCGTAGATGGAGATGAGGTCGGAGAGGTGCAACAGGCATCTGAGAGAAAACCACAGAAGGGGAAGAGTTAATTCAACTCCTAAGGAGTTAGTCAGTAGATCTGGAAAGATAGGTAGATCCGACACCTCAGAAAATAAGGATTTTTTTTACAAGGAGAAGAAAACAAAAGGTTTTCATTTTTGTTTTCGCATAATTATTTGATCGATTTAGTATGTTCCATTCGGGAATGAATATTCATTTTATCTGATATGAAGACTAAGTATGTGGAGTTGGTTCATATTATTTTTTCAAGCACTAAGTCCTGTACCTAAAGCGACAGGCTTCATCCAAACTTTCTCCGAGCAAGAGAGAGTTTTTTTCAAATGTTCAATAACATCCCTTGGTCGACGCTGACAACCACCCCAATCCTAAGTATTTTTATCACAGTACTAATAGTCTTTTAATAACTCCTATTGATCCCTAAATTCTAAATTTCTCGACCGAAACCCTTAACTATCAACCCCCCTATTCTCATCCCCTAAATTGAATGAAAATGAAATCTTACTCTCGAACCAATATGGCGCCCGAAATGATTACATCCAGCAAGAACGTGATCCTCTTCAACAATAATTGCAATCGTCCTCCGAATTTCAAACTCCAAATTCTTCTTTAACGTTCCGCAATGCCTTCGCCGTAAAATGGAACGGGGCCCGCAAGAGCATAAATTCCCAATTTTATAGGCTGTTCTCCGCGCCACGTGGCACTTTAATATTCAGGACGAATTGGGGGTGAAAATGGATGATATGTCCTGTTCGTGGGGTGTTTGGGGGAGGACTCGCGTGTCTGATAGAACGGGGACGGTTCTTACATTGTTGGATCAGGTGATTTCGATTTTGAGCGGTTTCTTGAATGCTTTTATAAGTGTGAGGTAGGGCAAGATTTGGTATCAGAATAGAAATAATAAGCTGGAGGTAGTACAGGGTGAAATGAAATTTGTTTTATGTTTCATCAGTAGGTACTTTACATATACACTGCGCAAAAAAATTAACGCACATTATGGAAATCTCAAATTTATTCTACAACTGTTCTCAATGATAGTTATTTTTATCAGAATTATGCATGCATATGTTATCCACTTTCAACGTTTTTCTTCAATACAGATGTTTTTTCCCAGCATGAATAAAAAAAGATGATATTATCAGATTTTGAATGTATTGGCTCCGTTTTAAAATCAGTTGTTCTCGACTAATTCTAGTGATCAATAGCTTTTTTCGTTTGATTTTCTACAATCGATCGCTATGCAACGCGAAACACGCAAATTGACCCAAGAGGAATGTGCCCAAGCGGTAGTTTTGCGAGAAGAAGGGTGGACATACACAAGAATTGCAGAAAGGTTTGGAGTTTCCCATACAAGTGTGTTCAGAATGTTGCAGCGATTCAGGGAGACAGATATGAATGTCCGAAGACCAGGACAGGTAACAACTGCCATTCAATAATGTTACTTGAGAGTTTCTTCGTTGAGACAACGGTTTGCAACCGCTCGCCTTCTTCAAAATCAGCTTGAGCAAACTCGCATAAGGTGCAAATTAGCATCCCCATGGTTATGTGTTCTCTCTTCTCTGTCTGACCTAACCTACAATTTGAGCTACTGCCGACTGCCGTACAAAACCTTCGAAGTCAAAATTTACAAACAAAACTATGAAGTAGGATACATCTGGTTGACGTTTACTGACAGGTCGGAGTGGTCTGTAAATTAACTGCTCGGTAAACAATATTTACAGACGACTTCGATCTACCGGGAGATGAATATACATTCAACAACGACGTTCATTTTGGTAACACTACTAGACAGTCTACGTGTAGGTGAATAAATCGGCCCTGAGTGATTAAAAACTGAGCCACCTCTGAGACATGAAGTACAGGTAGCTTGGAATAGTATCCCCCAAGAAGAAATAGACCTTCTTCTTGCATCAATGCCAAAGGCGGGTTGGGGAGTGTATAGATACACTGCGCAAAAAACAAATTAACGCACATCCTAAAAATCTCAATTTTGATAAAAGTTGACTCTACATTGACTTCATAACTTATTTTTTATGTTCTCTCGGGAAGGTTTTGAACGAAACAATACACATTAAATGGAAGAAAAATTCAGGATTGCACCGAATCTTATGTGAACGAAGAGAAATGAACAATTTTCAAAATACTGAAATGCTGATAAGTGATTTAATACCTTAATATTTCCACCCCTTGCGTTAATTACAGCTCGGCAACGACGGTTCATACTCAAAATGAGTGATCTCAAAATGTTCTGATCTAATCCTTCCCAGATTTCTCCGAGTTGGATTCTTAAGTCCTTAAGAGTAGCTGGATGATTTTCTGAACTTCTCAGCCTTCTATTGAGGTTGTCCCAAACCTGCTCTATCGGATTGAGATCTGGACTTCTTGCTGGCCATTCCATCCGAGAGACTTCAACCTCTTCAAGGTACTCCTGAACGATGCGTGCACGATGGGGTCTGGCATTATCGTCCATAAAAATGAAATTTTCACCAATGTATGGGGCAAATGGCACTACATGCCCTTCAAGAATGTTCCTTATATACTTATCAGCATTCATAGTTCCATTATTAACGAATACTAGGTCTGTGCGAGCAGTCAAAGATATTCCACCCCATACCATAATCGATACTCCCCCGAAACCAGTAGTATTCAGGAAATTGCACTGAGCATATCTTTCATGTGGACGTCTGTATACAAGGGAACGTCGATCACAAGAATCTAGACTCATCTGTGAAGAGAACTCTTTCCCAATCGGCCTCTTCCCAATGGATATGCTCTCTCGCAAAGTCCAAACGCGCCCTTCAATGGGCTGGGGTAAGAGCTGGGCCTCCTGCCGCGACACGAGGCCTTAAATCATATTCTCTGAGGCGATTTCTAATTGTCTGAGTGCTAATTTGCACCCCATGAGTTTGCTCAAGCTGATTTTGAAGGAGGCGAGCGGTTGCAAACCGTTGCGTGTTTTGCGTTGCATAGCGATCGAGTGTAGAAAATCAAACGAAAGAAAAACTATTGATCACTACACCTTTTACAGTTGTAATTCAGAAAATCAAAGATGAATTTCAGAAAAGGGAACATGTATTTCAGAATAGGAATATGTAATTCAGAAAACAGAAATTGAATTTCAGAAAAGTTTATTCAATTTCAGAAAAGCGAAATTGAAATTCAGATGAGGAAGTTGGAATTCGGAAAAACAAAGTTGTAATTCAGAATAGTGAATTGAAATTCAGAAATGTCAAATTCAATTTCAGAAAAAGGAAATTGTAATTCAGAAGTTATCAATTGAATTTCAGAAAATGTAATATGTAATTCAGAATAGTATTAGATATATGCACTATATAACGTAGATATAAATAGGTACATATTCATGTTCATTATTTCGGGAGTACATGCAACCAATTCCGAATTGCAATTTCCTTTTTCTGAATTACAATTTCCCATTTCCGAATTTCAAATCACCAATTCTGATTTACAATTGATATTTTCTGAAATTCAAATTACCCTTTCTGAATTACATATCACTATTCTGAAAATCAAATTACGCTTTCTGAATAACATATCACTATTCTGAAATTCAAATTACCATATCTGAATATCAATTAACTATTCTGAATTACAATTTCCATCTTCTGAAATTCAATTTGTTATTCTGAATTACATTTTACGTTTTCTGAATTACAATTGGAAAAGGTGTAGAATTGATCGAGAACAACTGATTTTACAATGGAGCCAATACATTCAAAATCTGATAATATCATCTTTTTTTATTCCTGCTGGGAAAAAAAATCTGTATTGAAGAAAAACGTTGAAAGTGGATAACATATGCATGCATAATTCTGATGAAAATATTTATGATTGAGAACACCTCCAGCTGTAGAATAAATTTGAGATTCCCATAATGTGCGTTAATTTTTTGCGCAGTGCATATAGATAACCGTGGACAAACACATTATTAACAAATTCAATTAAAAAAGTTGTAAACCCGTTTTTTTCTCCAACTTTCAATCATTTACTCCTTGCTATACTATCTATGTTTAACAAAACCTTGTCTAAGAGGTTTTGCTCTATTGCCTCATGATACTCCTGGAGTAGAATCCCTGCGACACCATCATGTAGGCTGCCTAATTTTGAAACTCAATTGCTTTTGTCCTTCGAAATTACTTTTCTTTGGAATGAATATGAACAACGTCACTTCACAATTAGAACTTCAAACAATTTTGTGTAATAATTGAGCTGCACTTCATCCTGGCGCGTGAAATTATCGCATCGTCTCTTCTCAGAGAAACAAGCATGATGGCTGTATTCTGTATTGTCGGGTAGGTTAAAAAAAGACCTGCCACTCTCATTAGCGAATCTAACAGGGACATTTCGCTGAAATTAATCAGATCCTGCGGATTTAATTCCGAGACCGGTAACGGTGCCAGGATGTATTTAACACTGCGAAAATAAAGGACGCGCTTCCATAATGCAATATATCCCCGGGATAGAATTGGAAAGGCGAGATTGAAAGAGTTTTCCCTGCAGATTTCGAACAATGAACGCTCACCGTTGTGCTGACCTTTAGAACGTCCTGAAATATAGAGGAGACATGTATTTCTATAGTTGATTTTTTTCAAATACCGTTCATCAGCCTACAAAAAAATATTATTTTATATGGAGGAAAAATGTTTAACAGCCGAACGTGCCTATTGGTGACGTATAAAATTTTTATTGAAACATTTCTGTTTTTGAGAAATTGACAATAAAATTTGAAATAATCTTTGATATTATGAAAAAAGTTAATTTTTCCAATGGTTCAAAAAGCTATAATAGAAACTCATTAAAATTAAGCACTGAATATTAGTAGAATAATTTCATTGTAATTCGAAAATATTGGTGCTGAGGGTGAAGTCAGCCCGAAAACCTGGAATTATCAATTTTTCTAAAACTACAATGATGCAACGAAAGTGTTGTATGGTACTAATATGCACTTATTAAGCAGTAAATATTTGACATTCTTCAAGAATTAGTGCCTTCAACTTCACGGATCAATTACACCTGGCAGGTGTTGATAGTTGATAGTTTAAAAGGGGTTACAGTCCACTACGACCCTATGGTCTATTGTGCCCCCTGATAAAACTTTACAGCTCGCCTTCCACTCCCAGAGATCTTATGAAATCCAATATTTCGGCAGCCTTCAGTGAGGCTAATTCCTCACTTCTACAGGTCTCTTGACCAAAGCATTGTTTCCCCTGGCTTACAATGCCAAAGCATTCTATGACTAGGTGAATATTAGTTTCTTTCTCTTCCCCACAGAATCTACACTCGTCAGTGTCCGATACGCCCATTCTCAGCAAGAGCTTACTGAGGTGACAACAACCAGTGAGGAGGTGTATTTTTTGGATCTTGCAGTTTCAAAATTCCGAAGGAACTTCTTGGAGTGAACCAACCCTGGGAAAATTTGCCAGAGTGTTTCTCTTTAAGTTTTCTCCTTCTCCAGAACTCTTCCTTGAAGGTACATTTACCTATACTATAGAAAGGTTCTGGGCCACTGAGTGGTGTCCGAGCACCCTCTCTGGCAAGTTTGTTGGCCTCTTGGTTACCTGTGATTCCCGAATGACCGGGAACCTAGATCAAAGAGACCTTATTTTTTTGCCTACCTCATTGAGTTTGATCCGGCATTTCCATGTCGACTTTGAGTCGATTACATAGGAGTTCAGTGCTTTAATAGCAGCTATCTGAGTGAATAGCTATGTCGCAATTCTGATAGTTTCTCTCTAGAGTAATCTTTCGATTGCTAATATTTCTGCTTGCAGAACACTCACACAGCAGCCTAACGATAGTGCACACTTGGCTCCGTGAACCCCAGCGCCAGCTCCCGTGTTGGTTTTAGAACCATCTGTTCACCATTTAACAATATTTTCTTTGAAATTTTGGTCGGTGTATTCCCGCTCCCATTCCTCTTTTTTGCATAGCATCGTACTGAAGTTTTTCTCAGTACTTATTTTATTGACCATTACATAACTAGGAAGGTTCGCAGATGAGATGTAGTTACTCAAAGAGCTCCAGTCTCTCTGACACCTAATTCTCTCATTACCTGCGCCTTCTCTAGATATTCTGAGGATGGCCTCATGGGCCATCCTGTCAATCAGATGTAGGGGTGTGAGATCTGTTATAATCTCAAGTGCTCTGGTTGGGTACGTTCTCATGGCCTCCGTGATGCACACACAGGCAAGCCGCTGTGCTTTATCAAGCATTTTCCTCGTACTTGTCTGACTTGCTGTAGCAAACCAGACTACTGCCCCATATGTGATTATAGGTCTCACAATCATGACGTACATCCATCGCAGTATTTTTGGGTTATAACCCCAATTCCTGCCGCATAGACGCCTGCACGCCATAAGAGCCTTAATAGCTCTACTAGTAGAAATTCAAAAATATTGGTGCTGAGGGTGAAGTCAGCCCGAAAACCTCGAATTATCAATTTGTCTAAAACTGCAATGATGCAACGAAAGTGTTGTATGGCACTAATTAAGCACTAAATATTTTAATATTAGAATTAGTGCCTGCAACTTCACGAATCAATTACACCTGGCAGGTGTTGTTGCAAACTGGATCTAGTACTGAGATTTTTCGAATTCCGATATAAAAATATAATGAATATTGAAAACAAATTGTAATATAATATATAATTTCAGCAGGTCAAATCCTACGACTTGAACTTTTTGAATTCTTCATCCTTTCCATGTTATAAAGTGCAAAACTCACGAAAGTTCTTGATCCTCGGAATGAGTTGTGCCCACCTCTAATTCCCATTCTTGCGTTGATTCCAAGAAAAAGTGGCGCAATAAAGAACCGGATCCCTCCTAGGCTTGCAATAAATGTAGGCAACTGATCCTTTGAAATATAGAAGGCGCCATCCGAGATTAATTCCCTTGTATTAGAATTTAACGCACAGTATAATTGCCTTCTCTTCTTTCTCTCTCGGATCTCCACCCTCGGCCTTCAACATGGTGGTCCCCTGATATTGCGAAAAGTGTTGTTCATCTGCAGGACCGCATCCTAGGGATGGGCAAAGAGCAGAAATATATCGATATATATTGTATCGATATTTTTCGACAGTATTGAATATCGATTCGATATATCGAGTGAAAAATATCGATATATTTGCCAAATCTCAACAAAAAGTCACTCGTTACTCTTGTGCTTAACCAGCGACCTGTTTTTTCTGCGGCTGTGAAAAAATTTTTTTCGTTGATCTGAAATAAAAAAAAAATTTTGGCCCACCCTGTAAAAATTTTCTTATTGTTTGGAAAGCGCTTTTTATATCCCCTTTTCTGCTCTATCAAATTTTGAAAACCGTTTGCCGATATTTCCTGCCGTTTCGAAGAAAAAAAAAATGTTGAAATTTTTCTTTGATTTCTTCGATAGCTTGAAATTTTTTTAACAGTTCCGCTTAAAAAAATTTGTCTCATTTCATAGTCGAAAGGACTCGATCCCAAAATTTTTTTTAGACATAGGTAGTTGAAATCAAAAATTGTTTGTGGGAGTTACCCCCAAGTGACAAAAAGTTTTTCCAACATTCCAAATAACTTTTTCCAAAAAAAAATATTTTCCAAAAAATCAGCTCCGTCCAAAATTTGGGGGTAAAGGGGAAATCGAATTTTTCCTCCTTCAACTTGCCGATCAATCATTTGAACAAAGCACTTGTCACCATCTCTCCACATACCCCCAATTCCCAATTTGATGTTTGTGTGATATCAAAAAATATCGAATTCGATATTGTGAAATAAATATCGATAATCGATAATATCGATAATCGATAATATCGAGAATGAAAATATCGACGATATTTATCGGAAAAATATCGATACTTTTATATATCGATATTTTTTGCCCATCCTTACCGCATCCACTGGATGCTGAAAATCTCGAGACTCGCCGTAGCGACAGCAATTTCTGTTACTCGAAAAAAGAAAACATTAAACATTTCATGTACAGGGTGGGCATATTTCGATGTTTTAGCACTACAACTTTTGAACCAGAGGAGATGGACAAAATCTGATACCCCATTCTCGATCTCTTTTTCGGAGAAACTAACAAGAGTGGTTTTCATTTTTGGCTACCTTCTTTTGTTTTCGAGTTATAAGCAAAAATTGGAAAAATGGCGATATCGAAAAAAATTCATATCTCCGCTAATACTGATGATAGATCTCTGAAATCAAAACATTCTACAGGCACTTTTTCACGTAGAATCCAGTGGTATGCTCGCCTTTTTTGCAGCATTTTTAATTACGAAGCTATGACCCAAAGTTCTGTTTTTTTGAATTGGAACACTAGATTTCTGTGCCATTTTCTGAAACCTAAATTTTTTCTGTTTTCTAAAATATATAACAACGTATGGTTCGTATCGATAAATCAATATGAGTGTAGAAATTGGTCAAGAACCTATATTCATCTGGGTCTCAATACTTTCTATGGTTTCAATTGTCGATAAGCACAGAAAAATTTAGTATCGTATAATTAATACAATTTCTTTCTAGTAGTCTTTTCATTTCTATGCTCTTGTTATATGAAGCTACATTTTTCTGTGCCCATCAACAGTCGAAACCATTATTATTATTATTATTAACATGAAGAGGGGTCGTTGTTGCTTCGTTCAGCCTTCCGGGAACTTCGACCGCAAGGATCTTTCGTTCTTAACCCTACTCGTTCATTTAAATCCCAAGGAGGCCATCAATGGTATCGATGAACCCAACGACATCCTTAGGAGCGGTTATTTCATGTGGAAACCATAGAAAGTATTGAGATTCACATGAAAATAGGTTTTTGACCAATTTCTATACTCATATTGGTACAAACCTCACGATGTTATATATTTTTGAAATCAGAAAAAATTAAGCATTCAGAAAATGGCACAGAAATATAGTGTTTCTATTGAAAAAAACATAACTTTGGGTCATGGCTTCCTAATTAAAAATGGTGCAAAAAAGACGAGCATGCCACTGGATTCTACGTGAAAAAGTGCCTGTAGAATGTTTTGATTTCAGAGCTCTATCATCAGTATTAGCGGAGATATGAATTTTTTTCGATATCGCCATTTTTCCAATTTTTGCTTATTACTCGAAAACAAAAGAAGGTAGCCAAAAATGAATACCACTCTTCTTAGTTTCTCCGAAAAAGAGATAGAGAATGAGGTATCAGATTTTGTCTATCTCGTCTGGTTCAAAAGTTGTAGTGCTAAAACATCGAAATATGCCCACCCTGTACATTACATTTTTCTATCTCTTTTAATTTTGGAGATAAAGTTAGTACTAGATCATCGAAATCTGACCTCTGATATTAAGTATAGAGAACGGTAAGGGCATTTTACCGATAGAAGACATTAATTATTGTCTGAGATGGGTATTCCTTAACGTTCGAGATACTTATAGCGTTTTTGCACGATAGACACAATTTTTACTCCATGTACAAAATAATTATCGGAAGTAATTGCACAAGTGCATCAAAATTACCGATAATTTTGCATGACAGCGTGTTGTCTAAAAACTGCATGAGTTCATTTTCATTTTTGGAGAAAGAGCCCGACACCGAAGGTGGAGGGCTCTTTCTCCAAAAATGAAAATGACCGAATGCGGTTTTTCAAAGACAACACGCTGGAATGCAGAATTATCAGGTCATTTTGATGCACGAGTGTAATTCGGGTGAATATTTCCTGAAATTGCTATGGATACGAGCAGTGCAATTATCGCAGGGATCTTTCGCTCTCTACAATGCAATTACCGCTGTAATTTTCGATAATTGCATTCTACTTGCATGAAGTTTTTGACAGGAGGGAAATATTCTGACAAATTCATTTATTCGTGGTTTTACCAATGCTATGTAGGAATATAATGAAAGGCGTTGTCTTGGTGATGAGAACTTAGTAGATTGTCAAAGTGACAATAATCAATTGAATTTACTAGCATTGAAAAATGAGCGATATGGAATCTTCGGAAGATAATGAAATTCGAACAGCCTGGAAAATCGGCAGGTTTTCAGTTATTCCTGAGAAATCTAAAATCCGCTACGTGAGTACATAAAATACTTTCAAGGAATGGATTCAGACTAAATTCAGCCAAATTAATGAAAAAGTGTTACTGGCCTAATTTGTTCAAAGAATAGAAAAGCTGAGATCGCCTGGAAGTCTTTGGGCGGAATATTCAATGCTGAAGAGCACAATATTTTTGAAGGACGGTATTGACATATCCAAGTTTGCAACACTTATAGCATTCCTCAAAAGAAAATCTATTGGTTACAAACCTAAAAAATCTGCGGCTTTTACAAGAGGAGAAATGAATAAATTCTTGAAAGAAGCAACAGATGATATGTTTCTAATTATTAAGATGTGCTTTTATGAATATAATAGTGCTTTATAAATTAATTATGTCCCTTCAGGAAGGAATGATATTAGGTATATCAGAGGCGTGTAGAAGGGGAGAGTTGTACATCATGAGCGTCAGGGACATAGAAGTTCGGTAATCATTTTTGATCGTGAAAATTCCCAACACGAAAACCAACATTCAGAGAACATTTACAGTCATCTATCGAGATAATGATATCAATTACCTGGAAATATATAGAAAATATTTCTGTCTGCGTCCACTAAATGCGAAGAGCGAGCATTTATTTTTAAGATATCGAAACGGAAACATTTTTAGCTAATGAGGAAGTAGATGTATTAGGACTAAAACTACACGGTGGATGGCGGTCTTCGACTGTGGCTGAAAGTTACGTTGAGGATTCCCTGGAAAATAAAAAAGACTTTTCTGAAAAAATTTTGCATACTACGGAACGTAGCGAGTTGCAACATGAAATGTTGAATTCAGCAGAGGTTTCTGTGAATTCGGCTACTACTCAATCCAGTGGTATTTCCATCAGCAATTGTAAAAATTGTACTTTCACTTTCAATATTAAATGAACTGAATTCAAGTTGTTTGTGTTATTTCATTATTTCAAAGAATATTCAGTCATTTTCACTTACCGTTCTGTTTACCTCAGCAACCAGTAAAAATGATCTACCGATCTGGCAACAACCGCGTTAACTAACAAAGTTCGTTCTATCGTGCAAAAATATATATTACTTTTTTTGTCTGCCCCGATTTAAGGCCACTGCTGAAATCTCACGGAGTCAATTCTTCTTAGCATGTGATTGGATGTGAGAAGCTTCTCTTTCGACCCTACTAGATGTTACCAATTGTATCATTATACTCAGAAGCATTAAACTAGTTACTTCAAAACTACTTTCGAATTAGTTTTTTCCAGAATTTCTGGGTTTGTCTCATGTCAACAAAAACGGATTCAGCTCTTCGTGATGAACACCGAATCATGCAAGAGTTGCATAGAAAGCGAATGGCTCCGAGGTAACCGAATTAGCTGATTATTCATCGGGAATGAAAGTCAAAGACGAAGGCCAGGGTCGTTGAACATCCAGTTTTCGCAAAGTTGCCATTTCCGCAGCCGGAAAAGAGACGTCTCGGAGATGAAGACTAAGGAAATTAGGAACTTCTATTTGCAGGGATGAACACCTGATTTATCATCCGAAGGGTGACGGCTCGGAGAGGGTGGTAAATTGAAAATTCGTGACAATTTGAGTTCCAGACGATTGTGAATGGGTTCAGATCTCATTCAGAGTGTTCGTTTTATCGTTTAGAAAAAGTGCAGATTTGGGGAAAATATTGAGCTGAAAGGTTTGAGAGCCAGCTCATTCTGCTAATCAGATGTTCAAGCCATAATTTCTAATGGCAACAAATTGTCTTTCGATTTGTGGCACTGCAATATAGGATTACCCTTGAACTTAGTTGAGGTTAGTGTAAAAAAGGGGTTACATTCAAGGATTCTTCCCCCAGAAACTCTTTCTTAATAGGTACATTTTTCTATACCACAGAAAAGCCTTGGGCCAGTGAGCGGCTACCGTACACCCTTTCTATAGTGTGTCCAAATATGAGAGAGAACGATTTAAATAAACGAAATTGTATAGTTTGCGCATAGACAACTTTCTTATTGGTCGAACGGTCATAAATTTTATCTCTCAGTAATTCGATATTTCATTTCGATTTCTTTTATGCTGGACTCTTTCGTTAACTTGTTATGGAAAGGTGAAAAATTTTCCAATCTCCTTGCATGACATGATTTTCATTAATGACCCTACCGTTTATAGGTTGTTATTCAACTTCTTGGTCAGCTCTGGTATTAAACTATAACTTGGCCTATATTATGTTTCGTAGTTGTTTGTAATGTCATTGAAGATATTTGTATTTGTTATATATCAATTTCAATGTGTTGTTATATCCTTAAAACAAAAACAATTCGCTCTGCTTCCGAGTAGCTGCAGAATAACGAGTGATCGATCACCTACAACAAAATTCGGAACCTTAAACAAAGATCTGGATCCTGGATCATTTACAATTAGAGATGTTTCATGTGTAGATGGTGTTCGCCAGGCACACATAAAAGAAAGAAGAAGAAGAAGAACTTGTTATGAATAAATATATATTTTACGTAGAGGTGTTTTGTGTATTTCACCCCGTAGGCATTTAGACATTGCGTACCCGTAATTGGCACCTTACGCGAACGGGCGCTTTCCCATTGGTCAGACCAGCACGAATTAAGAAACCAATCACATTACGAGTGCAAAGGTATAATACGTATAATAAGCGAGACAGTTTTATTTATCATTTTCTTCAGCAATTACTCGTATCTGCATGACGTTTTTCAGTAGATTACACTGAGTTGCAGGAACGTCCATTAAAATTTAATGCCGCCTTAATTCTCCTTCAAACGGAATATCCTAGACGGTAGCCATGGATACTCCGTTTAATGGAGAATTGAGGCAGCATTAAATTTAATGGACGTTCCTGCAACTCAGGGATAGTTGCCAGACAGATTTTTTCGGCTTACCCATACTATAATATAGGTAATGTATATTCTGCAGCATCCAAATGAAATATTTTTGAGATCGGAGCATGGTACCAAGTTCTAGAAAAATACTATTCAATGAACTGAAAATGTCTAGTTTGATGACTGAACTTAAAATCATTTCGTATGTTTTCTGAACATGAACATTCGATTATTTCAATTTCCAGAAAAATTCAGGATACAATCTTGTTAAGTTTGGTGGGTTGAGATTGTTGGGTTTCTGATAAGACTGAAAACATCACTTCCTAATCGAAAGGGAGAATGATGATGAAAATAATCAAACTATAGTAATTTAATCAACTAGTTTATTAACGTGTGAACGAGGTCAAGATCATTAATAGCTAGATTAATAAACAAGGGGATTGCAAAATTATTCTGTAGGTCAAAAATAATCATATCAAGAAAGTATTTCATTCTTCAGAACATGATTAATGAATTTAATATAACCAAATTGAATGGAACGTTTGACGTATCTCTTGTTCTTGAGATTTCTCAATTTTCTATGTTCGGTTGCCTAAGACAATTAAAATGCGAAATCAAGCATTAATAGGCGTCATTAATGGAAGATTTCGTGTGAGTTAAACTTGACTATTACTTCGAGGTCGACAAAGAAAAATTATTTTTTTATTAACATTGGCTGATTTGAATAAAAAACAAAACGCACCTATTATAATAATATTCATCATCAGCAACTTTGTGAATTCATAGGACAGCATAGGTACTTAAGTGTTGCAGTTATTGTATTAAAGAACATTCATCAATTGCGTGAGCACAAAAGAGGCCATAGATGTAACGAAGGTGAGGGGGTTATTGGGGACGTAACCCCGCCATTGATTAGAACAATAGTCGACTTTGGTTACGTAATTGAAAGTGTGGGGAAAGTTTCATTTGTATTCATATTAAATCGCACCAGGTGTGGTGAGGAAAGTCTTTTGAATTTTTCATACATTTGAAAAGAAACATAAATAATGCTGAAGAAAACAAAATCTTCACCTTTTCCAATATGATTTCATTGAAATCTTTGAATTTTTTTCAAGAGATTTCTCTAATTTTGCTTCATTTTAGAAGAACATAACTTCGAATTTCAATGCGAACATTTCTTTTATGATTTCGTTGTTGCATCTATGTGTACAAGGTTTAGCGCGCTGATACAGATACGTGTGTTTGTTTCACTCGCACTAGAGCCACAGAACATACCACATACCTTTGGGTATATTCTGTGACTAGAGCAGAGGAGGTTTCGAGTCTACAAAGAGCGTAGCGCTATTCGCGCAAGGTGCCAAAGGCGGGTATGGAATGTCTAAATGCAACCTGTAGCCCTGCCATCTCATGCCCCGAATTTGTTAACGCAGCTATCTCTTATATTTGAACAGACTATAGCAAGTGTGTTGGAATCTTCGTTTAATCTAATTATCGAATGACCGGGCACCCTGATTGAAAAGACTTAATTTCTTTTGCTTAACTCATTGAGTTTGCTCTGTAGCTCCCAAGTCTACTTTGAGTCAATACGCAAGGAAATGCAGAATGCAGTGTTTTGTATCAGATTTATTATAGACCCATAAAACATAACTCAGCTACAAAATGTCCATCTTGACTCAATCATACTGTCGATATATTTGAAGGATGTTTGGAGAAGTGGGTATACGAATTCTGAGGAAACGATCTTCTGGAGGTTTTTTCCTACATGGCCTAGGAAAAGCAGACAGCTTATTCAAATATAAGTTCAAACGATTCTTTATTAGGAAAAAATTTATTGATCATGAACAGTCGATAAGTCATCATTTTATCTCAATTGTTTCACCCGTACCTTAGCGAGTCTATCAAACAGTTGAAACTACAGCCCAAATCTTCGCTCGAGAAGAAGAAATACCATATGACAACTCCGATTACCAGCCAACCCAACAGACTCATTTTATTGTAACATGCGCACGGTTTTTCCTTCGGTTTGTCGCAAGGCAGGGGCCCCTGGTGCTGCAAAAGGCCAAAATCGGTTCTTAGAGTGATGCTCATTTCAAGCAGTACTTACACCACATCCGCATTTAGGACATGACGGGTCGTACATTATGAATTTTCGTTTATCGGCCATCTTTAATGGAAGAATTTCACTAACCTATGAATCGCATTGAAATTTTGAACTCATGAAGAGACGAAAATTGTTGATCTGTCACTTTGATGACATGTAACACATTTTCTTCTTCTTTCTTTTGAAACATGTAACACAACTTTATGGATTAATCATTGAAAATAGATGGGAGGAGACGTTCAGATCAAAAATAGACATAGAGAGAGAAATCCAAGTTCATATCCAGCATACATAATTGGCGAATCCACGTACTGTTGAAAAATGCATTGCACAAGATTCCACGTAGAATACTTGTATCATTATATATAAAACTAAGTCGGCCATTTTGTTCGTTACACCGTTTATAACTCAAGATTGGATGAACTGTTTGTTATGAAAGATTTTTTGTTGGATTCTTCTACGACGGGGTTAACATAAAATACCATAAAACCTGAAAAATTGGATGAAATGGAAAAAAAATAGGAAATAGTTTTTCTTCTTGCGAATAGGTGTCACCAGTAGGTGTCGCTACAGTAAATAGCGCTTTCAGGAAAGTATTATATTTGATATTAATTCGGTGAACTACATTTTCTAATAACATTAACGCATCTGAGTCCATATGTTATGACACCTATCTTTCTTCCGAACACTTCGGAAACTTTCATGACGAAATGCTTTGAACAAATCTCCATTATATATGTAAACAATTTCTGTGTATTTAGAGTTGCCTAAACGATTTTTTTGGGAGCGCATTGATTCTTTTGTCTTCCGTCAACCATTACCGGTAATTCCAAAATCGACGGCTGCCGATGGAATAAATGCTTGCCTAAAATCATCAACTTCGAATTTGGCTAGGTAATAAAGCTCTCAATTCACTTGATTGCGGTTGCAATAGTACCAATAGATATTTGCAGCCAACAAAAATGCAAAAAACACCTGTACCACAAAAATTGTTAAAAATGATTTTTTTTAATTGCAAAAAAGAATGGATGCAATGCGTCATGCACCTGCAAAAAACTGAGTCTTTTTTGTAACACTACATGTGGGGAATGTGCAGGTGTTAACTGCCAAAACAGTTGTCCATTCTATGGCAAAGATGAAGAAATTTTTGACAGTGGCCACAGCCACTCAGAATTAATTAATTAATTTATGACAAAAAAGTATTAATTTCACGTGAATAAAGTGATGAATAAATTAAATGTTTGAATGATATTTTCATTTTATTATTTTGAACAGATAGGGGTTGCTTTTAGGGATTGAAAAATAAGAATAACTTAAACTAACATTGATCCAAAATAGTGTTAAAAAATTGATTGAAATTAATTAATTATATTAATAAAGACCCATTTTTACACATTTTATGCTGAGAAGGGGTGGTTTATACGGTTCTGAAGTATATGAAAACTTTCATTAAACTTCATAAAACACTAATGAGGCCCAAAAATTACTTTGATTTACGTTAGAGCAAGTTTCTTTTAATCTTAGATAAAGGGGATGTTTTCTCCTCTTTAAAATAATGAACATAAATTGGCTTGGGTAGGAGTAGGAGACAAGTATAGCCTATATCCAAAATTTTATCAAAATCGAAGCATCTTGATAGAATTCGGAGGTATTGTCTAATTTTCGCCCTCATTGACTCGACTAATTGTATGTACAGGACAATTTTATTTCCACTTTCAATGTATTTACCATACTATATTTTTAAAGTTGCTTTTTTATTTATCGATTGAGGCAGTACGAAGTCTGCGGGTCAGCTAGTTTTTTAATAAATAGCATTCTACTTAATTTCAAAAAGTTATATCCTTTCTATTTCTGGTATAATAATGCATGTATTGGTCGTAATGAATGAAATTATTAGAATCTTGTGTTCGCAGAAGATTCACCACTTCAATGGAAATCTATGTTCAGAAAGCCCTTTTTTTTAAAGTTTCTTTTAGGTTTTCGATTCCGAAAAGTTTGAGAATTTTCCTGACGAAGGAGTCTGCTATAAACTCCGAAAAGCTACGAAGTTTAGAAGTTTGAAGTGGGTAACGGTTGAAGTCCGTTGAGGCAAAAAGGGTAAAGTTTTATTTTCGTAGTTGACGGAATATTAGGTAGTTTCGAGAAGTGACAAACCGAAGTAGCAGGCTTTTGAAAATGGGGAATTTTTTCGTATTATTCAGTTAGGATTTTCGAGTCGGGAAGCTCGATCAGAAATTACGGGAGTGAAGCTTTTCGGGAGTGGTTATTTCAGAAAACTTAGATTATATTTCTCAAGGGAAATCAAAAGGTCAGAACTTTCCAATTTCAAATGATAAGGATAGTTTAAGTCAAAAAATCTTGCAATCTCCCAACTCTTATCACCTCACATCTTATTTTTTTTTTATTTGATTTTGGGTAATAAGATATCACAGTGAATAGTGAACTTATATTTTTTGTATGAAATTGTATTAGACAGTATGAGGAACAGACTTATGGATTCACTAGTTATTTTATTATCTTTTTGTTTTTGTTGGTTTGTGAGTAAAAATCGAAACGCTACTGTACTTTCGAATCCATCTTTGATGCCGGTAATTCTCGAAAGGAGCTAACATCTTCGGCATCGAATAAACCGCTTCTGTCACTTTCGAGATTTCCCGGAGAGCATTAGTGGCCCGAGATGTCTGCAGCATCCCGGCGAACATCCGGATTTTATTGGCGATATGCGGATGAAAATTGTCAACACTCATTCCCTCCGTAACGCGTGGAGTGTGGTCTTAATGTCTATCTGTCGTTTCACGTTCAAGCACCCCCTTTTCCGGATGTGTCGAATTGTTTTTTTCAGAGTTTTCCCCGGGAATACAGACTTTATTGAAAGAATGAGATTGAATTGGCCTGTGATATGTCGCAGAGCGAAATGGAAAGCAAAACTATACTTCGTTTCGAGATCTTCAGGAAATCCAGTCGAGGCTTTATTTCTAGTTACAAAAAGTAGTTATTATAACTTTTATAGCCCCGTCACCGATTTTAGAAATATTTTGCACAGTGAATCTATAGGACTTCCTGATACTACAGTCTCAATTACAGCTCTGGAAAGGCAGTAATTTTCGAGAAAAAAATAAATGAAACTCATAAATATACTCCATTCACCTCGGATACGGCTCTGATATAGTCTTTTATATAGTCTTTATAGTTTAATTTAACAAGGTAAGGTTATGTTAGGTTAGGTTAGGTTCATTTTCCCTACTAAAAGTTGAAAAAAATTTAACATCGATCCGCAATCAGGTTAGGTTAAGTTAGGTTCATTTTCTATACCTTAAGATCACAAAAAAAAACAAAAAAATACAACTGGGCAGAGAACTTTATAATTACCCAAAAAGTTACTAAAAATTTCTGTGTGTTCATCATGGATTAAAAATCTACTGCTCCACAAGAGTTAGGGATATTGTATTCAATCGTTTTGAAAAGTATGTAATCTTCGAGAAAATCGATGTAAAATCATTTAAAACTCAATAACAACTTCAATCGATCCAATAAAAATCAGTACATTTCGTCAATCTGAAGTTTGGTTCTTTGCCTATGCTTCATGAATGTTCTTATTTTGAAATGGAGTCAGTTTATCAACGGCTTCGTTTTGGGACTAGTTTTCTGAAAATGCTAACACGTAAATTAACAAACGCTGAGGCTGATAGGGCTATCTGAATGCTAAAGATTGGCCTTAACTCAGGTTGTTGTAGTGGAAAGGCTCCAAATGAGCTAAAATGTGATATCTCGACTTTGGAATAGGTTCAGGGAGACAGGTTCCGTGTTGGAAAGCCAAGGCTTGGTGGGCGACGAAAAACAACACCTGTTCAGGATCGTTTCACCACCGTTTCGGCGAGAAGAAAGCCTACATCTACGTGTAGAATATCTATTGGAATATTGTCTGGGAGGTCTTTGCATTTTCTTGAAAACTCAATTTGGATTTTCTCTCCCAGTCTCTGAAACAAGAAACAATTAGAAAACATTTTTAAATAATAGAGGAAAGACACCTGCGTTAAAATTTGAGAACTAATTTGTCATGGGACAAAACTTCACAAGAAGAAATTCTTGCCTAACAATGAACAAAAAGAATACACTTTGAACTCTGAAGCGTAACGTTTTTAAATCAGACTCCTTCGTCAGACAATTACTGGTTTTTCAACTTGAAGAATCGTGACAATATCGTGACAATATTTTGATATTTTGATTGACATGTCAATCAAAAAATGGTTGTAGATTGTAGGTCCATCGCGACCCCACTCTTATAACCTCGTATCGATGGAGAGACAGGCTAGTGACTACATGGAAAACCGATTGTATTATAAATATTAGAATTTTTCGAATTTAATTCATGTCTTACCATTGATAAAAAACAAACATAAATATGAGTTTTCTTGATTTTTGAAACTGAAATTTATTAGATGTTAAGTTGTGATACATTAATGTATTCAGAAAAAAATGCAAGAATTTGACTTTAAAATATACGAGGAGTTTCATTCGAAAAATACCATGTTTGTGCTCAATCTCAAAAACAGTGCCCTGAAATATTCTTTCAACTACGCCACTGACTCCTACGTAAAAATATCTATTAAAGCAGTTTAAATTTTTTTCTATCTTATACAGGGCCCGAGAAATAATACCATCTCGAAAAAAGCACATTTTCATTTTCCCACTGTATTTCAGAATATTGGATTTTTTCTGTTTATGGATTTAAAAGATTTACAAGAAAGTGACACAGAGTCTCGAAATCCGAATGTCTTTATATTCAATAATAACCGAGATACGGTGCAATCTCAACCAATTTAGGACACAGTGTACAGCAGCAGTAAATTATTTTTAATGAAGAATTCTTTGTACAATGATTTCTTACATCCTTGTTGTATTGATGAATTTTCGACTTGAGCTTCAATTGCATAATTGCAAAAAAGCACACAGCTATGTTGACGACAAAAATATACACAGTTACATCATCCCACTGTAGATCATGCAAAAAAAATAAGGTTTGGTAATTAAAATAGCGTGGAATGCTTCAAGATGAAATCATCCAACCTTTCGGCTTTCGAGAAACTCCAATGTAGAGGATAAATGATGAATGACTTCATCGGAGATCTCTATGAAGACTCTTCAGCAATATTTTCATCTTGATAACTACAAAAAAACTAGCCAAATTCTAGCCGTGTGATATTATTTCTGTATATTTAGCAACGGAAAGTATAGAGCTGAAAGTTGTTGAATCAAATAGAAAATATTCGTTAACTAACTGTGAATCATTTGAAGGTTGGAAATGCTATAATTAATAGATCCAGTTTTATTTATTCATATTTTATTACTATCAGGCGGTTCAATTAAGCGAACTGTACTGAAAGTACAACTCCTGAAGATGCCAGACACTCGAACTCGCGAAACGTAGAGAATGAATCAATGGCGACTGCCGAAATGATCGAAAAAACAAGTGACATTGAACAATGTCTGCGAAAGTCTCAAAAAATTCATTTCATTTGTGTACATATTCTTGGTAATTTATTCGAATATATTCTGGTGTTATCAGTTTTTTAAACAATAAAACTTCACTTCCTTTTCGATGCTCGATTTAATATGCAGATTCTGTGAAATGGTTTGATGGAATGAGCTGTCAATAAATTTTGTGGCCTGATTCAAATCATCTACTCTAAACGGATTGCCACCCATATTTTAAGAACTTATTCATGAGAAAATCAAATAAAAAAGGATCTTTTATGGGATGGATATAAAGATTGAATACATTGAAAGTTTTTGAATGGTTTTCAAGATGGAATCATAAAAATTCTTATGGATATTCAAAGATTAGAAACCATCAACTGCAATTATGAAATCATCAGATTTTTCGACGTCCAGTTTTTAATTTTCTTCCTAATAATTTATCCAGCAGTCTATTTTATATACCACCATCTCATCCTCAATTAGAGTACATTGGAATATTGTAAATTATAATAGTTTGAGTTAGATCTCCATGATTTGGGAATATTTGTTATGTATTATAACTGCAATGACATATTTACTTCACTTTTTACTATTTATTCACGAGCAAATATGTAGTTCTCTCATTAGATTGTTCTTTTGAGCGTATCGATTCTTGAATTTGAAGTTTTTCTGTCACCCATGACATATACTTGGCATTCATCAGTTTTTTAGCAGGAAAAATCACCAATTCAAAATTTTCGTTGTAGAATGGAATGCAGAAGCAAAAAGTAATGGTTGAAATGACAAGTTAACTTTATGGCTCCCTCATGGATGATACTAGGAATACTTCTGGGTCTCTTAGTTTGTTTTTACATTTATTGTCCCGATGAAACCCTCGACAGAGTTACTTGGTTATTTTATAATTTCGCATATGGGTGAAATAATTGCTAGAGTCAATGCCTTCAAGTGAGTATTTTAATTGAAAAATTGACCAATAGATAAATGAGTACAAAATGAGAAGATATAATGTTTTTATTGAATTGATTTTAGATAAGATTTATCACAAGATTTTTATAGCCTTTCTTGCAGATTGAGTAATTTTTTTTCTGATTTTACCCTGAAAAACGGAAGTTTTGAGTTCGAAATATGCGGGAACTCATTTCAATTGATTTTAAATAGGAAGTTCCTATGAGAATGTACCAGAATACTTCAAAATTCAATATTTTTGGTGAAATTTTCGCAATTATTTTGAAACACCTGCTTTATCAAGATGTTGAAATTTTTTATAGATTCACTTCATACATCACGTTCTGGATGGTTTGGAATGAAGTGAACCTTAAAGCAAAATTCTTTTCTTGAAATGAATATTCCATGAATCTGTTGAAATAATAATGAACCATTGAATTTGTCATGAAGATTTCAATTTTTCAGATTAAAATTGGTAACGCATGGAATAATATTGGTACTGTACGATGGAAATTGGAAAACGTTGGATTTGGGTATGCCTGATCATATTGATCTGCTGGTGGATTGCGATGCACGAAGAACTTCTGCAATTTGTAACTGATTTGATGCAATAAACCATGCTGCTGGGAAAATAAATAATGTACTCCTTATTGCAACCAACAAAGATTATGTTGATTTACTCACATAAAATAGTTATTAATGATACACGTACACGTGCAGAGGGCATTGATATTCATTCTTACACGAATTAAAAATTTGAAAAATTTCGAATGAATGGATGTCTGGATTGGGTATCTACTTTTATTATCTACCGCAAAAACGGATCGTGTGTATATGACCCTTAATCATATTTTTTTTTCGAGTCTAGAAGTATATATAATTCAGTTATAATGAGTTCTAAAAGTAGTGCTGTAATGAATTGATTACAGCATTGTTTTCAGTTATATTTTTCGTTTCCTGAAATATTCAAAATTTATATTTCGACTGATTGTACTGAAAAAAACTTTTCTCTATTTCAGTATCGTAATGAGTTCATTACAGTACTAAAAGTAGTGCTGTAATGAAACTCATTACAGCATTGTTTTCAGTTATATTTTTCGTTTTATGATTGTCAGTACTGACCTCCGATCGAATCAAGTTTCGAATCAAATCAATTCAAATTCCGTGATCTGTCAAATTTCGTATGTCACACCAACTGCCAAGATACAAAACAAAAGTCACTAATCTGAATTTTCATTTGAATTTCGAGAATATTTAACAAAAATTGACTGAAATAGAGAAAATACCGTCTAATACTCGTTGCAGAAGGCAATTCCAACACTCATGCTATCGAAAACTCGCTCCTTCGTCGCTCGTTTTCGAACTTAGCATTCGTGTTGGAATAGGAGCTCATTCTGCAACTTGTTTTAGAATATACTATTACTACATCAGTTTGACAAGTTACTTCAAATGTTAGCCATTCATTAAAGTTTGTTGAATGCTATGACACTTTCTAGGTACATTAGTTCTTAGAGCAGCAAAAAAAACGGCCTTTCTTGAAAAAACATAGTTTCGAACAATTTCTTCAAACTTTGTAAAAATGATTATAGTGCATCCAATACTAATAATCCAACATTGGAAAAAGATGGTGACATGAACCAACATAATTTATTCGAGTGGCACGTAGAAAATTGTATTATTCGATTTTCTGAATTTTTTTATTATTTTGGTAATCTTTCTGAACCTGAGGTTTTTCATTTTTTACCAATGCAGGCAGTGGTATATTTGAAAAGGAGGAATATTTAAAATAACAAGAAACGAGTTTCAATACTTACATCTCCACATTCATTATTAGTAATATAAAAAATTCATGATAAATTCTTCCAACAGGTCTTCACCATGCAACGCCTCAAATTCGAACAAATCGAATAAATTTGACTGAATAAACAAAACCAAACAGACACAATTCGAAATTAAGAATGTCATACGTCCTGCCCATCTTGTAATAGCTGCACTTGATCAACAATATTTTTAAATTCTAGTGGACGTCTGAGAGTATAGATGGCGCCCAAGTTACTGTAGTCGCTTCGTTTCCAATCTTCCTTCTTTAAAATCATTGTCTCAATTGTATGGAATCATGTTATTACTCGATATTAAAAGAATATATCAGCACCCCAGAGGTAAGATGAATTAAGTCAAAAATTGAAAATTAGTCAAAAGGGAGATTTTCCAGTTTGGTTATTGTTTCAAAGAATGTTTACTGCCATTATTTGGCGAATTGATGTACTTAGGGAGTTGAGAAAGTGTTCCACTAGCTGGAATTTAATAGTATGAATCCAAAATTGTAGATTATTCGTGTCTGATAAAACTTTACCTCTGAGGTGCTGATAATGATCCTTTCAAATAATCTCATCAAATATAGGTATTCTGGAGGAAATATTCCAGAAAAATTTTTACATAATACTATAAAATCTCATAACCATGTATTGATAATCCAGAATGCAAAGTCACCCCTCGTGTTCACCGTATTATATTTCATTAGGGTTTTCATGTCAGCAGCCAGATAGTTAATTCTGCTGTGATCCCCTCCCCTTGACACAGCTGATAACACCGCTTCCCGTTTGTTATTGTGAATTTTCCCCACAATTCAGTTTATAAGTCAAGCTCCTATTACCTCCTTGAATTCTGTTCTTCACTGTCTGGCTTTTGAGGTCTTATATCTCACGGATTTTCTTGAGCAGAAGATAGAAAATGATCTGTAGTAAACCGAGATAGGAAGTTTTCCCGGACAAATGATCTGATGCCGTCGTAAAAAGCAACGTAAATTTTTTACGGTACATCAAAAGTCTTTTATAGGCGGTAAACGATATAATGTCATCCATTCGAATTAATGTGGAGGACCTTGGACTATCGAGGATTTCTTTATCTCTCATTCACTGAAGGCGTAAAAGGAAGGAAGATTTCAATTCATAAAGATCTGCAGGGTTATAGTTTTTCTCGCTAACTTGGACGAAATGGACATCCAATTCCGCAGTAGAATTAAAAAAAGTTCGAATTTAATGAAAGAGCAGTGCATTACCCCACGTTATTCTGCCATGTGGAGTGATGAGTACTTTAAGAAGTTTTTGTTGCCTCTATCCAACATTTGACTTACTCAATCGCCTCTGTTACATCATCTACACTTCGTGGTTAAGTTTTGATTTTAAGACCTCTGCTTTAAAGTATGTCTATTTATGAATCAGCCTGAAAACCATTCTTCCAAAATTTTCAATCGCTAATACCTGTTAAAACCTTTAGGATCAAATTCCTATTAATTTTTCTCTGTTCTGGGTGAACAGAAATCCGAATCCCTACATAAACAGCAAAAAATTTCAACACTTTATAGTATATACATAATATATAAATGCAGCATCTTCATAATAAATAATTACGATTTCAAAAATAATGAGTTGAAAAACAAATATGTTACTAGAAATAAAAATTTTTCAATTCAGGAAAGAAAATGTTTTTCACAGTTTATTCCAAATATGGAATAAGCTACCTTATGGTTTCAAATTAATCACTGATTCCTAAAATATTCAAGTTAACAAATGCGAATTGAGAAAAACATATTATAAATTGGATGCCTTATTCGAAGATATATAAGGAGGTTGATGAGTAAACGGAGAAATTTTTTTGTTCTTGCATTATTTTGTTTAGTTTCAAACTTGCATTTGAAAAACTTTTAGTAATGGTTTTTGTGACACGATCTACACCTGTATGGTATTAGTCTGCATCAAATAAAGGATAACTTACTTACTCTTTATTCAGATAAAAGATATTCACAAAATCAGAAAATTAAGAACAATAAAAGCAAAAATGTACTACTTCATAAAGTAATAAAATTATCGAATCTATAACCGCAAAAAATATGCACTTTACTGAGCGAAAAAAAACTGAAAATTTCAAGGTTTTCTCTTCCGCAAAAGTCAGAAAATTGTCATCTAGTGCAATTAACCATTTATGAAGTCAACCCTGAAATGATCCAACCTTCTATTCAACGATTCACTCCCTCAAATTTCCGTATTCAAATGTGCACAACAGCTTAAGAACACACCTTTTTTTTCATCTGAAATTTCAATTAGTGCTTTATCCTAACGTCAGACTTATGAGTAAACTTCTTTCAATACAATGTCCTACTTCGGGGAAGGCCAATCGAATCACGATTCAGCGTTTAAGATATTTATCTTTCGAGAATATATATGTGAACATTATATCCTACTCGACGTCAGCTTATGGCATTTGATTGATTTTTGTCTTTGCACTGTCGAATTCTGATTGAAATAGAGGTGAGAGGCATCGTGTTTTATGGTCATTGTCATTGCTTCGGACTTTTGTAGAATGCGGGCTCCTATTCCAACACGAATGCGAAATTCGAAAACGATCGACGAATGAGCGAGTTTTCGAAAGCATGAGTATTGGAATTGCCTTCTGCCATGAGTATTACACGATATTTTCTCTACTTCAGTCAAGTTTCGTGAAAAACTCTCGAAATCCAAATGAAAATTCAGATTAGGTCTACGTCCTAGTCTTTTGTATTGTATATTGGCAGTTGGTGTGACTTTCAAAATTTGACAGATTACGGAATTTGAATTGATTTGATTTGAAAGTTCATAGAATCGGAGGTCAGTATTGACAACCACAAAACGAGAAATATAACTGAAAACAATGCTATCTCTTGAAATATCTGGAAGGTCTCTGCATTTTCCTGAAAACTTAATTTGGGTTTTCAGAAACAATAAGAAAATTTTTTTTAATAATATAAGAAAGGCTCCTGCGTAAAAATTTGAGCACTAATTTGTCAGGGGCCAAAACTTTACGAGAAGACATTATTGCCTAACAATGAACAAAAAGAAAAACAAAGCACTTTGAAATCTTAAGCGTAACGTTTCGGAGTCTAAATCAGACTCCTTCGACAGACAATAACTAATTTTCATTCAACTTTGTAGAATCGCGATAATTTTTTTGATTTTTCGATTGACATTTGTCAATATATGATGAACATAGATCAATATTGATTACTAGATGTTGATATCGTTATTTTATTTCAAAATTCCCCGAAACCACTTCTTTTTTCAATAAATCCATCCAAATTCGATTTATTCCTACTGAGCAATTGACGAGATTATTAGTCTTATCGAACAAAATACAAGCTGACTCTTTGATTTTTCTTTTATAACCATAAGGTTCCGTCATTAGAATTTTTATTCCATTCCAATCCATCATGTGATTGCTGGTATTGGAACACTCATGATCTGCTGTCTGTGATCTACCGATATCTCTATTTTTTATGTTATTCTTATGTTTTTGTTTTGAAAACAGTTCTTATTATGAATTTAGAAACAATTCTTTTAATGAATATAAGGAATCAAATTCATTAAAATTGGTTGTTGTTGACGGTTTGTTGTTGGTTCTTGATTGTTATTATCGTTTTGACGCAGGATTGTTCTCTTCAAATTTGAAATAGTTTTTTCTCTATCATAAAGTGTTTTTATAATACCTCTTTTAACACTCATTTGATGATTAGAATAAATATTTAGATATCGATTTGTGTGTGTCTTTTTTCTGAACACACTTGTTTCAAAATGATTTGAAAATTGTCTTATCGAAACATCTAAGAAGGAAAGTACATTATTTTGTTCTAACTCCATTGTGAATTTTATTGTAGGTTCTTTATTATTGATATGATTGAAAAATTTTATCAATTCTTCTTTCCCATGTTGCCAAATTACAAAAATATCATATTCATATCGCCACCAAGTCTTTGGTTTCATTGAATATTGTTCAATATGGCCATACCAAATTTTTGTTAACAAAAATCATCATCTAATTGAAAATATGTCGAATTCAGACAAATATCTAACATTTCCATTATATTATCTACAGTTAATTTCGAATTTTCATGAAAAGTATCATCATCCATTAATTTTGTTTTTACTATTTCAAGTGTTTTATCGACCGGAACATTCAGGAAGAAGATTAACTACATCTGTACTACAGAAGTAGTGCTGTAATGTGTTCATTACAGCACTACTTCTTGTACTGTAATGAATTCATTACGATACTGAAATGCAGAATACAAGTGCAGAAGGCTTTGATATTCTTACACGAGTTCAAAATTCGAATGAACGAGTGTTAGAATGAGCCTTCTGTACGAGTATCATACATTATTTTCTGTAATTCGCTGAATTTTCATCGATATTAATGAAATATTGCCGTCATTATCGTTTAGTGATTTTTAAATTGAAAAATATTGATTGGCAGAACTGTTTTCTATCTCATAAATTCGGCAGATGTTGAATAAATCTGTGGCAGGAGGCCAACATGTCACCAATAAATATCACTGAAAACAGTGTTAGAATGAAATATTTTACCATTGTTTCGTTCTACGAGATGTGACAGATTTGACACATAATTAACGAAACTATCTTTTCAAAATGGATAAATCAGTGAATATTTTGCACTACTATGTGAGCTTATAAGAAATCACAAGGATACCGAACATTCAGCAGAAAGTTCCGATAAAGACGCAAAATCTCATTCCCGTTTCAACATTCCATATCTTTCGTCGTAAAAATTTCTACCCTTATAAATCACATATATTGCAGCAACAAATTTATGCGCGCCTGTTCTGCCTACGTTTTGTATCAATATATCCGAGATGTGCCTATCAAAACATCGTAAAATTTTGCAGCAGCCGATAAAGGAGGAAACCGCATAGCATTAAGCCAGCTAAACCGTGAAAATCCGACATTTTCTATCTCGCTCGGGAAGATTGGAGACTTTCCACGGATTGCTGAACTGAATATGGTTGTTTCTAGGAAAACCCCAGGAGAATATATGAGGACGTACAGGGTGACTGCTTGGTCTGAATTCTAAATGTTTCGGACTTTTCTCCATAAGCACAAACCTAGCACAATTAGGCATATTTTTTCGAAAAAGGTTTGTAAATTCCACTTAATTGAATGACACAAGCTCTTATGTTGAAGGCTACATCGCTGATCATCTTCAAGTTATTCAAACTGCAATAGCATATTTATCTATTCACTAAGCCAAAGGAAACAATGCTTTGGTCAAGAGACCTGTAGGAGTGAGGAATTAGCCTCACTTCCGAGATATTGGATTTCATAAGATCTCTGGGACTGGAAGGCGAGCTGTAAAGCTTTGTCAGGGGGCACAATAGACCATCAGGTCCCAGTGGACTGTAACCCCTTTTGAACTAGCATATTTATACATAATAGTTATTTACGATATGAGTGTTAAAAATGACGTTTTATTTTGTGATTTGAAAAGTTGAACAATTTCACGAACAAAATAAAATCACTTTTAACACAAATACCATACAATGTTTTTTGTATAACTGCCATATTTGGATAATGGAATGGGCTAATTTGCAATGACAATAAACTTCAAAATGCATTTTGATATTCAAATAATTAAAAGGTTGTTGTGAATGGCAAACGTTGGCAACGTTATGATTACTAACAAATGAGAAAAGACGCTGTCATTCGAATTTCGTTCTTGTCCAATTTTCGTCTTGGGTTTTTAACTGCTCAATATGTTTGTCGAGAGTCCAATTATCAATGAAAGTGACGATTTGGTTGTTCTTTGGATATTGAAGAGTCTGCAAGAAGAGCAAATCTGGAACTCCTAACTAAAAAAATCTGTTCAGCAGTACGATGTTGCAACAATTTCCTGGCCTGGTGTAAATTGAAAAATGTAGAAGGGAACTTCAGTGAAACTGTTTTCCTGGCATACTTAGAAGAAAAACCAAAAAATATGGAGTTCATTAACTTTGTGGAGCAAATTTTCAATTATATAGTCAAGTGCCCCTGTTAAAAATGGTGTGGATGTTAAGGTGAAAGCATATTTAAAACGGAAAAATGAAGGATATTGCCCCAAAAAAAATCGGAAATTCTTACTCGTGAACGAGTTGAAAAGTTCATAAAGGAGGCACCAGATGAGAAATACTTTATGGTTAAGGTTGCAACTATTTTCGGATTATTCGGAGCCTGTCGGCATGAAGAATTGTAATTTATCAGTGGAAGACATCGAAATAACAAATAAATCATTGGTTATTCAACTTCCAAATACAAAAAAGAAAGTCAGTCGTTCTTTCAGTATTATTGGGAAGTATGTAGACTATTTTCATAAGTACTTGCACTGCGCCCTCCTGTCATTTTTTTCCTGAAATACATGAATAATAAATGCACTGTCAATCCAGTTATTATTAATACATTTGGGAAAATTCCATCTATTGTTGCTGAATTCTTCAAAATGCCAGAACCAAAGCAATATACAGAACAGTGTTTTCGAAGATCCTTCGCTTCATTGCTAGCAGAATCAGGAGCAAATATTACGGATGTAAAAAGATATGGTGGATGGAAAAGTCTACGACGGTAACCGGAGTCTATGTTGATCATTCCATTGCGTATAGAAATTCTCCCAACCTCAACAGATTTTGGATAATCATCATCCAATTGTACTTTCGGTTTCTACAAGTACTGATGGTGCTGATGATTCTAATAATGTCACAGGGCATTAATGTTAGTGATGGTTTAGTTTTACCATTAATATTAATGTTCATAAGTAATGATTGTTAAATATTGATAATAAAAATTTGCAGTTGCATAATTCTTCTCATCTGATTTTATCATAAGAAAATGAACTGCTAAGGGTCGGTTTCATAAAACTTTGTTTGTACCGTTAAATTAATTGGAGCTACCGTGATTCGTTGAAATGTCAAAACGAGTGATTCGATTGGTTCGAATTTACGTAAGGTTTTTTAATCGCACAATTAAAGTTTTATGAAACCGACCCTAGATGTTCAGAATATTTTCAACACGCTTCCACGTAAACAATCAATTTTAACATTGTTTGCTGTCATAAAAGTGTCACTTTTAATGGCAGTTGTAAAAAAAAAATTTCAATAGAAATATTCCTGAGAAGTTGGGAGATTTGTCGACAGATTGTGACGCATCCCTTGTAATGCATTACCGATTTGTCCCTCTTCCAATAACTCAACTACTTCAAGTCTCCCCTCTTATCAAACTGGCATTATACAACAGGTAACATATGGCATGTACCGCCTCTGCTCAGGCTCAAACAAGAACTTCTAATAAAGTTTGTTTCGCAAAAAAGGGGTTGGCGAAAACCGACCCTCATTCCTATTTGATGATGTCTTAAGCATGTGGGATTGATATTAGGGGATAACGCATGCAAGAGTTTTTATGTATTTTTCACGACTGTTTATGGCCCCTTTACTGATACTGAAATGAAGTTTTTCTTATTCTATGTCAAATCGTTTCATTCTGCCACTTCTTGTATTAGAACAAAATAATGTTAGAATTTAGAATAATTCATTCTCTATTTCGGTATCGTAATGAGTTCATTACAGTACTAAAAGTAGTGCTGTAATGAAACACATTACAGCATTGTTTTCAGTTATATTTTTCGTTTTGTGGTTGTCAGTACTGACCTCCGATCCAATCAATTTTCGAATCAAAACAATTCAAATTCCGTAATCCGTCAAATTTCGTAAGTCACACCAACTGCCAAGATACAATACAAAAGTCACTAATCTGAATTTTTATTTGAATTTCGAGACTATTTCACAAAATTTTACTGAAATTGAGAAAATTTCGTCCAATACTCGTAGCAGAATCTCTCCTTCGTCGTTCTTATTCGAATTTCGCATCAGGATTAATTTTTTTCGTAATTTTTTTCTCTATTCAAAAAATTGGTTCCGCCCGGGATCGAACCGGGGACCTTCTGCGTGTAAAGCAGACGTGATAACCGCTACACTACGGAACCCACGGTTGAGATTGAGGAACGAATAGTTTCAAAGTGAAATGTGAGCAAATAAAAAAGTAAATAAAAATTATGGTTCCGCCCGGGATCGAACCGGGGACCTTCTGCGTGTGAAGCAGACGTGATAACCACTACACTACGGAACCTTCTTGCTTCATTGGTGATTTTTTAGGCATTTAGAGTTTATACATCTTTAACTATGAATGCTTGCTATCAGTAATTGTTCATCCAGTTCATGGAAGCTTTCATGAAATAGGAATCAAGTGCCCCATTACCCATCAAATCTCAGATAAGGTTTCAAATGAAAATAAAACGATTAAGGAAACTTGATTTCTATCACCGTTTCACGTAATGACGTAATTTGTAATACTGGACAGTATTTATGTTGAAGAACTAATTTGTTGTTCTTGAAACTTAAAACATTAACAAATATTTCATTATGAACAGTATATTTACTTGTACGTTCTCATTTGAGTCGTTCACAACAGCCCCTGTGGCCTAATGGATAAGGCATCGGCCTCCTAAGCCGGGGATTGTGGGTTCGAGTCCCACCAGGGGTACGTTAAATTTTTGGTGAATTATTTCTCAGTTTTCATTACCTAGTGGTATTTAACCTATAAAAGTAGTATATTTTTCCACAAGAATTATGTGTTGTAGAATAAATGTTCAATCCACTCGTTTATAAATGATCTTGATTAGTGTTCGAGGACATTATTCGATAGTTGAATCAGAGTTCTTTTATCGACATCATACATCCATAATATATGGAAAAGCGTTACGTTCATTACGAGCCTGTGTTGGTAATTGAAGGCGAGCCATGAGAAGTCATTTTTTCTTCAAATATACTGATATACAATGAAAGAAGTTTTCCTAAAAGAATCATGATTCAGCCTCTGAAAATACGCCTTATAACAATATCAGAAATGTAAAAGTGCTATGAGAAAATATGTTTCATCAGTATATTTACGAAATTTCATTCTGGTGACATTCACCGCTCAAAAGTCATGAGGAGAATTTTTTTAAATGTTATCAACTCTGAAAGGATATCACCCTTAATATGAATTTTGGGCCATCAGTTTCTTCATCAAACTATACTTATTTTTCAATGTACTATCACCTCCAGAAAGCTCGGTACACATTTTTGACCCACCCTCTATACAAAAATATAGTACCTATATTTAACCAGCATGATGAACTAGGGAAAGTATTTGACATTTACTATACCTCCGCACTCACCAGATTTAAATTGCATAGAACATGCATGGGATATACTCCAAAGAAGATAAGATAATCATCAAACTACCCCAGAATCCTTAAATGATCTGAGAGAGCTTCCGCTTCGTGGATAGAAACAAATTCTTCAAGAAATGTTCAACAACCTCGTGTGTAGTATGCAAAGAAGATGCCAAGCTGTTATTGATGCCTGTGGAGGCCATACATTGTATTGATAGTCATAAAATGCTTGAATTCTCTGGGAATGAAATATCGTATTTAACTCGATTTGACCACCCTGTATACGCTTCAGACCTACAGGCTAAACTCAACTTGAAATCATATATGGAAATTCATAAATTTCCATCACAAAACCCATTGAAACTAAATTTTCTGGCAATTTTAGTCAATATCCCCAACTCATGTGGAGCAGTTTATTTCATCTGATAGAAGGGACAAGTGCTTTCGTGAAGTTCCTTTTCAAGATTCGAAGAGCACCTCACCAAAATTGACTAGATCAGATGAGGAATATAAAATTGCAAGTCACTTGAGAAATGGAAATGTAGAAAATAACCCTCACTCGAAGAAGAGATTCCGAATAGATATCGGATATCTTTTTGAAGGAGCACTTTGATGCAGGTATTGACTTTTGAAATTGGGAAATGTTTGTAAATAGGGGTTGACAGAGTGGATATGTGAATGCTTTCCTCATATCAGGTTCAAAGAGTTCATCGGAATCCCAATAATTCTTAAACTCCCATTCCATTCGACTGGGGAAGCTATGCTGTTGCATAGTTTGAGAGATTCGTAAGGGAATAAGGCCTAAAATGAATGAATTAGAAAATTCAGGAAAGAACTGAACGAAATATGATAATTTATATCAATGGAAAAAAGTTTTTCTCAACATGAATGGTTGTTAAACTAGGACTCGATTGAGGACTACCATGAGATAAAAGAACTCAACAAACTATATTTCATTCAACAAGTCAAACTGACTTTTCATACAACTGATCATAAAACTGATGATTAAAAATCATAACAACGTATGAAATTATTCATAGAACATAATATTAACTTATTAACAATGCTGCAAATCAATTGTCCAACAATGGTAACTAGTATTATAAGGAAACAGCAAAAATAACAAAGTAAGAAAACCTCAAAAAAGGAAACATGCCACAAATGAAGCTCTTGCTAATAAGATCATCCTAGGGAGTGATTATTCTCCTTGGAATCCACTGAAACTTTAATGTGTCTAATAATTCAACAAATTGCCTCATGAATATCAAATGATTGATAGTCCGAAACTGTTCAAAGGAAAAGTAAACCGATTACTGATTCTTCTGGAACCTTATAGTATTCGGGAGTTTTTTGAAGCAGATCTGAGAACTATTGACTTTTGATCAAAATTTGTATTAAAAAAAAACATTTCTGTTTTAGAAACTTTTTTATTTTTGTTGTTCTTATATTGACTATGTCTCTTTTCTTTCTTGTAAGGATTTTGGGAATAAAGTACTATTATTATTATTATTATTATAAAGATGCATCATAAGTTATCCGATTATATGTTGGCAATTATAAATATTGATTGAGATTGCATAATTATTATAGTTTATTATATACTCTTACTAGCTGGTCCGGATAACTTTGTTTCGCCTCAGAGATTCACAAAGTAGTATCAACGAAACTGTTCTGCCATTTTCTTGATTGTGTTTGTTCTTGTGATGATGTTGGATTGTTATTTTGTTTGTTTTTTCTCTGTGCTTCTCATACGAAATATATATATCAACAAAACTGGCAAAAATGCTGTATGCTACCTCACATTTTTCATGTTAAGCTTTTGGAATACCCTTCTAATGATTTCTGAAAAAAAATATTCTTGGAGGTAATTTTTTCGAAAAAATGTTACAGATTTACTGTACCCGCTATGCGCTTTTATTTGATCTCTGGTAATTGACAAGCTATGAATGCTGCAGGTTGGCATGCATAACCGACATATTGGGGACTCCATCATCCATTCACTGATCCGAATCAGCCTCAATAACATTCAACAGGACCACTTCCAATCGGCCATACATAAAGAAACAACTTCCCATAAAAACAACGCAATCGCAAAACAAATTCCGAAATGGGTACCGTTACCAGATATTACTCCGCGTTTTTCAATTAATTATTCAAGCATGCAGCCAGCCTTTCGAGATATTACGACAGAGTTTAATTAGGTAGGACGATTTGCAAGTAAATCAATTTCACAGCTCATTGTGTTGGACTTATTTTTTCTCGAGAATGGAAAAATATCCGACATGTATTCTCCCGTGGAATGTTCATTATGATTATCTTCACTTGTAACACCCTGGTGTTACTTCCTGAAGTATCTTCATGACATTATTGCAGCTTACAGTCTTCTGATTTCTGTAGCTATAGTTTTCAACGTTTTTACCTTTCTAGTCCAGAAGTAACAGAAACATCCTAAATCAAGAAATTCGGGATAGCCTCTACAAACATTCATTGTACATCATTCACAATCATGAAATGAATAAGTAACCTGCGTGAAGTTGATACAGTAATAAATACAAAATACAAATATTAACAGAAGTTCAAATGGGAGATCATATATGAAGTCAGAGTCAGACGTTGAGACAATTCAATTAACCCAGAATTAAGCGCAACGTTTACAGTGACAGAGCAATCAATGAATATGACTGCGGGGCCTATTTATTTCGTCAGAAATAATAATAATCAGTTCTAAGCGGAGTCCGAGTTGTAATAATGATGCCAAGAGAGAAGTAGAAGCTTTGAAAGCTACATTGTCTAAGTCCATTCAACAATGAGATCAATACAGGTAATTCGAGATGAGAAGAATATTATAATTAATATCAATACGTTGGTCTAAATCAATGGATACAACATTCACAGAAAAAAATTGATTACATGTAAGCAAGATTAGAAAGTTCATCAGTAAAATAGAAGACCCAATAGATTAATTATGTGGGATACAAAAAAAGAGTACTATGAGTGAATGAAACCACTAATCCTTGGTTTTGTGAAGAGCAAAAGGCTTGAGATCTCACTTGTTAGTAGAATCAGATGAATAAAGTTGAGAGTTCAGGCTTATAATGAGTAGATTATACCGTTTAATTGATTTCATCATTATCAGAGGAGATCGTCCAGGGAGAAATAAGGACGAGTGGCTATCAACCAGTTTCATGTGTATTACAATTGATCAATGAATCATATCAGAGAAGTTCAAAAAGTGTTCTGCAGGATATCAACTTAATCCAAGGTTCACCCTATGAGTTTGATAATTCACTAATCCGAAACTCGATAACAGTAAATAGCAATAAGTTATAAGAGAGGAAAAGGAGAGAAATAACCGATTGAAATAATGAGATGAGAATGAAAATATGATAGGGTTGTATTCCTTACCAAAGAAAAAGACATGAAAATATTCAATTCTGGTGCAACATCACCATTTCCATTAGAGAAATGTCGGAACATCTATGTGAATTATACCCCGCGCAATTTTGTCCGCCCAAATCGGCTATTAAAATTATTGTTATTATTATTAGTCGAATATTATCTTCAAACACGAGAAATCTTGAAGAAGATCCTGATTGACACACCGCCTAGTAGATCCAATTGTATTTCCCTAACTTTTCGTATATATACGTCCTATATCTGAATAACTGAAACTAGAATCCTATAATGGAATAAACAGTCACCCCCTTATGCATGGGCCCTCCCATGATGCGGTTACTTATGTCAGGTCTTCTTCTTCTCGGCATCAAAATTGAAACTAACCAAGTTGACAAAAAAGTTCTCGCACACTTTGAGGTGAGTTGTATCTATCACAAAAGATCAACTGCAAAAAAGGACGTAACTTGAAATGTCACTTTCACAAATGATCACCGAAGCCTATAATGACATAGATAACCGAACTTGATAATCGATGTTTATGGAATTATTCATTAATTATTTATTATTGATCGCACCATTCGTGTTTTGTGCAAATGCAAACTTTGCGTCGTCCTCACTTGAAGAAACTATTGAAATCAAGAAATAGATGTAACGATAAATGCAAAATCAAATCTGAAACATCGATGCAGTGGCGTAACAAGACCTCAATTATATGTGGGCGAGATAAGATTTGCGAGGCCCCTTAATGAAAAAAGGTTTTCATAAAAAACAAATTGCCTAACATTTAATAAAATAAATGTAACGAATTATGAAGTAAAAATCAAATAAAAATTGTCACTTAACTGCTTAATTATAATCATAGTCCAGATGGGATGTTAAATCTGTTTCGATAGAAAGGGTTGCCAAAGCAGAAAGTTTTTCCTGATTGTACATTTGTACAGGGTATTCCAAATTGCTTGATTTTGTCTGTTTCTGGTACTAGATAGGTAAAAACGTTGAAAGGAGTCTTGGGCTCGAATTTCGTGAAAACACCAGTATGGTGTTTTCCTTTCAACGTTTTTGGGAAACCGCTTCACCATATTTTCATTTGATTCGAAGATATAACAAAATTTTGATATTTTTTCGATTTCGAAAATGTACCATAACTTTTTTATCCAAAATATCTGAAACGATTAAAACTTTAAACAAGCACTTTTTCACTGGAACTAAGACTCTTTTTTGAATTTTTCATCTCTATGCAATCGTTCAATTACAATTAAAAAATGTTTCTTTACGACGATTCTATGCCCGATTTTCTAGGACCTTTTTACTAGGAAATTTAAGGGACGCCTCGTAGATCACGAGACGCGAAAAACTCCGTCCGAAGCCACAAAAACTCGGGCACGGCCTGGTTCCAGATAACCGATCCATTTAATTCCATCGGACCGGGAATCTCGACGCGTTATCCCATCCAGAAACGCGGTATGCGTACCAGTAGGCCATTCAGACCGTTACTTATGGATGTTATGTTCCCGCTGGAAGAAAAGAGGAGACATACGGGATCCGGCGTGCGAGCCGGCACCGGGCGCATAAAGATCCAGCTGCTCCCGATGGCGTTCCATATTTCTTACTTATATCTGCCCGGCAGTCCCGATATCCCGTTCCTTTGTATCTGGTCAATAATTCTTGTGTTCGAGGAATTCGAATGTATGTAATCCGTCGCGTAAATCTCCGGGAACGTCTTCTCCGCGTCTGTCACAAATAAAAGTCGAGGAGGTTTCGGGTATTCAGATGGAAATGCTGCAGGTTTCTCGGCAAAGATCAGGAACGGGCCAAGGGGGGGGATGGGGGGGGATCATCCCCCCCCAATGTTGAACGAAGTTGGCAAATTTTCAAACCAGTTGGAAGATTTTCAAGGGAGTTGGAAAAATTTCAAAGCAGTTGAAAAAATTCCAAAGCGATTGGAAAAATTTCAAAGCAGTTGGAAAAAATTTCAAAAGGGTTGGAAAAATTCCAAAGTAGTTGGCCAAATTTCAAAGCATTGGGATAAAATTCCAAAACAGTTGGAAAAAGTCCAAAGCAGTTGGTAAATTTCAAAGCAGTTGAAATACATAATTCCAAGAGAGTTATGAAATACAAAGGAATCTGAATCAGAAAAAACAAGTTTGCAATCAGTACTGGACAATATATGTATAGCCGGCAATAAATGGTATTCACCCCAATATTTTCACCATCAAGTGTTGGAAGAGATACGGCCTCAAGAAGTAGGTACCCAGTTGTAAATTTTTCAGTTACGTCGCATGGACTGTGTCATAAAAAAACCATCTGGTATCATAAAAACGTTGAAATGAGTCCTCTATTTCACGATATCTTCATTTGGTTCGAAGATATAACAAAATATTGATAAGATATCGTGAAAACGGTTTTCACAAATGGTGTTTTCACGAAAATCGAGCCCAGGACACCTTTCGAAGTTTTTACCTATCTGGTCCAGAAGTACCTCAAAGAGTCAAAGTCAAGCAATTTGGGATACCCTGTACATACATTTAAATAATGTACCAAAAAAGATTCAAAGTGTAGTTTGAGTTATGTGATGCCTTATAAAAACTTTATGAAAAGAAAATGCACGAAGGAAAACAAGTGTGAGAAAATTTTGGGCAGTGACCACAACAACAATCTTTCAAAACAGCAAATATATCCTCAATTCCAAACACTAATTGCAATAAACGCTGCAAGTTCGAAATCGCCAAATCAAATTAGGAAATTTTGTTCAAAATTGTCTTCAATATGAGTGATTTAGGCCAAAACCATTTACCTACCAAATCAGGAATCTGTTTTTTTTCAAGAAGTATCTTGATTTATGACACACACTTTTTCTGTGTAAACTAGGCAGTTATTTTGCTTTTCTTTATTTCATAAAATATATTTTGTGAAAATTTTGTTCCTATTATTCTGTGAAATGGAGCCATGTTAGGGATGAGCAGTTTCAATATTTTGAATTTCATCAAAGTGGTAATTAACTTTGATTTTTCATCTACCCAACATTCAATCATATATATTTGTGAAAAATACTTTGTTTTATGATGTTTGAAATTTTGAGATACACCAAATAATGAAACTGAACTAAATTAAAGAATGAAACAAAAAGTGTGTCTCAAAATTTCGAACATACTTCAAAGTAGTCCTCAGAAAAAAAAACGATTCCATAAAATAAAAAATCGACGTTAATTTCTCATCATTTTGATTTCCAATATCTACTCCTTCCATGGTATGAAAAGAATAAATTTTTCTTCAGAAAAAAATATTTTCTCTGTTGAAAATGAGCAGTGCCTTCGCTCCCAGATTGCACGAAAAGAAGAAAAGCTACAAAACTGAAGAAACAAACAAGTAGTGTTTCTCAAAGTTTCAAGCAACATCAAGATACTCTCTATGAAAAAAACAAACTCCATAAAATCTACTTAATTGAATATTCGGTAGATGGAAAAAAGTTAATTACTCTTCACTCTGTTGAAATTCATAATTTTGAATTTTTTTTACCGAAAAAAATAATATACCAAAATATATATAACGAATTCCTGTCAATTCAAAGTCAAGTTGGAAAATTTTCGATGGATTTCACCCCCCCCCCCCCAAAAATTTGGTTTCGGCCCGTCCCTGGCAAAGATGGGCGGTCAGGGTTTGGGGTGGCTTTTCTTATCGAGACTGTTGCAAGGATTTCTTCGAAAATCTAAATGTACTCACTCTGCAGTCCATTTCCATATAAGAATAATTAATTTTAATACAAGTGCAGAAATCTTTTCCACGAGTTCAAAGTTCAAAAACGATTTACGAAGTGGCGAGTTGAATTAACTAGTGCTAGAATAAGCCTGTTTGAGTCAAATCAAATCAAAATTTATTCAGTTGGTTAGTGCGTCTGACTAGTTATTCGGTGGTCTCAGGTTCAAATCCTGTTCGGAAGGGTTATTTTTCCAGAATTCAATTCTGTCTTCACGCCAATAATCTTCAATTTCCAAAATTTATTCATTTCACAGATATAGTTACAGTATTAATATATAACTTAAGAGCCATACTACCTTAGCAATGCTTGTATGTCATACAACCCTAATAGTTGTGGAGCCCATGATGCTAAGTTGGGATTTACTCGAGCATCGAGATACCAATTGGGCTGTGAAGCTTAGATGATGCAAAGAAAAAAATGTTTAATGATGTATACCTGTTCATCGGTGGGGAGAGCAGCCATAAGCTTTCAAAAAGCTTATGGCAGCTAGGACGTAGAAATGTATTTGAATCATCTAAAATATATATTTCGTTATATTTTTGCAGTTCTCATAGATTTTTCAGATGTCTCTAGACTCCTCACAGGGAAATGATCACTTGCTCCAAGAATGAACATTCTCATGTCTTTCTCTGTGGTAATAAATACTGATTTATTATATTCTCATGTTCATTTCATTCTCTTAATCATTTAATCACATTTCTCAACTATTCACTTCTCATAACACTTGCTAATTATTGTTCTCGAGTTTCAGATGAATGAAAAATCCTCAAACGCAAAGGTGAATCATGGAATCAGTTTTCCCTCTCAATAAAACCAAGTGAACTCCTCTGAAATATTTCAACGATCAAGTAGTTTAGATATTGAACCTGGTTGACAGCCTCAGTCCCTGCTTCACCTTGTGCGGTCTTCTCTACTATTGGTAAAATCATTTAATTGGTATGATCTCCTCATTATGAGTAAGAAATTCTCAAGTTTATTCATCTGAACAACTTATCAAGAAGGATCTCAAGCCTTCAGCTCTATGAGACCAATCGGATCAGTGAGGATTATTCTCATAATTTTCCAATTATAACCTCTATTTTTCTGATAAACACTGATCCTACAACTCCTGTAGTTCGCCACTGTAAATGTCGTTTCGATTGATTAATTTTGCACTCTCTCATAGACCAACGTTGTGAATTATAGATATTGATTCTTGATCATGATATTCTCATATTGTAATAATTTTAATGAAGATAAGACTCAGACTTCCAAGTTTTCAATCCATGTATCTCCTCTAAGTCCTGATCTCACTTCTATTACAACTCAGCCTACTCTAAAAATTCATTATTCAACCTTCTGTTTTTCTGATGGAATAACGAGACTCTCGCAATAATTTTTGATTGCTCTATCTCTGTAAACGTTGAGTTTAATTTTGAATTAATTGAACTGTCTCAAAGTCTAAGTCTGACTTCATCTGATCTCATTTTGAACTTCTCTAGATTACCTCTTTTTGTATAGTTGTATAATGTCACTCTGAGTTTAAAGATGATTTTAATATTTGTATTTTCACTGTATTAGCTTCATGGCGGGTGACTTACTAATTTTATGATCGTGAATGATGTCAATAAATAGTTTATACTACCAACTCCAACTCATTCATCTGGATACAGTCCTTCACCGTAATTTTACAAAATCAGAACAACCCCGATTTTGAACAGCGTCAGATTTTCTAAGGGGATGTTAAGAGGACCTGAAAAAAGTCTCTCATTCAATAATCTGACTCTTTGGATGTAAAGTAAACTCGCGGTAATATTTTAAAATTGCAAAAAAATCGACATTTTGACATACTTGGGCGCGTCAGATTAAAATATCTGTGGTTCATCTGCATGTCCTAGATGTGCTTTATCTTAATCTTACGATTACCTCGAGGGATTCGCTTAATCTGACAATTTTGAATTATCACTGTACACTAGTGTGTTATTTGATAGTTTACTTGTCTGAAAGGACATGAATAATGACAGTCATAACTGTCATGTTTTGGATAAAATAATTTAGTGTTGCCTGGGTGATTTTTTACGGATTTAAATGTTAATATAAGAAACAGTATTTTGGTAATTTTGTTGTAGAGTAGCATCCCCCAATGCATAATGTATTGACTTTTTCATTTAAAAAATTGGGAGCGTCTAGATATGAGCTAAAAGTCGTTTTTATATGATGTTTGACGAGTTTTTTCATTTTTTCATAAAAGTGAAATTATGTGGGGTGGATAATTTTTATTGAAGTGCTCTGTATAAAGAACCAGAAATTGCTGTGTTCATATCAACGAGCTCTAGCTGTACCACGTTTCAATTTATGGCGTATAAAATAAAGGATCGGCTGAAACTCATGAATCAAAATGAAATAGCATCGCTGGATGAGGGGGGTCTAATAAATCTACTGGTTATGTGTATATGTTTCGCCAATATGCCTACATCAGTTTGCTCCATTTCCACCACCAACATTTGTACGGAATCACTTGTGGAAATATTGATTGGCACTTCGTGATCACGTAATTAAAGTCTTCGGTAGGGTTGTGTAAGGCTCAACAGGATGATATACAGGTGTACCATAAGTTACTATAAGAAAAACGAATGATGATTGTGTTGATAATACTTTTCTCGTTTTGTTCGCGAGATACAGACATTTGTGAATAGTTATTTGTGCCACTGCACTACTCAAAAATTTCAGGAGATGATCTAGAAGAAATTTAATCTCTGCAGACGAATAGATGAATTACATGAACTGTGAAAGACTTTTTGTTTTGTAATTTCTAGGGTTTCCTCTCCTAGTCTCTGAAATAAAAAAAACAATTAGAAACATATTCAAAGATGTAATGCACGAAATGTCTCAGCGTAAAATTTGTGCACAATTTGTCAGGGGCCAATTTCTTTCAAAAAAAGGTTGCCTAAAAATGAATAGAGGAAAAAAAAGCACATTTTATCATTTAGGACTCTGCATTTCGTCAGACAAATTCATTCTTGAATTTCGAATTCATGTAATTTTTGTATGGTTAAAATTAAGTACATGATTGATAAAAATACTTGGTTCCGCCCGGGATCGAACCGGGGACCTTCTGCGTGTGAAGCAGACGTGATAACCGCTACACTACGGAACCTGTTGATCTAGGTAATCAAGTTAAGGGTACTTTCCTCAAGTGTATTAATTGAATATTTTAGACTTTATTTTCTTCACGTCTTATTCAAAGTAGACGTCGAAAAAAATTTACGTTACACTTCACTCATTTTTGAAAATGTGGGAAACTAGGAAAACTATCAAAATCTTGAAAACACGTAATACCAGGAAATCCTGGTTTGGTCTAAAATTCTTCTGCGAATACAAGAGACGATAATTCTATCGCAACAACATACATTACGAAACCAATTTTCAAGATTTGGTTCGATAAAGAAAAAAATAACAACTTTCCAAATTCTTTATCAGACGAAATATTAAAAATTTGATAGATCGAAAAAAAAATTTAATTTGGTTTCATGTAGAGGAATTACCTAAATGGAATTTAAAACATTACTTCTTTCGATCAGTTTTTAAAGAAGAAAGAAAAGTGGTGGAAAAATCCACTATTTCGGCCCATAGATAGTGACGTCTTGAATCAGCCATTTCGCCAAATTTGAACCGTATTCGAAAGCGCGGTTCGTTTGACCACAGTATTTCTATACTGTGGTTTGACGTTGTCATTTATGAACCGAGCGGTCAACCGTTAACCAACCAAAACAGCCATTCGAAATCGACTATAGATAACCGAACATGATACCCGATGTTTAACGAAATATCAATGGATCATTTATGTATTATGACATATTGATAACATTGGTGTTTTGTGCAAACTTCGCGTCGAACTAAATTGAAGAAATTATTGAAATCGAGAAAAAGATTTGACGATGTTATAAATAATACAAAATCAATTTTAAAACTTTGTATTTTAATTGTCAAACATCGATGATCATCGAGAATCAATGATAATCGATCACCTCCATTTCTAAGAAAGAACCATATTAAATACCTTGCATTTTCATATTTTCTCACCTTTAAAACCTTCCCTGGAATTCCATGAATAAGTCAAGGCCAAAATTAGCCAAATTGGTCGAGCGGTTTCTAAGTTTTTAGCGTACCTAACGCACAGCAATTCATTTTCATATGTATATACTGAAGATGATCGGGTCACACTACATAGCGTTATAAGGAGACTTTCTGCTACGAAAACTTTTCTGACAATCAGTTTAGTTTGAATTTGGACACCCGTAAAGAAAAAATACGGTAAATTTTACAGTTCTTCTTCGATAAAGGCAAAAATGCAAGTCAGGTGGCTGAAAATTTGAATATTGTTCATGATCTTGATGCTGTAACAGTCAATTATGCTCAATTTTGGTTTCGTCTATTCGATTCCGGTAATTTTGAAGTCAAACATGCACCACGCACCGCAAGGGCAATAATTGTCAAAAATGTAGATAAATTCATGGACATTGTCGAGACCTATCGTCATGTAAGCTCTTATCTGATTGTTTAAGGGATGAAGATTGCACAAAAAATCGTTTAGAACCATTTGCATGAGACTAATCTCAAAAAGAAGTTCGATGTATGAGCACCACTGAAGCAAAAAACCTCATGAACCGAATTTTCATCTGCGAATCGCTGCTGAATGGCAACAAAATCCACCAATTTTTGAAGCGGTTGGTTACTGGTTATTGATTGTGATTGTTGGTTATTGAGGGCCAGGAAGGTTATACTCTGCTCCTCTTAAGCACAAGTGTTGAGTCGCAACTGTACTATCATCAAATGGATCGTCTGAAGGAAGCAATCGCACAGGAGCGGCCAATAAAGAGGAATTGTTGGTTATTAAATCCTTGTTTTTCATGCATACTACAGTACAGCTCATACCTATTTGAGAGAATTTTTCTTATTTGACATTTTTTGAATCGAGTTTCATACAGGGTGTGGAATTGAAAACGCAAGGAAGTTCTAGAAGATTCAGAAACCTCCTTGAATGAGATCATTATTCCTTAGAATAATTCGAAAGAAGTTTCGGAATAACTTCAATGCTCCGAACACCATACGAAATTATTTCGCCGATCTATGTCTACCAAGTTGTTCATTCTATTTTCACCAATAATTCTTGGAGGGCTTCTTAACGGAGGGTTCCGTAGTGTAGCGGTTATCACCACACGCAGAAGGTCCCCGGTTCGATCCCGGGCGGAACCATATCCAAACAAACGTTTTGATGTTTAAGATTTTCATCAGGTTAACGAAACCAAGAACTTGGATTAAGCTTCACCGGCTCATTGTGTAGCGGATAATCCAGCATTTTTTGAACGGCTTTGAATGGAGTTCGCTACTGCACTGATCGGTAGCGGTAGCGGTCGGTAACGTGTGTCAACTCTTTTTCATTTCTGTCCATTATTTGTTTGCAGAGGACGGAGAATCATTCTGATCCACAAATACAGACCAAATAATTTTTTTACAAATTTTAAACGACTATCTGTCTGTCAATGGTCGCATTCACCAAAAGGAGATTTCGCTACCGCTACCTATCATAAATTGAAAGCACTCCCAAAAATGCCCACTGCTCTAGTTTGTCGAGTTTGTAGCGTATGTACCACCGGACGAGTCCGCAACAGTTGCACAACTGTTACGTTCCGTGAATGCGCCCATTCATACTTTCCGCTACCGCTACGCAAGGGCGCTCCCAGGATTAGTATTCGTGGGAGGCTCCGCCAACATGCATTTTTGACGTATCACAGAAAGTCCCAATTTTTCTTTACCAGATATAATTCTCAGGGGGGGCTTTGCTCCCCCCCTAGGCGCCCAACTGCCGCTACGGACGGAACTATTGTGCAACTGTTGCGGAATCGTTCGGTGGCACATGCGCTACAAACTCAACACGTTCTAGAGGGTCACCATTTTTAAAAGCACTTTCAAAATTGTGCTAGGTAGCGGTAGCTGAATTGAGCAGAAAGTTGGGGTATGAATACCAGACCTTTTTATTTTCTGTCAATTGTTAGTTTAGAGAGAAAGGAAAATTATTTCCATCTAACACTACAAACTGTATCATTTTTCTACAAAGTTTAAACGGCTCTCTGTCTGGTATTCATACTTCAACTTACTGCCCATTTTTTGATACCGCTACAGATCAGTAGCAGTAGCGCTTCGTCCGCCGAATGCGATCAGTCACAGATTACAGACACTAGAATTAATATTAATCTGTTGAATAGAAAATCTATTGTCCTTGTGACCAATTCAGCGGACGAAACCGTAGTGCAACTATTGCGAAATCATTCGGTGCACATGCGCTACAAACTCAACACGTTCTCAAGGGTTGCCATTTTTGAGAGCGCTTTTAATTGTGCTAGGTAGCAGTAGCGGAATTGAACAGAAGTTAGGATATAAATACCGGACAAATAGTCGTTTAAAGTTTGAAGAAAAATGATTTGGTTTTTGCTTTATGATGATAATGATTTTCCTTTCTCTGCAAATTAATAATAGACAAAAAATGAAAAGGCATTAACAGCGAACGTTTAAAAGTTCCACTACCAATACCGATAGTCAGCAGTAGCACTTTGTGCTTTGTCCGCCGAATAAATCTATCCAATAGTTCGTTCTACTTTCACAACCGGATCAGCAGCTCGCCATTAATTCTTCGAGGCAATCACAACGGAGGGTTCCGTAGTGTAGCGGTTATCACGTCTGCTTTACACGCAGAAGGTCCCCGGTTCGATCCCGGGCGGAACCAAGTCCAAACGTTTTGCTATTTGAGATCTTCATCAGGTTAACGAAACCAAGAAGTGGGATTCAGCTTCATTGTGCAGTGAAAAATCCTGCAATATTTGAAGAGCTATGGATGCTTTGCAAGTGAGCGGACCGAGTTGTCAATGGTCGCATTCAGTGGACGAGACGCAAAACTCTACTGCTTCCTATCGCAAGAAATACCAGTCAGAAACGTGTTGAACGTTCGTGGTTGCTCCCTTTTTATTATCTGTCAATTGTTAGTTTGAAGAGTAGGGAAAATTATTTCCATCCATAACTACAAACTGTAACATTTCTCTGCAAAGTTTAAACGACTCTTTGTCTGGTATTCATACTTCAACTTACCGCCCAGTTTTCGCTATCGCTACAGATCAGTAGCGGTAGCGCTTCGTCTGGCGAATGCGACCAGTCACATATTACAGATACTACAATTATTAATCTGTTGGAAAGAAAATCTGTTGTCTCTGCGACCACAGACGAAACCGTATTGCAACTGTTGCGGAATCGTCCCTGGCACATGCGCCACAATCTCAACACGTTCTGGAGCGGTGGCCATATTTCGAAGTGCTTTCAATTTGTGTTGGGAGCGGTAGCAGAAACTGAGAGGAAAGTTGAAGAATAAATACCAGTCGTTTTAAATCTGAAGAACCAATAATCGGTTTGTGGTTGAAGATGGTCGTATTCAGCGGACATCCTCAAAGTGAAGTTGAACGTTTGCTGTCAACCCCTTATTAATCTTCTGTCGATTATTAGTTTGTAGAGGCAGGAAAATCATTTTCATCCTTAACCACACTCCAAATATATAATGTTTATTCAGAGTTTAAAATACTACATATCTGGCATTTATACCTCAACTTTCCGCTCCGTTTCGCTACCTCTACCTAGCACAAATCAAAAGCACTCCCAAAAATGGCGAACGCTCCAGAACGTCTTGACTTCGTAGCGCATATGCCACCGGACGATTCCGCAACAGTTTCACAACGGTTTCGTCCACTGAATGCGCCCAATGATTTTTCTCTCTCTACGAACTAACGATTGATAGAACAGCTACTGGTTCGCACTTCGTCGGCTGAATTCGGCCATAAGTTACCTTTGTGCTCTCTAACTCAAAACTGAAATCGCAGACTTAAAACATTATGGTTCCGCCCGGGATCGAACCGGGGACCTTCTGCGTGTAAAGCAGACGTGATAACCGCTACACTACGGAACCCTCTGTCAACAACACCACGAAGACTGAATGGTGAATGTCCAGTTTTGAAAGTGGAGCAATCATCTGGGTAGAGATAGATCGACGAAACTATTTCATATGGTAGTAAGAGTATTGACGTAGTTCTGAACATATACTGCTCCACAAGAGTTAGGGATATCGTATTCAATAGTTATGAATAGTCTGTAATCTTCGAGAAAATCACTGTAAAATCATTTGAAACTCAATAACAACTTGAATCGATCCAATAAAAATCAATATGAGACATTTGGTCAATCTGGTCGCCTTCTTTTTGAAGTTTGGTTCTTTACATATGCTTCATGAATATTCTCATTTTGAAATGGAGTCAGTTTATCGACGGCTTCGATTTGAAATGAGTTTTCTGAAATTGCCAAGACGTTAATTAACAAACACCGAGGTTAATAGGGCTATCGGAATGCTGCAGGGTGGCCTAACTCAGGTTGTTGTAGCGGAAAGGCTCCAAGTGAGCCAAACTGTGATATCTAGACTTCAGAATAGGTTCAGGGAGACAGGTTCCATGTTGGAAATACCAAGGTTTTGTGAGCGACGAAAAACAACACCTGCTTAGGATCGTTTCATCACCGTTTCGGCGAGAAGAAAGCCTACATCTACGTGTAGAATGCTGCGGAATATTCTTCAAAATGCAGATGGAGTCAAAGTTTTCATCGAAACCATCAAACGACGTTTGAGAGAGATGAATTTAGGTTCTAGACGTCTATTAAGAGGAGTTTCATTAACACGACCATAAGCGTCAAAGAATAGAATGGGCAAGGCAACATATCAATTGGATCGATCAATGGCGTAGTGTCCTTTTCATTGATGTATCCAGATATGGACAATTTTCAGATTCTCGAAAAATAAGGGTATAGACAATCCTACGCATACCCCGTAATCGTCGCTATGTCGGAGAATTCCGAGGGGGTAGTGTTATGGTATGGAACGGGATATGTTTCAACGGGCGCACAGATCTACACATTTGTCCTGGGAATATGACCGCCTTAAGCCCTGTTCTCAGAGCTTCGTCGTGTCGCTGGCGACAGTTGTTCAGCCAATCAGAGCATGTAAACAAAACTTCCCCTGGCCCCTACCTTTTCATTTCTGGTTGTCAAAATCTGTCGCGACACGCCCCGTTTGTAGTTGAAATATTTCAACTACACATTGGATTTCTGCTACGATCTCATGAAACAAGGAAGGAGTGGGGATCGTCGCCAGCGACACGACGAAGCTCTGAGAACGAGGCTTCCAATGTGTAGTTGAAATATTTCAACTACAAACGGGGCGTGTCGCGACAGATTTTGACAACCAGAAATGAGAAGGTAGGGGTCAGGGGAAGTTTTGTTTACATGCTCTGATTGGCTGAACAACTGTCGCCAGCGACACGACGAAGCTCTGAGAACAGGGCTTTACACTATAGGGAGCATGTCATTAACATTGATAACGCTAGACCGCACCGTGCAGATTAGATGAGCATTAACCTACCCTAGAATCCTTGAATGATTTAAGAGAGCTTTTGCCCTGTTTATGGAACCAAATTCTTCGAGAAAGAAGATGTTATTGATGCCCATGGAGTCCATACATTTCATTGAAAGTCTTGATATGCATGAATTCTCTGGTAATGAAATTTTCTTATTTTACTCGATTTTTTTTAACCACCCTGTATACGCTGCAGACCCACAGGCTAAAATTAATTTCATTTCCTGCAACTTGAGATATGAATTTTCATCACAGAATCTCATTTAAACTATATTCTTTTTGAGTCAATATCCATAACTCATGAAGAGCAGTTTACTTCGATGTTCCCTCGATGCAACTTCAAAACTTGTTGCTCTTCCTATTCTGAATTCGATTGAAATAAATTCCAGGGAGATTTTTCATTATCCGAAAATTTTTCTAAACAAAGTTGATTAAAATTGTTTTTGAATGCTGATTCGGAACTTTTGACATAAAACTGAAATATCAGCAATCGAAAGATGTCTAGATATCAACTTCGGTAATCCAAGGAAAGGAAGAGGTTAATACACTTTCCAGAGAGGGTGCACGGAAGCCACTTACTGTCCCAGAACCTTTCTTCTGCGGTATAGGAGAATGTAAAAGTTCAGTCCATTTAATAATCACCGTATTTGAACGATCAAGTAGCTCAAACATTGAACCTGATTGACAGTCTCAGTTCCTGCTTCACTATGAGCGGTCTCCTCAAATATTGATGAAACCATTCAACTCTTATGATCTCCTCGTTATAAATAAAAAATTCTCGATTTCATCCAACTGAAGCACTTAGTAAGTGAGACCTCAAGCCTTCTGCTTTCTCGAAACCATCGGGTTGGTGGTTTTACTTCATACATAGTGCTCTCATGTTTAATCCTCATAATATTCAATTGTAGCTTCTATTTTTCTGGTGAATTGTTTAATTAGCATATTCTTTATAGACCAACGTTATAGATCATAAATATTGATTCCTCAATCATGATATTCTCACATTTGTAATAATATAAAAGAAGAACATACTTAGACTACGAAGCTTTCAATACACGTATCTCCTCTAAGGCCTGATCTCACTTTTATTACAACTCAGCCTACTCTAACAATTCATTATTCAACCTCCTGTTTTTCTGATGAAATAAAGAGGCTCTCGCAATAAATTTCAATTGCATCATCACTGTAGGTAAACGTTGAGTTTAATTTTAAATTAATGGAACTATCTCGAAGTCTGACTTCATCTGACTTCTCATTTTGAACATCTCTAGATTACCACTGTTTTTAGTTGAATAATTCACTCTGAGTTTATAGATGACTTTTATATCTGTATTTTTTACTGTATTAACACAAAAAATACTTTTGAAGTGTTCTTTTAGTTTTCAATAAAATAAATTATTTGACTGCATTTTAACATATTATAAACCCCCTTTTGAGGCACTTGTAAATGACCAGAAAAGAACATCTAGAGGCAGGGGAACGATTTCCGACATCCGCCACTCATATTCACCCCCGAAACAGGGTAATTTTCCATGGATCCGACGGCATCGCCATCCCCTTTTCCCTGCCTCTCCATCCAGACAGTCCTGATTGAAATTTATTAGTTGGCCGAGATCGTATCTTCCACGCCGAACCGGAACAACATATTGAACAATCGATGCGTCGTTTTCCGATGGACGGAATCGTAAATTTACATTTGATGTTTCCTGATTGTTAATGGTTCCATGGTTTCCTGGCCTCTCAGCGTACGCGAATTGATGTTCTGTGGCTCTCTGCGTGCTCGCAATGATTTGTTGTTATCGAGTTTTATGTTTCTGGATACCAGTGGCTAAAGCGCATCGGTTGGAACCCATAGAATGAATAAGGAAAGGAAACAGCGTCCACCAAGGTCTACCAATATGGCTGCCAATTGTTTCCGGTTCGCATTGGAGTAACATACATTTTTTTATGGGAAAGGAATAATAGTACTATCTTCTGAACGAATATATTTTTCATTATGTAGTAGGCTAGAGAATCTAGAGGTCATTGGCCCAAAATAAATCTTATATTAAAGCACTGGGCTTCTATGCCATTGACTTGAAAGTTGACTTGAGAATACTGGAGCAAACTGGAGCAAGAAAAATAATTATTTGGGTTCCCGGTCATTCGGAATCGAATGAAATGAAGATGCTAACAGGCTGTATCTCAGTGAAAAAAGGTCGTATGGAAAATGAAGAAACTTACTTTTGAAGCCTGAAGACTCAAGTCTCTTAAGTAATGGGTTAACAATTTTTCGGAGAACCGTAAGCCAAGCAATCTTCGGATAAATCAGGAAGAAACAATTTTCAAGACTTTTCAAATTTTTATTTTTGCTCTACGCGCATAGAAAATTTTTTTGAGCTAGACCGATGCAAAGGTCGCTTAGCCTGTTCATTCAGCTCTAATTTGCTTTTCACCACTCTCGGATATGACTATTTTTCTTTGAGATATCCAGTTTTGAATCCTTATCTATTGAAATATTGTCTGGGAGGTCTTTGCATATTCCTGAAAACTTAATTTGGGTTTTCTCTTTCAGTTTATTCATTTAAAAAAAATCATAACAGATTATTGTAGGATATTTTCTCTAGAAAAAATATCTCTTGTGGGCTTGCTAGGCGACCAGTAGTTCCGAAGATATAGGCAGTTGAGTGAAAAAGAATCTTTTTGCATTTAAAATTGGATATCTCGAAGAAAAATAGTCATATCTGAGGTTGGTGAAAAGCAAATTAGAGCTGAATAAACAGGCTATGGGACCTTTGTATCGGTCTAGCTCGAGAAAATATTTCTATGGGCGTAAAGCAAAAATAATAATTCGAAAAATTTTCAAAATTTTTTCTTCCTGATTTATCCGAGGATTGCATGGCATCGGTAATCCGAAAATTTTTTAACCAATAAATTAAGAAACAAGAGTCATCAAGCTACAAAAAAAGGGTTTTTAATTTCATTTCCAATAAGATCATTTTTCACTGAGATACAGTTCCTTGAAAATCACCAAATAATTTCAAATTGAAAGACACATTTTTTGTTGCATAAATAGATTCTCCATTGAATGTTTAATCTTTTCCATTCCAAAAGTTTGAATTTTCCCAAGAAACTTCTCTCTAAATGGGGAAATATGAAGAAAAAATCACAAAATTGAACTGTGTTGAAATACAGACAACTTCGAGGTTTTTTCATTAAAAATTCTCATTTTTGAGAATCTCCGAGAAGAAAGGCTGATGCTTCTTTTCCGATAGCGTGATTTTCAGAATATGATACAGGAAGTCACAAATTCTTTGCCAAAGTTAGAAGTGACGAAACATCATTTCAAATTGGAACCCCATTTTTTCGAAGCATTTTCGAAATCTTCGTCAAAAAATAATAGGAGCATACGTCCAAGACTTTTATCCGAAAATGAATATTTTTCGAGAAAAACGATTTTGTCTTCAATTTTTAATCACATTTCAAATGTGCTTTTTTTTACTCGAAAATAATGAGCGGTCAAGTGAAATTTTTGGAAATCTCTGTTATTGAGAATATATTTTTTTATAATTCAGACGAGTTTAGTTTTTCTAAATTTTTTTAAGCTTTCTTGTCATGGTAGGGAAATTTGAATTTTCAGTAAAGCATTAAAAATTATTACAAATTATTTTTTCGGTATTCCTGAGAATTTTTCACGTTGACTTCACTAATACTCACATTGAGAACTTTAAACCAATTGTTGCTCTCGCATTAAAGATGATAATTCAAAAATTTAACTTGTCTGAACTATAAGAGAATATTTTCCAAAAATTTCACTTCACCACTAATTATTTTTCCATTAAAAAAACAAATTCGGAATGAGATTGAAAATTGAAGACAAAATCGTTGGGATAAAAGTCTTGGACATATGCTTCTTTTTTTTTTGACGAAGATTTCGAAAATGCTCCGCAAAAATGGGGTTCCGATTTGAACAAAACGATTTTTTCATGTTTCGTCACTTCTAACTTTGGCAAAGAATTTGTGACCTCCTGTATCATTTTCTGAAAATCACAATATCGGAAAAGAAGCATCAGCGTATTTTCTCAGATAGTCTCAAGAATGGGAATTTTTAATAAAAAAACATCGAAGTTGTCTGTATTTCAACAGAGTTCAATTTTGAAATTATGTTTCGTTTTTCCTCATTTAAAGAGAATTTTCCCGGGAAAATTCAAAGTTTTGGAATCAAAAAGACTCAGAATTCAAAGGAAGAATCTATTCATGCAATAACAAATGGTCTTCCCATTTGAAAAACGAAAGTTGATGTTACTTCTGGAAAAACCGGAAGTCCTAGAACCTTCAAAAAATATACGAGAAGTCGTCTTCTTACTTGAAGCCCACATTTAGAATTTCAATCTTGAATCTTTCCTAAAGATATTCCAAGAGCCATATTCGTGAATAACCTGTAAAATAACCAGTTGATTGGAAGTTACGAAAGCCATATAGTTTGTTTCTCATGAGATCTTCGTTGCGTTTTACCCTTGCTTCTCTTATTTCTTAATTGAATTTGATATTAAACCATATTTTCATAAAATATTGTTCAATCATTGAAAAATGTTGAAAAGCGAGATTATTCGTTCATAAGATTCAATTCCAAGATATCACTGTGCTTATTGAAAATCCTTCAGTGATTATATTCTCGAAGTAAAAGTTCCGCAGCCAATTCTTCCGCTGCTGCATGAAAGCAACTTTCAACTATTGGGAATCCGCAAAACTTCCTCCAGCTCCCTTCTGGCAGCAGAATCGGTCATCTGCTCCATTAAGACTTCCATTCGCTGTTTCAGGAAACTCATATTAGGTGGTATAATGTGAAAAATGTCGTGGATGCAGAAGAATAATACGCCGTAAATATATAAGTTTATTCGGCTGCCGTAGTTGTCCCTTTTATGCCCTCGTAAGTTCCCTGCAACTTTATTCTCGCCATTCGCTTGCGAAATACCATTATGTATTTCTTGGGGAGATGAGGTTTGTTTATTTTTCTTCGTTTCCACCTTTCGGTGAGAAAAGTGGGGCTTTTTGTTTTATGCGGTGAGAGTGTTATGGGGGGACATTTGTCCTTCATTCAAAGTTTACGATTCTAGATTCTAGCGGCGCTTGCGGACAGTTTTCCCTCTGGCAAAAAAAAATATTTCTGTGTATGGTGGAAGCGTTGTAGTATTCTGGAACACAGCCGTTTTCAACGTTGAAAAATATGATGATATGAACAGTAAAGATTATAGAGTATAAAAATGGGAAACGAAGCGACTACAGTGATGTGAGTGACATCTATAGTTTCAAAAGTAAACGAGTTATGGTTAAAATATTGAATTGAAGTTCATTTGGTGAGATTTTATAGAGATTATCAGTAGGCTGTTGTCAATTCTGAAAGAAATACTTGAATAAATATTTTTGCTGGATGACGATTGTATTTTCTAGTAGGTATACAAGTTTTTTCTCACTGAAATAACTCGAAATCTACAAAAGTGGCACCTAGCTCACTCTATAATCTTTGTTTGTGTGTTTTTCTGTTATAAATTTTGTGTTAAAAACTGGCCGACATTCAAAATGCATGGTGATTAATTGCAGAAATAATCGGAAGAAAAATCTTGAATCTGCATTCTTTTCATTACCAAAGAGAATGGAAATGTAAGTTTTGAAACTAGTATCATATAACTGTCTTGTTCATTGCTTTTTATTTTCAGTGCTGGAAATGGATAGAGTTTTCGGGGCAAAAATATATTGTTCTGGATAACGAATGAAGAACTCGTGCTGGGCTGACCTACAGGTCTTGTTGTACACCTCTGATATTTTTCTTTTATTGTTGTTCAAACATTCTGTAATTAATATACAGTGGACTCTCGTTGAGTCGAACTCCTAGGGACCAAAACAACTGTTCAACTTATCTATTGCCAGCTCATCAAACATTCGAGTTATTCAAGTGAGACTTCACTTCATTGAGAGAAAAACTCAGGTAAACACGAAATCGTCATCAATGAGAAACGAGCGTCTGAGCACTGGAAACATGTCCTTGGAAGTCGAAAAATTGTATGATATTCATCACGTATGGTGATTTGTTTGCAAACTGAATCTTCTCCGGTCTCATTGATTATATCAAAAAGTCCCACTCATAGAGGCAATGGTGGTCAGAAGAAAGATTCATAGAGGTGGAGGTTCTCTTGACGACCCTTCCAGCAGTTCGACTCATCTACTAGACCCTCTAGACTCATTGAGGTGAAAATACACTGGGTAAGATTTGTATGAATCGAGTCCACAACAACTGTTCGACTTATCGATGTTCGATTTATCGAGAGTTCACTGTATGAATAAGTTCTTGAAATTGTGATAATAATTCTCTAATATGTGAACAAATTTTTGAAATGTTCTCAATTTCATAATTATTGTATTGTAGTTGATTTTACACAATCATTTCAAATAAAAATATAAAGAACCCAGAAGCGTATTTCATTCGATTCAAGACAATGTGCAGATGGAAAATATCATCCTGATCAAAAAGCGGAGTCCTGCTTTTGTTTTGTCGATCAGGATGTTTTTTCAAAAGCACGACAAAGAATACTCAATTTAATGAAAATTTATGAGAAGTATAATTCGAATTTCACGCCTATTAAAATAGTTTCCTGTACTGAATAATGTTTTCAGCGCCCTCTAGGAGTCAAAAGTAAGAAACTAGCCAGAAATCGTAGTCGGATTTTAGTACCACATATATAAGGGCGATTCCTAACTTTCTAACTCTATAACCTTTGAAAATTTACAGATTAAGATGTCTAAATACATGATGTACGCACTCGTCACTTTTGAATGGAATGACATTGGACTATCGCAAGGTCAAAGTTGTCATTTAGATTTAGATAGAGAGAGAAAGAGAGATCTCCAGACGAGAGCTTGAAACACCGGGAATTGATGCACTTTTTTGTGAAATTTTTAAATGCACAAAAAAAATATACCAACTTCTTTTGTTTCTGAAAAACAGGGCAGAAACGAAATTGTGCTCAATCTTGAAAACAGAGATCTGAAAAAAATTTTCAACAACGCCACTGGCTTCTACGTAAAAATATCTTTTAAAATCAGTTTTTATTTTTTTTTCTTACAGTGCCTGAGGAATAATTACATCTCAGAAATGAGAACATGTTCATTTTCGCCCTGTTTTGCTGAAAGAAAAGTAGTTAGACTATTTTTGTTAGTGGATTTAAAAGTTTCACGAAAAAGAGACACAGAGTCGCGAAAACCGCATGTTTCTTTCTTCAATAATAGCTGAGATAGCTGAGACACGATGCAGTCTCACCCAATTTGGGAAGTGTACTCCCTGTATAAGACCCATTCTTCTCACTTGACCATGGGTGAGAATATCTCATCTGAATTTGTGGTATACAAGGCTGAGAAGATCTTTTGTACTACATCACGACTGGACTTAGTAGCCTCAGCCAAGGGTAAAAGCTCAATTACTCATTCTAAGGTCCTTCAGACAGTTCATCGAAAGAAAATTGCAAGTCAGCAAGATATAAATTCATCACTGATGAAGCAATATCGTGAAAATCCTACATGAATAAAATGTAATGCAACTCAATCATAGATGCCATCGTTATCTTGTTCATAATCACATTCCCAGGATTACATACTTCGACGATGATGGAAAAATGTATTACATCAGAGCCAAGACTCCTTTCTGGCTATTGAACGTTGCGAACAACGCCTTACGCAACTTTTCGATCGTACATATTGAATAATAATTGAACAATCGACTTAACGGTCTCGCATGTTGCAACTTTTTCTCGTTTTAATTGAAGTTATCGATATGAAAAAATTGAAATGCGCAATGATAATATGTGAGTACGAACCAGTCGGTTTAGGTATGCAGAGGTTGCAATAGGCTGCATTGATGAGATGCTGCATGACGAGATAGAAGTACTTAACTATGTGAAGGTCGAATGCAATATTTTTCTGCAGGTGTCGTTTGTTGCATGCGTGCATTCCTCAGAATGCTGAAGGATCAACATGATGTGTTCTGGAAGGTTCTTGGATATATATTTATGTTCTTCCGATTCAGAGAGCTGAAATAATACTGATAATATTGAAACAAAAAGGTACCTAGCTGAGGTTGGTGCAACACAGGAAAACCATACAGGTCTGAAGTATGATTAAATGAAGAAAGGGAAAAACCGCAGCTGAAAAAAACCCTTACCTCGTCCGTGAAAAAAATTTACTTAAAATATTAAATATCAGGTAAATCTTGAAAGCCATCTGAACGATCTGAGAGAACATCTTATGTTATCCGTTCATACATTCAGATAAACGGATTCTTCACAAAACGACTAGCAATTCTTTATTTGACATGAAAAAAGACAAAAGCAGAAAAGAAACCAGTTATTTAGAAAAAATTTAAGTATTTTGAAATTAACCACCCATTTCAGAAATGCATTTTTTACTTTGTGTATAGCCTCGATACCCTCTTGAAATTCATAAATGGGACAACTATTTATAAGATTTTCTGTAGTCTCCTCATTTTCCACACACTCACAACTAGGGCTCTCAACCGAATTCCATCGGTAGAGCATGCTGTTGCATCGTCCATGGCCTGTTCTGATACGATTCAGAACAGACCATATTCTCCTGGGGAGGTCAAAACCAGGAACTCTGATGGAAGGATCAGTAATAAGATCTTTATTGAAAAACTTGCATACATTCCATTCAGATTGCCAAAGTTCTTTGTCGCTTCTATTCATATCAATCAGAAAATTCCACCAAAAAGGTTTACGCAACTTCAATGTGGGAACCTTACTATCTGGAATATAGGTGAGTTATTATGTTTGTGTTTTCAATAGTAGACCATGAATTTTTTCACGAATTAATTTAATTATCACTCTTTTAAAACGACATGTGACTTTAACCTAGCTATTCTATCATATTCAAACATGAACTCAAAATCCATTCTCAACATGAACTGGAAAATGTTGAAAACGAAACAAATTTTAATATACAGGGTGAGTCTTTGACTTGTACATATATTTCAACGGGAGATTCCTGAAGTCAAAAGAATCATATTTTGTCTTTACCATTTTTTCCGATTCGGCTCAGTTGGAAAGATACAGGCTGTTGAAAATGCATGAAAAAATTTAATTTTCGAATATATCTCGTGAATGATTTCATCTAATGAAATGACTTTCAGAATATAGATTCTCATCAACGTGGCAAATTTTTACGAACTCAAAATTCTACTCACATGTTATATTTTTTTCATTACGTGCAATATAAACCAATATATTCCATAATTATACCAAAAATTCTATGGTCCCAACTTTTGAAAGTGAGTAAGAAGCTATTTAATAAATATTTGGCCATTTTGGAAAATAAGAGTATTCTTCATGGAATCTCGTGAAATGCGCATTTTTCCAATGATTTAAAAAATCTATATCAGCGAAATTGAAAAAATTGGTTGCTTTGCCTGGATGCAACTTTGATCAAAAGATTCAGAGGATTAAATTTCTGATACATTTTCTCTATAGGTTTAGCTATAATAGATCTAAAGCACAGAAAAACTTTAGTATCATGTTTCCAGGGGAGGCATAGCTCATTAGGAAAGTTTAAAATGACCATATTTATAAACGCTGAATCGGAAAAAATGGTACAGAGAAGAAGTATTTCTTTTGACCTGAAGAATCTATGGTTTGAATATATGTAGTCGAAGACTCACCCTGTATAATATTTATATTGAAAATTTTTGATGCATGTCTAAATAAACCTCTCAAGACAATCAATGTGAGGTCTAGAAAAGAACTCTTTCCCAATCGGCCTCTTCTCAATGGATATGCTCTCTCGCAAAATCCAAACGCGCCCTTCGATGGGCTGGGGTAAGAGCTGGGCCTCTTGACGCGACACGAGGCCTTAAATCATATTCTCTGAGGCGATTTCTTATTGTGCTAATTTGCACCCCATGAGTGTGTTCAAGCTGATTTTGAGGAAACGAGCGGTTGTAAACCGTTATCTCAACGAAGAAGCTCTTAAGTAACGTTCTTGAATAACAGTTGTTACCCGTGGTCTACCCTGCCCTGGTCTTCGGACATTCATACCTGTCTCCCTGAATCGCTGCAGCATTCTGGACACACTCGTATGGGAAACTCCAAACCTTTCTGCAATTCTTGTGTATGTCCACCCTTCTTCTCGCAAAACTACCGTTTGGGCACATTCCTCTTGGGTCAAATTGCGTGTTTCGCGTTGCATAGCGATCGGCGAGTGTAGAAAATCAAACGAAAGAAAAACTATTGATCTCAAGAATTGATCGAGAACAACTGATTTTAGAATAGAGCCAATACATTCAAAATCTGATAATTTCATCTTTTTTCATTCCTGCTGGAAAAAAAAAACATTTGTGTTGAAGAAAAACGTTGAAAGTGGATAACATATGCATGCATAATTCTGATAAAAATAATTATCATTGAGAATACCTTCAGTTGTAGAAAAAAAAGACATCTCCATGCCAGCATTTCCAAAACATCGCAAAATATCCCAGGTAAGTTTGTGCTCGCTGGGAGTGTACACCCTGTATAAGACCCTTTCGCCATATCAATCTGAGCGGAACAAAGGACGCTGCAACATCATTGCAGTTATTCTTCCACTCAATGCCTGTCCTGTTCCAACCCGAAAAAGATCTCGAGTATCTCCGGAAATCTGGAACCGTTCTTATATTGGCTAAGTTATGAGATCGGTCCCAATTGGATCTGCAACGCAGTTCCCTTGTGTCCTGCTGCTCTCGCCGGAGGGTTTGCGTAACCATACTTTCCTTAATGAAATCTAACCGGGTTCATCCTTATAGATTTCCCGATGTTATTTTCAGCGCAGCTATTGTGAAATCGGCCCTCGGATTGTTATATCGGATTGGCAATATCCGCTTGTCTGGTTGGTATGAAGATGGATACTTCCGTATTGATTGGATATGATCAGTTCTGGTTTGTTATTTCTAATGTTTGATTCGTAGTGAAAGATGTTGGAATTGTCCTGAAGATGCTGATGTTAATTGTCCAAGGAGAAAAAGCAAGATGCTGGTTACAATACTGAAGAGTTTTTAAGATGAAGAAAAAGAGGGAAAACAAAAAAATTCTTTGCCTTCACGGAGACCACACCGAAAACATTTTTAAAACGTAGATAAATTCAAAACAGTAATCATCGAAATGAATACCATCATCAATGCCCAGGTTTATGGATCTTTTATCATGAGGTTGGAGAAAAGATATAAGATTCTGTCACTGAGATGAGAGTACACCGGTTCTCATTCAAAACTTTTATATCCCGAATGAAAATAAAACCGGACTAAATCATCAGAAATATGGAAAATTGAGTGTCACTTTCGGTTCTTCTCCCTTAAAACATAACTCCAATCCTAGATACCTGGGAATCAAACTTGATTCCTCTCTAATCTTCAAAGCACATTTAGATACTTCGTACGGCAGCTCTAGCTTTGGTTTCTTCTTCTGCAGAATATTGTTGCCCTGTTTGGTTTAACAGTGTTCATGTAAAAAAAAAAATGATACCCAACTAAGTTTTTCTACGGGGATTATCACTGGTACTATCAAATCTTCACCTATACCCTTTTGTTACCAGTGCTCCCAAATATTGTCCCTCCCCATATACGCAGAGAGACAACAACTTTGAATTTTCGGAAAAAATTTTAATTCTTTCCAAATTCATTTCCCATACTCACCCATATTCCAGATAATGAGGTCCCTAGATTGAAGTCGCATAAACCTTTTTGGTGAAATTTTCTAATTGATATGATTAGAAGCTACAACGTAATTTGGCAATCTGAATGGAATGTATGCAATTTAAAAAAAAAAATATCTTATTACTGATCATAGGCGGATATAGCTTCTTTTCGAGGGGGGCGTGATAATAACCATTGAGAACGAATAATTAGAGACTAGTTATGTGCTTACCACATATTTAGGAAGTTTTCATTGCTTATACACTTCGCGAAACAAAAAGGAACAGAAAAAATGCAAATTTTTCTATTTTTTCAACAGGCTCTGTATCTCAGTGAAAAATGGTCTTATAGAAATTAAAAAACCAACTTCTGAATTTTTCAGAGTACCGGTGGCCATATAATCATCGGAAAAAGCACTAAAAAAAAAATTTTTGAAAGTTCTCGAATTTTTATTTTTTTGCTCTATGCTCACGGAAAATTTTTTTTTAGCTAGACCGATGAAAATGTCTTATAGCCTGTTCATTCAGCTCTAATTTGCTTTTTACAACTTTCTAAATATTCAGTTTTGAATGCAAAAGGATCCTTTTTCACTCAACTGCCAATATCTCCAGAAATACTGGTCGAGTAAAGAGCCTAAAGGCGATTTAATTTTCTACAGAAAATTTTCTAGGAAAATCTGTTTTGTTCAATTAAAAAAGAATTTCTTTTCACCTATCACATAAACGTGGAAAAAGATCACAAAAACGTCATTCTGTAATTTTTTGGTTGATGGACTGTATAATTTTCAATATTGGGGGGAAAGCTTAGATTATACAAGAATTTGGCAGCCTGATGTTCCCAAAAGTCCCTCCAAAATCGGTAGATCGATCGGTTTAGCGATTTTCTTGAACCTAGCGATTGAACATTTGAAAAAATTTAGAGAACAAGAATTTTTTCCATAAACTTGACAAAAACCTTGTTCCCTAAATTTTTTCAAAATTTCAATCAATCGGTTCAAGGAAACTGATGAACCGATCCATCTACCGATTTAGGGGGGAATTTGGGGGAACATCAGGCTGTAAAATTTTTTTCATAATCTAAGCTTTTACCACAATATTGACGAAGATACAGTCCATTGAACAAAAAAAATGGTGAAATGGCATTTTTTTTTGCTTCTATTCCACGTTAATGTTACAAATTGAAAAAATCTGATTTTTCTAGGAAATTTCTTGTAGAAAAAAATCGCCTTTCGGCTCTCTAAGCGATCAGTTGAATGAAAAAAAGATCATTTTGCATTAAAAACAGGATATCTCGAAGACAAATGGTTATATCTGAAAGTCATGCAAAAGAGAGCTGAATAAATGGGTTAAATGACATTTGCATCGATCAAGCCCGAGAAAATTTGTCCATAGGCGTAGAGGAAAATTAAAAATTTTTTTGTGTTTTATCCGATACCGGTACTCCAAAAAATTGTGATTCAGAAAAAAAGTCCAAAGCTTCAAAAGTTATTTTTTTAAATTTTCTATGAGACCATTTTTCACCCTTTTTCAGGTTTTCGATGCCCTTGGGGGAGGGTAGATACCTCCATTACCCCCATAATGTTCTCGTAGATCACGCTGACGTCTTTCAAGATTTGTCTAATATTAATTATTTCCAGTAATTTTTTTTTTCACGGGCGAGGTAAGGGTTTTTTTTCCAGCTGCGGCTTTTTTCTTTCCTCATTCAATCATACTGCAGACCTGTATGGTTTTCCTGTGTTGCACTAACTTCAGCTAGGTACTTTTTTGTTTCAATACAGGGTGTTCCTAAATTGAACGTACAAACGAAAAGGGGAGATTCCTTAGGTGAGTTTAAGAAAAAAAAGTCCCATAAACATGGGGTCGCAAACGTTTCGTTTTCGAGATACAGAGTGTTGAAGTTTGAATTTTTTTGTTTTTCCCATATTATCTACACTTCACAAGATATTCAACTGAAATTTGGCATAGATATTACATTTGAGAGTTCTCACCACGTGACATGGCAATTTCGATAGAAGATCTACAGGGTGATATTTTTTCTGATCAAATATTGTTGTTACAGTCTAACTACATTAAAAAAAATTAATAGCCACCAAATGCAACCACCTTCACTTTTTAAAAAAACAAACGTTCAATAATTTGATGTGTCAAAACTGGCACTGAATTCATTCACCACAGATTACAAACTGGCCTTCCTATTATAGTTACGAGAATTTCGAGAGAATCGTTCAAAATTTTTTTTTCGTAATCGTTGGTAGATACGACAAAACTCGAAGAGACCGAAAAGTTTAGTATAAGAACAAAGCTTCTTTTTACATTTCTTCGAATTAACAGTTGCTCACCAAATAAAAGTTCTGCAGAAGAACAGGTGGCAGTGTTCTAGAAAAAATATCACTCTGTAGATCTTCTATCGAAATTGCCATGTCACGTATTGAGAATTCTCAAATGTAATATCTATGCCAAATTTCAGTTGAAATGAGAGAAAAACTTGAAAAAAAATCAAACTTCAACACTCTGTATCTCGAAAACGAAACGTTTGCGACCCCATGTTTATGGGACTTTTTTTTCTCAAACTCACTTAGAATCTCCCCTTTTCGTATGTACGTTCGATTTAGGAACACCCGGTATGTATTGTATTATTTTAGCTTCCTGAATCATCTAAGGCTATGAAACTCAATATAGTTTCAATCAGAAAAAAAATTAATAATTGCTGTCAATCAGAGACAAAAAATCTTCTCCATACAGACAACACAATTTCTTCACTTCAATTCTTGAAGACACTCATTCAACCCCATCGAACCTCCATCTAGATCGATCTCATTGGGGCTCTGACCCCTTAATGCCCCCATATCTCGATCGCTGATCCCGCTCCGGCGTCCAGTTCTTAAACATCGAATCCGTATTCAATATCGCGCAATCTTCGCAGAAATCCCGGAGTAGTTTGCATGCGGAGCAGCAGAGCGATCTGGGGCCGCTTGCACAACTTCCCAAGTCAGCACTTTGCGCAAATCATCGTCGGGGAAAAAAGCGGTTATCAAAGTGGAAAATGACTGCGCTGAAAGCCATTAATATAATTGAAAATTTCCCGATTGAATATCGGGGAAAGGTACGTCCAATGGGACGGAAATAAATTATGATAGTTGGTGGGAGTTCGGTTTAGGATGCAGGGGCGTCTCGAAGAAGTTTGTTTCGCTGGGAAATTAAAAAAAAATCGACGTGTCGATATTAGGTTCGAGAATTCTGGAGTTTGACGAAAATCTCAAAATTAAGTTTTTTTTCGTTTTTGTTGATGTTATCATTTTGCATCTTGGTTATCGACTGTCCGAATATCTACAAACACACATAAGACTTCCACAAAACAGAAAAAGTTACGGAAAATAATGGTAGCATGTACTTCATCCAAATTGAAATAATAATAATATACAGGGTGAGTCTTTGACTTGTACATATATTCGAACCATGGATTGTTGAGGTCAAAAGAAATACTTTTTTCTTATAACATTCTTTCTAATTCAGCCTAGATGAAATGATATAGCCATCTTGAACTTTCATAATGAGCCATGCCACCCCTGGAAATTAGACACTGAAATTTTTCCGAGCATTTGATCTACCACCCGAACCTTCGAGAATATGTTGCAGAAATTTAATTCCGCGAATCTTCTGAACAGAATTATATTCAGCTTAAGTAACCAATTTTTTTAAATTTCGCTGATATAGATTTTTTTAAATCATTAATTACTCGAAGAGTGCGCATTTCTCGAGATTTCACGAAAAATTCTTTTGTTTTCCAAAATGACCAAATATTCATTAAATGGCATTCAACTCAATTTCAAGTTTCGGGATCATAGAATTTCTGCTATAATTATGGAATGGAATAGTATATATTGGTCATAAGGAAAAAATAAAACATGTGAGTTAAATTTTGTATTCGTAAAAGATTTGCCACATTAATAAGAACCTATATTCTGAAAATCATTTCCTTCGATGAAATCGTTCACAAGATACATTCGAAAATTAAATTTTTTTATGGATTTTCAACAGCCTGTATCTTTCTAACCGAGCCGAATTGGAAGAAATTGTATCGACAAAAAATTTTTCTTCTGACCTCGGGAATGTCCCGTTAAAATATATGTACAAGTCAAAGACTCACCCTGTATAGTAAGATGGGGAGAGATGACGCACTCATTTTAAAATGCGCCGTAAATCCACTGTTTTGAACCGAACGTGGTCATGAAATCATAAGTAATTCTTTAGGTATTAAACTTTCATTGTATAACATCAACATGAGAAAAACTCAAACATTTTTCTAAAATAAAATTATAGTTATTCATGATATGAATGTTAAAAGTGACGTTTTATTTTGTGAGTAAGAAAGTTTGTGAAATGAGCGGAGCGAATTGAACAATTTAACGAACGAAATAAAATCACTTTAAGCCCAAATACCATACAATGTTTTTCGTACGACTCCTCTATTTTGATAATGAAATGAGCGAATTTGAAATGACAAACTTCAAAATGCATTTTAATATTCAAAATAATTAAAAGGTTTTTGTGAATGGCAAACGTTGCCAACGTTATGAATACTAACAAATGAGAAAAAACGCTGTCATTTGAATTTCGTCCCTGTCCAATTTTTGTCTTGGGTTTTTAACTGCTTAATATGTCCAATTATTAATGAAAGTGAAGATTTGGTTGTTCCTCTGGATATTGAAGAATCTGCAAGAAGAGCAAATCTGGAACTCCTACCTAAAAAATCTGTTCAGTAGTACGATATTGCATAGAAGAATTTCCTGGCCTGGTGTAAATTGATGTAGAAGTGAACTTCAGTGAAACTGTTTTCCTGGCATAGTTAGAAGAGAAATCAAAAATATGTAGTTCATCAAATTTGTGGAGCAAATTATCAATGATAAAGTCAAGCGCCCTTGTTAAAGACGGTGTTTATGTTTAGTAGATATTTTAAGGTAATAGCTCATTTAAAACGGAAAAGTAAAGGATATCGTCCGAAAAAATCGAAAATTCTCACTCGTGAACAAGTTGAAAAGTTTATAAAGGAGGCACCAGATGAGAAATACTTGATGGTTAAGGTTGCAACTATTTTCAGATTATTTGGGGCCTGTCGTCGTGAAGAGTCGAGTAATTTATCAGTGGAAGACATCGAAATAACAAATAAATGGTTGGGTATACAACTTCCGAATACAAAAATGAAAGTAAGTCGTTCCTTCAGTATCATTGGGAAGTATGTAGACTATTTTCATAAGTACTTTGCTCTGCGCCCTTCTGTCATCAAACATCGTCGTTTTTTCCTGAAATACATGAATAATAAATGCACTGTCAATCCATTTGGTATCAATACATTTGAGAAACTTCCATCTATTGTTGTCGAATTCCTCAAACTGCCAGAACCAAAGCAATATATAGGACACTGTTTTTCGAAGATCCTCCTCTTCATTGCTAGCAGAATCAGGAGCAAATATTACGGATAT
>CM076608.1:14187558-14476915 GCA_038502775.1 Hippodamia convergens | reverse complement strand
CATAGGCGTAGCTGCGGATGTGGTCTGAGGGGTACAATGCTCAATTTTCAACATGTAAAATGGCAAATTTAAGCCTCAATTGAGCATGAATTCTGAAAAAACGATGACTGTGAATGTTCTCTTAATGGTTTTTGTGTTAGGAATTTTCACGATTTAAAACTGATTCCCGATTTTCTATGTCCCTGAGGCTCATGTTAAACAACTCTTCTCTTCTACACGCCCCTGATATACCTAATATCATTCCCACCTGAAAGGACATAATTAGTCTATAATGCACTATAATATTAATAAAAGCACACATTGATAATTAAAAACATATCATCTGGTGCTTCTTTAAGAATTTATTCATTTCTTTTCTTGTAGAAACACCAGATTTCTTGGGTATGCAACCAATAGATTTTCTTTTTAGGAATGCTATAAGCGTTGCAAACTTGGATATGTCAATACCGTCGTTCAAAAATATTGTGCTCTTCAGCATTGAATATTCCGACCAAAGACTTCCAGGCGATCTCAGTTTTTTCTATTCCTCGAACAAAATAGGCCAGTAACACTTTTTAATTGATATGGCTGCCTTCAGTCTGAATCCATTCCTTGAAAGTATTGTATGCACTCTCGTAGCGGATTCAAGATTTTTCAGAAATAACTGAAGAACAGCCGATTTCCCAGGCTGTTTGAATTTCATCATCTTCCGAAGATTCTATATCGCTCATTTTCCAACGCTAGTAAATTCAATTGATTATTATCACTTCGACAATCTACTAAGTTTTCATCGCCTTATATTATATTCATACACAGCATTGATAAAGCCACGAATAAATGAATTTGTCAGATAATTATTTCGTACATTGAGTAAAAATTGTGTCTATCGTGCAAAAAACGCTATAAGTATCTCGAACGTTAAGGACTACGCATCTAAGACAATAATTGCAGTCGTCGCTGCGCTCCTCCTCCAAACTATTGTCTTCGATCGGTAAAATGCCCTTACTGTTCTCTATACTCAATATACTATAAAGTGCGTTCAGTGACTGAAATCCCGAATTCTTCGTTGTCAGTGTTTTTACTCTATTCACTCTATTCATTAAACTTCCTTTTGAATTACCTGATGCCTAGTCATTTCCCTAGACTCAGTTGAAATCCTACAGACATTTGTTGAATTATGAAATAGCAATGAATGTTGACTTTATCAATCCACCCCTTAAAATACCTCCGTTCAGCGTTTGAACACATCACCATGGTATCTCACCGAAGCCATCTTTCTGCTCAATCAATGCTCCGTTGTCACCTTCACCTCATCCTCTCTCCCACCCTATTCTTGTTGAACTTTTTCGACGCGAGGCAAAGATTAAATCCGGTCTCCAGCCGAACTCGGCGGTGTCGGAATCTGAATTTATCTTTTCAATATCCTCCCCGCATGAATGCCGAATAACCAGCCCACCTTACAAATGTTTCGAGGGCTCGATCTAGTCGAGCTCGCTCTGATTCATTGCCAATAATTTTTTTTCGAGCCGTTCCTTTTGGGTACGCTCACGAATACCGCCGTCACGGGGTTGGGGAGGGGAGAAGGAGTTGATAAAAATGTCTTTGTATCGAGGAGGAGAAGGGTGGGATCATCCCTTCCGAGCTGGCGATGGGTCTCATGGATCGTGAGTTCGATTGATCCCTTTGAGATGGCTAGATTTTCTGATTCGGCCATGCCTGAAGTGGGGGCCTTCAAAGGGAAATCGTGATTTTAGTGGGAGTAATTGGGGTGAAGTGCTGAAGACGGTACAGCTGGATGTAGAGGGTTGGAGGAAGGGCCTCTGCTAATTTAACACCCCTAGATCTTATAGGAAAGGGTGCACCTTTCAATACTTGGTCAGCAAGAGTGATTTTTTTCTGGACGTTGTATATTATACAACGTACCAGAAGAGTAGCGCAAACGGCAGATTTAACACCAGCTGTGAATCTTCAATGATCTATGAGTGTCTATCATAATTTTTTGTTTTTGGAAAAAGCAATTTACTCTTCAGATAGATATTTCAAATTGTTATTGTCACACGTTTGAAATATGATCATAACTTACCCTTCACATGACTTCATTTGAAAGGCTCTTATTGTTCTTGAATGACATGAGCATTATAATCATGATAATAATGAAAATAATAATAAAGACAATAATAATAATAGTTCTTTGTAAAACTGCTATTGAAAGTGACACTTTTAATGACAGCAAACAATGTTAAAATTTTCGAAAACGTCAATTGAATTTCAGATTAGTCAATCGCATTTCAAAAAACATCAATTGTATCTCGGATAACTCAATTGAACTCCATTTGATATTTCCTAAATTCAATTGACAATCCTGAAATACAAGTGATATTTTCTGAATGTCAAGTGACGATTTCTGATTTACAATTGGAAATGGTGTAGAACAATAACTAACATTATTGCCCTGTGACATTAGAGAGCTTCTCAAGACATTATTAGAATCCTCAGCACCATCAATACTTGTAGAAACTGGGAGAATGATACTGGATGATGATCCAAAATTTGTTGAGTTTGGGAGAATTTCTTCAGCATTTCTATATGCAATGGAATGATCAACATATCCCTCGGCTACCGTCATAGACTTCAATCCACCATTTCTAACAAGGGCGCTTGACTTTATCATTGAAAATTTGCTCCACAAAGTTGATGAAGTCCATATTTTTGATTATTCTTCTAAGTATGCCAGAAAAAAAGTTTCACTGAAGTTCCCTTCTACATTTTTCAATTTACACTAGGTCAGGAAATTGTTATATGCAATATCGTACTGCTGAACAGATTTTTCACATAGGAGTTCCAGATTTTCTCTTCTTGCAGACTCTTCAATATCCAGAGGAACAACCAAATCGTCACTTTTATCAATAATTGGACTCTCTACAAACAAATTAAGCAGTTCAAAACCTAAGACGAAAATTGGACAGGAACGAAATTCAAATGGAAGCGTCTTTTCTCATTCGTTAGTAATCATAACGTTGCTACCGTTTGCCATTCTCAACAACCTTTTGATTATTTGAATATTAAAATGCATTTTGAAGTTTATTGTCATTGCAAATTCGACCATTTCATTATTAGAATAGGTCAGTTGTACAGAAAACATTGTATGGTATTTGTGTTAAAAGTCATTTTATTTTGTTCGTGAAATTGTTCAATTTGCTCCGCTCATTTCACAAACTTTTTCACTTACAAAATAACACTTTTAACACTCATATCATAAATAACTATTTTATTTACCCAACAGGAATATCTCAAATACAGGCTAATATGATTAATACAACAAAGTTTTAAACATCTGAAATAATACAAAACAACATACGAAGTAATCCCATGAAATATTGGTTCAAAAATAAAAAATATATATAGATATTCTTGATTCAACTGAAAAAATTTATGCCTTCTGGATAATGTAATTTACTTAATCAATAGCATTTTCTCGATAAAATTTAATCACAAAAATTTATTTTTTTCAGGTGAGTAGTCGGCACGCAAATTTGAAGGATGACAAATTGCAGTTGTGATTGCTCTTATACTCAGGGTGAGCTATTCGTGGGTTGTTTTATATGGGAAGTTCCCTTGGTTGGTAAGTAGGAAAATGCTTGTATCTTTAGGCATATTTATATCAAACGAGCGTTATTTTCGAACGTATGATGCATTGAGGTGAAACTATCAGATGACGACAACTCATATCATCTTCTGTTTCTATATTGTAACAAAAACTGCTTTAAACTGAACCACTTTTGAATGTAATTCGGAAACCGTCAATTGAATGTCAGAAAACATCAAATGTTATTCATATAAGTAAATTGAATTTCAGAATATGTCATATGAAATTCAAATTAGTCAATTTTATTTCAGAAATCTCAATTTGTAATTCAGAAAGGTTCATATATCATCATATTCCATCAAATTTGTATCCATGAATGATATAAAACCAAAATAATCTGGTTTAATCTCTTGGCGCTGGCTCTTTCATTTCTTCAACATTGGATTCAAGTAAAAATATGCTAAACCTTCTCAATCGATTCCTCACCTTACAACACCTTAGCTTCAGGAAGCACATAACACCTAATAAAAATTAGTCAAATTGTGTTCATTCAATTGAAGATGCAATTGACAACAGCGTCTGCAGCTGGTGTTTTAGCGATGAAGAGACTACGAGGTTCATTCACATCGCTTTCAGCAAATGAATGGGTTGAGGGTTTGTTGTAACAGTGGCAAGGTATGAGGAAACAGATCAAATCCTGGTAGAGCAAGTGTGGGGTCAACTATGTCATGTTTGCGTATTGGTGCCATGTTCCACTTTTGGCGCCAGTCTTGTTTGATCTGCGGGTTATGATCCACCTCAGCCCATAAGGGGTTCCGGGATTTGAGGTGGTTTGGTGAAGGATTGTTAAAGGCCTCGTGAATTGGGAGGTCATGCGGGTAGTTTGGATGTTGAAGTTAAGCCCATTCCCTCACAGTGGCATCCTCTCGTCTCAGTTCATATGAAAAATTTGAAAGTATATCAACATAAAAGGAAATACCCGAATAAGAGAAAAGTGTAGAAGGAATCGATCATATTGTAATCTGATCAAACCGGATATTCACCTAATGCGTGTTGCCACATTGTCTTGGACATGTGAAGAGTTTTGATGCATTCTCAAATGTACAAGAACCGGAATGAATGAAAACATTCACGTGTAAAACATAGCTAAAAATGTTCCGCGTGAAAATTCGACAATTCCTCTGCATGATGAAACTCAACTCTGTTGAAATGGAGCCGACAACAAATGCGACATATTTCATCGGCATAGCATGTGACCAACATCTGCGGAAAGCCTGATATTCAATATATTGTCGACGAAATATTGAAAAGTTGTTTATTGCGGAATGTAAGCATCTATATTCCAGCCACACGTGGGCATATCTGGAATATTAAGAATGTAGATTTAATACCGTTTCCTCTCTCTCTCCCTTTACGAACGACAAGAGAACGGGAATGCGGACTAATTTGATCCAAACAGGAATTTTCAGGCGCATGGAGGTATTTTTATGCAGAATATTACACGTATATTCCTGGATTCTACTTTAAGCCTGGAAAAATAGCAAATCGCCTTTCGCGTTGCGTTGGCACAACTGTTTTGTCTGGAGGATGTTTTTATTCGCTTTTCTATTTGATGATCACTTCCATTCCATTTGATGAATACTTCCATTCTTCTCGCTTCACTATTTCTCATAACTTTCAAACGTCATCACAGAAAACTTGAATTGGGAATGTATGCAATTTTCCGACAATACTCTGATAAAAATATGATTGACAAGAACAATTATGCATTTATGTCTGTTGTTTAACTTTGTATTACATAGCAATGAATATATAAACTGTTTTCATTGAATTGTTAAATATAGATATGGATTGCATATTGATTGAGAATTCGAACTAATTCAATCTGTATGTATAAAAATGAATTGCTGTGAGTAATGGAACATTCACACGAGGATAATTGACAAGCCATTCCATTGAGACAATCTAATAGTCTAGTAGTCTAGTGGATTGGCATCGTGCGAATGGAGACAATTGATTGTCTTGATCCATTTATGGGGACAATCCAGTAGAGGAAGCCAATTGATAAGCCATTTCACTGCGAAATTGGATTGGCTTAGTGGAATAGAGTTGTGGGAATAGAAACAATCCATTGAAATGGAATGTATTTACCTGTCAATGGATACAAACCATCGAATTAGAACGATTTTGAATTGGTTGATTGGTTCATTTTGATGTGCATCTCAACGTTTTTACCTTAGTGTTGGGACATCGATAGCAAACATCCTAGTTGATATCGAAAACACATCGATGTCGTGAATAATCTACTGAAAATAGCATTGAATAATTCTGAAGATATACAAATATTTCTGATGAAAAGTACTCATGAGAAAAATTTTTCAAGATTTTTTATCAACCGATTGCAACAAAAGCAGCTCAATAGACGCTCAACATGCAAACTTGTTCTTGTCTTTTTGCTGATCTTGGGATTGATAATTTTCGAATAACATCTTCAAAATCTTCTTTTCCAGTCTCTGGAACAAAATCAATCAGAAAAATTTTTAATAATAGAAGAATTGTTTCAACTCGTGCACTCATTTGTCAAGGGTCAAAACATGTCTATACATGGTAACATTTTTTATTTCATCTCGAAGTTTCTTGGAGTCAGTTCTTTCCCCAATAAAATAACCCATACATTTACACCAATCAATTGGCCAGATTATTATTTTCATCCAACAAATTACAAGATAATTGCTTAATTTTTTTTTATGGTGATCAGGTTCCGCAAACAGAATTTTTGTGTTACCTTTTCTATTCCATCATGTGATCATCGGTATTGGAACACCCATGACCTTCAATTGGCGATTTACCAATATCCCTATTTTTATGTTGATATTTTTGAAAATTTTCATGAACAGAATATATCATAAAAAAATTTGTGGACTTTTTTCTCAATGAAGAGTTCAGTTTTCATCATGACATCATTTTTCGTTCTGAATACTGTCCGGATGTTGGATTTGAAGCCACTTCTTTTAATTTTTCTGAAATATTCTCAAAATCACATAATGATTTAAGATCTATAATTATATGATGAACAAAAGTCAAAAAACTGTGTTCACATTACGAATTGATGAAGAAGTCTGATATAGACTGCGAAACGTTTCAAAGTTCAATAATTCGAAGTATTATTTCCTGTTTCATTGTTTGGCAACAATTTTTTTGAAGCTTTTGGCCCCTGTCAATTAGATGCACGAGTTTACGCGGGGGCTTTTCTTTTCTTTTAAAAAAAAATTGTTCCAGAAACTGGGGGAGAATTTTCAGCAAAATGTACAATCCTCCTGTAATATATTCCAATCGAAAAAAAATGATTCACGCTCAAAATATCGAAAATATTTCCTGCAGAAAATATGATTCATTGTTCATTTTTTTTGTTAGGTTAAATTAGGGTTTGTAACATTTCCGGAGACATTCTCATGCATAGCCTATACTCCTCAAGATCCTCTACTTCTTCTTATATCGATATTTGTCTTTATTAACCTGAATATCCAGGTCTAATCTATCTTCTTTTGAAAATTGTGTAGTACTGGAGAACATCTATTTCCTCTCTTAGCGAGAAATAGATAGGTTTTTCAATGAACTTTCTGATTTGATTCTATCGATGATCGCTAAACAACTTTTCTCACTTTCCTAAAAAGTAAACCTTCTCATTATATCGTGATAGAAACTGTCTACATGAATGACGCGAATTTGACACTTCTCATTGAAATGGCTTGTGAATTGTCCTCTTGTGAATGAATGACGCACTTTCATGGAATGTCTTGATGGATTGGCTTTATGGAATGGCTTGTCAATTGTCCCCGTGTGAAAGCTCCATAATAATGGAAACGAAGCATTTCCATACCTTCCAGACGATAAAATCAGCTAAGACAAATGAGATGCTGTTGCCACCGCAACAGTACAAACGACAACAAGACAGATGAGCCGGAATTGATTACAATTTCACTGTCTGACGCTCAAAACTCCAGATGGAGCCATAACACGTTGTGCATTTCGAGATAATAAACAGAAGGCAGTTTTTCATCCCTCCCAGAAGAGGAAGTGGTTAATATCAGATTCCTTTCCCCCCCCCCCTCCGGGGATTATACCTCGGCCGGCTCTCGCAAATAAAATACTGATACACGAGGAAAATTAAACGACACTGGGCGGCGCAGATAAATGGATCCAGGGCAGCGTTCACAAACTTACTCAGAGAGTAGAGTAAGAGTATGGCCATATGATCAGAAATATACTTCGGTCTTTACTCCACACTCGTCGTTCACAAACTTACTCTGACAAATATTATTCAAACATGTGAACAAAGGTATAAGTTATGAATAATACTTTTGCATCATATACATTTTTTATATATCATTCTTATATTGAATTGTTGATATCATGAATGAATAATAGAAGTTTAAGAAAAAAATTCTCTCTGGTCGTACATTTTCAGTTGTGTCTTCGCAGTATAGTCAATTTTTCTTTTATTTGAAAAGCAGAGCACAAACGTGTTTTTTTTGATATTGTGAGGAAACTGATGAATGTTCTCAGGACTTTGAATTACTTTTAATGAGACAGAAAGAATGAAAAAGGATATTATTGTCTATAATCTTCTCTTGCAAGCAGAAAATTGAAAATGTTATTACATGTTTTGTTGTTTTATTGACTCTACGCCAGAAAAAAGTTAAATACTTCGTAACAAAAAATAGTTTCATTTGAGGAAGCTAACAGAAAGAAGTTAAAAAAATATTGTATGAAAGATAAAGCAAAATATGAATGAATCTTGACAGATCTAAACTCTCGAATATAAAAAAAAACCAACGTAGATTCCAAATCAGGTACAAAAAACAGTTATTGTGGGACTTTTCATGTCTCGATTTATTTGAACTTAAACGGACCACTCTAGGTTCTGCAATACAGGGAAAAACTCTTTTTTTCTTTACCATTATCTCTTGGTAAAGTTCACTTTGAGCTGCGTTAATTCACTGCTAGCAATTTCATTAAATTTATTAATCATTGAAGTAATTCTTTCCAATATTTCTTTATTTCACAGAATAGTTGTTTCACTTGGAAAATTTATTGTATTTCGTTATTGAAATGAAACAAAACCAGAAATAAATACTTATTCGAATAATATTCAAGTTTCAAAAAGTCTGCGGGATCAGGACAGAATGAAAATCGTACGTCATAACTGTCAGAGTATGTGTTTACTCTCCCAAATAGCAGAGTATGCAGAGCTTACTCAGAGGAAGTTTATGAACGCTCACAGAGTATACTCCGAGGAAGACAAAGCAAGTTTGTGAACGCTTCAGAGTAAGGGGAGCTTACTCTGAGTAAGTTTATGAACGCAACCCTGTGTGTATCTCTTCCTCCGACTGATTCGTACGGTTTTATGAATTTCTTTCGGCGCAGAGATTGTCGCAACTTTGCGGGCTAGGAGGAATTTTGTTGTTGTCGAAAAAAGGCGAGATTAATCGAGCCGCTCTTCCCGGATATCAGTCACGAAGTTCTGCGGAAAGCGGAGTCGGCTCGTTGAAATTCAATTTTTTTATTTATTTCCGCTAGGATGAAGCTGTCGGCGAGCCGCTAGATTGAGTTTGGAGGAAATGCGTTTCAAATTATCGGAATTGTTTCGGTTTAATTTTTTTTTGGACAGTTAAAAATGATAGAAATCCAACAGAGATTGAAAAGTTACTTTGGGAGATATGGAGAATCGAAAGAAATAACTATTTTCCAACAACCATCAAAAAATTCTGACATTTTCAGGGGCAAGAACCATCAATTCCCTTACCGTATAAAAATTTGCTCGTTGCTTAGCAACACTTTCAATTCTAGGATTGAAAACGCTACTTTTAATCCTAGGACTAAAAGTAATTGCATTTGAGCTCTTTGATTGAAATAAAAAAAAACATTGTCTCTTACAAACTTAGTGAAACAAACTAATTGGGCAACTATATATAGGTATTCATTTGCTATTTATAGTGATATTGAATGTACAATTGGAACAATTATTGCCAAAATTCGAAGCACCACTGAAAATGTCACTGAAAATTTTAGAACAATTCAAAAGATTTTCATTAATGTTAGAACAACTCAAAATACTTTTTGTAACTGTTGATGAAACATTCGTGGAATTATCTGAACAGGTACTGGTTTTTTGTCAGGTTGCAATATTTTCCTGGCAGTATACTCTTTGTTGATACGTGATTCTTCAATATATCCTTTCGCTACCGTACTCAATTTCCAAATTCCATTTCTTTTAAGGCGGTGAGGGCACCGCCACCATCAATAAGAAGTGTAGCAGATATTCATCTTAGCGAATGTCCAGTATCCTCCTAATAATTTAACTTAAAAAATTTTGCAATTTCTTGCGGCACGACACTAATTCTGTAAACATGACTTCCATTCTCAAATTACAGAAGATCTTAAACCCTATGATATTTTTGGAAATACCCCCTCACAATTTATATTGTAGAACTGAACAAAGTCATTTTCTTCAACGTTGGAAAAGAGGTTGAAAATTGCCTTGTCTTTGAATTGACAACAGAAGTCGATCTTGTTTGTCCAAATCGGTGTAAACATTATCATAATGGACAACTAATTTTGTTGCCGTTCCTCAGAATTAGTTGTTTTCGGATTAACTGAAGACGCCATGTAACTCGGTTGATTTGGGAAAATTGAAGGAAATGCATCATCAGGTAATAAAGGAATTTTTCAGGGTATAGTGATAACTGAACCCTGAACCTTCTCAAAATATGGGAATCTACGAAATGTTTTATGCAAACTACACTGTCATCGTTGACTTTGAAACTACTTTCTCTATGAATTGCGTTAAGCCATTGTCTTCTCCTCGCGGGATCTTTCGGAAATATAAATACCAAAACTTTCTGATTAGTAGATTTATACAGGGTGTACCAAGTTCGACGGCCTATTAGGCGTTTCTGGAGAACTAGACTTATTTGAAATCTGAAAATTGGGATTATGATATTGTTTGACATAATCTACCGAGCTAAAATATTCTTGGAGCCTGACCACTTTCAGTTATACAGGGAGCGAAAAAAAATTTTCAAAATTTTATTTTTCTATTTTTTTCTTTTTGAATTTGATAGAGTATGCCATTCTGAATACATTCGCACTCAAATCGTTGCATTCGTCGAAATACTTTCAAAAATATCGAGAAAAATCTGAAGAAAAAGAGAGAAAAAGGTATTCGGTATTATGTTTGTTATTCCTAATCTACATATCTTAAGCACAAACCGTTTTCACATTTTTGAAGTCAAAGACTGTGGAAATATTGTACATTTTTAAAATTTTGAAAAACTCATCACAGGGTGTTCCAAATGTTGGGTCAAAAATTGGGATCAAGATTGGCCCATAACTTTCGTTTTTCAAATTAGAACCCTATTTTTTTATGATTGCGTTGGATAGTATGAAGAAAAATGATGATAGTGTTCTAAGATGTTTATGCTCCTAAAATTGATAATTCTTGAGTTATTCAGGATTTTCTGAATTTATGTGGTACGTAGCGTCAAATTCATTTTATCTGTTTCATTTCAACTATGACCTGGGTCATAGAAGATGAATTATTCCACTAATGATATACACTTGAATACATCCGTACTGAAATCGTTGCATTCGTCAATATACTTTCCGAAATATAAAAAAAAACCGAACAAAAAAAGGTAGATAAGAGTATTCGGTATAATGTTTGCTATTTCTAATCTAGATATCTTGACCACAAACCGTTTTCACGTTTTTGTAGTCGAAGACAATGGAAATATTTTACATATTTAGAATTTTGAAAAACTCGTCACAGGGTGTTCTAAATGTTCGGTTAAAAATTGAGATCAAAATTGGCCGATAACTTTCGTTTTACAAATTAGAACCCTGTTTTTCATGATTGCGTTGGATTCTGCGAAGAAAGATGATGCTAATGTTCTATCATGTTGATACTTCTAAAATTAATATTTCTTGAGTTATTTAGTATTTTCTGATTCCATGTCGTACATTGCGTCAAATTCATAAAATCTGTTCCATAACAACAATGATGAATGAATTGAACAAAAAGGTGTGTCACTAGTGAGTTATTGAAATAATTTATCTTCTATGACCAAGGTCATAGTTGATATGAAACAGATTTAATGAATTTGACGCTAAATACGACATAAAATCAGAAAATCCTAAATAACTTAAGAATGATCAATTTTAGGAGCATGAACATGTTGAAACATTATCATCATTTTTCTTTGTACAATCCAACTCAATCATAAAAAAATAGGGTTCTAATTTGAAAAACGAAAGTTATGGGCCAATCTTGATCCCAATTTTTGACCCAATATTTGGAACACCCTGTTATGAGTTTTTCAAAATTCTATAAATGTACAATATTTCCACATTCTTCGACTTCAAAAATGTGAAAACGGTTTATGCTTAAGATATCTAGATTAGGAATAACAAACATAATACCGAATACTCTTTTCTCTCTTTTTCTTCAGGTTTTTCTCGATATTTTTGAAATTATTTCGACGAATGCAACGATTTGAGTACGAATGTATTCAGAATTGCATACTCTATCAAGTTCAAAAAAAAAAAACAGAAAAATAAAATTTTGAAAAATTTTTTTTCTCTCCCTTTATAACTAAAAGTGGTCAGGCTCCAAGAATATTTTAGCTCGGTAGATAATGTCAAACAATATCATAATCCCAATTTTCAGATTTCAAATAAGTCTAGTTCTCCAGAAACGCCTAATAGGCCATCGAACTTGGTACACCCTGTATAGTTGCTTTTGCAACCAGGCACGAGGCACAGTACTCAAATCGAAGATTTTCAAATGAAATTTCAATGAATATCAAAATGAGAAACCTTCCTGTTGATAATCCTTCCAGATATGAACACTTAAAGTCGAAAAATTCAATCACAAACCCGAAACATACTGTTCTTGCAACCGCAACACTTATTTTCATTTTATTTATTCATTGAAAAACTGATCACACGAACACGAAAAAAACACAAACCTTTTTACACGTTTTCCGGTCGAATTTCTGATGCGAACTATCACATGTTACGTTTCAAAACAGAACTGCAAGTGCCTGGTACAAACCCATGTGGGGGTTCCGGCAACGTCGCATTTAAGAGCAACATTCTGGCCTGTTAAATATCGTAGGCCGCGTACCTAGAAACTGAAGACTCTCTATAATAAAAATATCACAAAGTCCTACTCTTTTGCAGAAGGCCTTACCCACATCTCTCTGAGTTGGAGAGAGTCTGATTTTGTTTGTTAGGTCGACGGGAAGCCGTTCTCCCGTTAACCACTTAACACCTACATAATGTCGTATGACCAAAGTTACTTTTTATTTCAAAAAGGACAAAGATCATATAGGAGTTGTCTATTACAGCAGTGGTCCTCGAATTAAGATATTAGATTTTCCTTCCAAATAAAAGCAATCACCGCATGAAGTTTCAAATACATCGTTCAAAATCAAGAATGTCTTTATTTCATATGGAAATCACTTCAAGTATTGAGACATAACATTTTGAAGAACGACCTGTCAAATTTTGTCGCAATGGCCGTATTCACCGGACGAAGATTCCGCTTCCGCTACCTAGCATAAATTGAAAGCGCTCCCAAAAATGCCCACTGCTTCAGAACTTGTTAAGTTTGCAGCGCATGTGCCACCAGACGATTCCGCAACAGTTGCACAACTGTTACGTCCGGTGATAGCAACCAATGACTTTTTTAGGACTTTTTATCAATACCAACTATGAATGTGTCTGTTGATCCGATTACAGCATAATCTCTTCAGGTGTTGTATCGTCTAACTAACCAAAACGTGCAGAGCCGTTGATGAGACCTCTCATCGTCGAATATAACAACGCCTCAGCAATCAAGAACTCGAAGTTGGAAGTTGTCGAACGAAGCTAGGATGGATCTACAATCAAAAACACACGTTCATTAAGTCAGCAGTATCTCGAAATTCAATCTATCCCCCCATTCCTAATTGATGCAATTCCGGATATCCGGATAGGATAGACCTCCGTGATTTCATTTGAATTTTGAGCGGTTGCCGGAAGATCCGCAGGTGAGTGCAGTCGAGCATTTAACCGGATGAATCTGAAGCACGGTTAGGTTGCAGTTTCTTGTTGAACATCCAGCGGAGAGCTGGAGATCTTGGTTGGCGGTTTTGTTTGGGTAACGTAGCTGCGGATGTGGCAGACTCTTCGCCGTGATAGGTGAGGGCGGAGATGTTGAATTATTCCGATTTCCTGTATAATCAGGTGGTCCGTTCGAGTCGGATGTTTGATTTGGGCTACAATGGGAGTTTATCTTGTTTCCGGCGGGTTTAGGAGTGTCAAGCTTCTGGGAGGAGAACGGTGGATGGCAGCATCAATCGCAACATTGGATTGAGCTCTTGGAAATACACGATCGTAGGGAAGAATTAGAAAAAACGTTTTTTGGGAATTAATGTATAAGAAAGTCCAGTAATATGGAAACAAATTGAAGGCAGGTCTCGCCAATATAGGTAACATTGTATATATAATTCAGGTATGCCTACATAATATCACAAAAGAATAAGACAAAAATATTCATTATGAGCAGTTTTCTTTTTTTTTTCTAGGCCTGAGAAATAATAACATCTCTAAAAGTGAACATTTTGGAATATTTCTGCTTGTGGATTTAATAGTTTCACAATAAATGCTAATATAATAACAACTAAGATACTGTGCAGTCTCGAACAAAATGGGACATAGTGTACTTCAGACCATCTTTTGTCCTTTGCTGATCAAGGCCTGGAGATATAAGCTCCAATAGAGTCTTGGTCTAAAATTGAACCTGAATATTTTAGAGTGTTAGCAGAGTACCAAGCTGTGCCAGAGAACTCGAAGCCTTTTTCTACTCCCAAGCACTTTTTGAAAGCAGTGCTTAGTGCTTAGTAATTGAAGCACTTCACCCAAAGGCATAGTGCTTAGTGATCCCCAAAGTGCTCCCGGGCACTTCTGCGAATTACTAAGCACTAATTCCGCTTCTAATCTTGTTGTAACACGAATATATGCGATATGCTTTGATGTTCAGTCGCGTGATAAACATTGTGTGTGACATTGTGACATTAGTGCGCAGTTGCAAAGATCTGGTAGGTTTATCGAACGTGCCTTCGAATTTTGTGAAGAACTATGTCTTTGATCATTTATACAAATTATTTCACAATTCAGTCCCTTATTTGCAAAGCTCATAACTTCTGACAGGAGAGTGAAAGAGTGGTCAAAAATTTTGCATGTTTTCACTTTGATAAGAAATGAAACTTAGATTCCCATAAATTGATACCAAAATTCAAATTCTGGATAAAATAGGGATACAAGAAACGTTAGAAACTAGATAACAATTTTTTTGAATTCCTGAAAAGGAACCATTCGAATAAATGGTTCTATCAGATATTCGATTTGATTGCTTCTAAGAAGAGATAATCTGACGTTTCCATCAACTACAAAAAAAAATTTCGAGGTTTGAGGTTTCAACGAAATTGGGTCCTGTTATTTCAGAATCCATGCTCACTTTCACTTTCCTGAAAGCATAAAGAAAAATTTTGCTATTTATTTACAATCATTTGTCCCAACTTATACCGAATCAACCAAACTCAGTTTGGTTGATCTGACTGTCATTTCTCCCTTCAGAAGCAATCAAATCGAATATCTGAGACTACTTGTCCAACTAGTGTCTCCTCTAGAATCTGAAAAAAATGTTATCTAGCCTTTTCTTGGTCATATAGAAAAACCACTTCTTTGTCAAAAATTTGATTTTTCTCATAAATTTCTGAAAAACATGAAGCTGATCTCTCAGAAAAACTTGAGGAATATCATGTGAAAAGTGTGAAAGCACTCTAGAATCCAGGAAAGGGGTCTCCTATCAAAAGTTATAAGACCTTATGTGGGGAATACGGACACTTTCATCAAGGACTCTACTCAGTTTGTAGAAAAACTGCAAAACATTCAGTTGGGACCAAATGACCGACTCGTTAGTTTTGATATTGTGTCTTTGTTCACACTAGTTCCCATCAGGGAATCGCTCAACTACGTGTCTGAGTTATTCTTCGAACTTTGCCTATTATCCAGCTATTTTCAGTGGAAAGGCGAATTTTATGAGCAAATAGAAGGTTTCGCCAAGGGAAACCCTCTAAGTCCTACAATTGTAAATTGGAAAAATCCGCACTAGCGGAACGTGCTCTGACAGATGGACAAAATATTGTTTTCTCAAAGGCTGAGGCTATTGCCAACATCAGAAGGATGAACATGGAAGCCATTGATATATATGAACATAAGGACAACATGAACAGAAGAAAAGAAACTCCTTTGGTACATAGCGCATGGTTGCCGGTGTTGAAAATACCAAAATAAAGCCAATACGAAGTGGGAACGATGAACCTATCAACATCGCGCTCGCAAACCCACTACCTTCTCCAGCCAATGATCAGGGTATAAGTTATGCCAACAGATCGAATTCAGTATCACTTTCGGAAATTCAGCGGTCGAGTTACATCCTCAGACCAAGAATCCTATGAAGATGTCTACCGCAGTTATGGGCGAAACATTAGGTGAAATAATTCCTAATAAACCACGACCAATAAGCCCAGAAGACTCTCATAATGTCAAAAGTTATAAGCCACGGAAACACCTCATACACCTTTTTCGACCTGTCAATGATCTCACACATGACAAGCTATCTGAAAAGGTACAATTTTCATTTCGACTAAATTTGCCTTACATTTCCAAAAAGTGCTTAGGACTTAGTGCTCGAGATATCGAATTACTTCCACGAAGAGCTTAGTAATCGCGAGCCTTTTTCCTAGTGCTTAGTGCTTAGTTCTTAGAGCACTAATATTCAGTGCTCGGCACAGCTCTGGCGTGTTCCAAGGGTCTTAGTGCGATTCCTTTCATTCTGAGTACATCAAAAATCCCGAGCGGATAAAACCCGAATCTCCCCTAATAAAACCTCCAAACTCCCCCCTCGACCGTATGCGAAATTTCGGACGTCATAAAGACCCAGAATCAATCCCTCCAGTTCATCCCTCGACAGAACAGAGGCGCTCGGCAATAAAAATGCTTCTTCATATCGCCGAAATAATGCCGAACAAACTTCTCGATGCGACGTCGGGGGACCCTTATGAATTTTAAGTGGCGGAATTTCTGCGTTACGGAATCGCATTCAAAATCAAATTCATGGAAGTGGGTCATGATATCGTGGGGCTCATCTCTCAAAGCCTACTGTCAGTTGCCGGCATCAACTGCCGTCTCGGCGTTCGATTGAAAAGTTGAGCGAACTTGTTTCTTACGTGGATTTTGGGTAAGAACTGGGTTTTGGGACGCATTGGCTTCGGGAAGGGAGAGGCAGCCTTCTTGTTCGCGCTTTGTATTCAGTTTATTATGCTTAGGAATAGGGACGTTGATATTCCTCGGATGGAATTATGCTTAGGTCATCCAGAAGAAGGATCGTGGTATATGAATAGAAAATGGATAAGCAGAGAGTCAGCTCAGTTTGCCTCCATTTCTCTCTATCTTTTTGAAATAATATTCACATGAAAATGATTTTAGCGTATTGAACTTTTCAGTAAATTTAGGAAAAAGGGCATTGTAGTGGTTTTTATACTTTTTATAATAACATTTTGTGTATTTGCAATTTTCCGGTTGAGTTTCGCAAAGCGAAAGTAATAGGCATTTTGAAACGCGGAAAGAATCCTTCCGAAGCAAGTAGTTAAAGGCCAATCAGTTTATTGAGTGTTCCTATGAAAATTTCAGAAAGGTTGATTTTCTTCGGGATTGAACCCACTATAGAGGATGTTCTTCAAAATTGTCAGGGCAGTTTCAGGAAAATAGAAATTGTAATGATCAGGTTCTCAGTTTGATCACATCTATCGATGATTAGTCTATTAGAGAATATGTTGTCGGATAGAAGATTTCGTGTTTTTGTTGATGATAATAGTAGTACCTTCAAAAGTTTGAACAATGGTCTTCCACAAATATCTATTTTAGCACCTCTTCATTTCAATTTATATTTATGTGATATTACTTGTACTTCATCTGAAAAATTCATTTAGGCCGGCGATATTGCACTCGCTTCCCGACATTCTGATTTTCAAAGTATTGAGGAAAATTCAACATTCTGATATTTTGAAAAAATTATCCTTTCGAATGGCGTTTGTGTCTAAATTCGAATGAAACCGAGGTTTCATTATTTCATTTGAATAACCATAAAAAATGTAGAAAATTAAATGTCCCTTTCGGGAACTTTCCTTTGAAACATAATAATTATACTCTCAAATACTTAGGTGTTGAATTAGATTCCTCTCTGAATTACAACACATTTGGCTGAATTACGGATGAAGCTGAAAACGAGAAATAACATTCTACAGAAACTTGCTGGTACAGCAGCCCTTGCCCTGGTTTTTTCCACCGCTGAATATTGTTGCCCTGTTTGGCTCAATAGTGTTCATATTCAGAAAATCGACGCACAGCTCAATTTATCAATGAGAATGATTACTGGAACAATCCGATCTACACCTATCCAAAGTCTACTAGTGCTATCAAATATAGTTCCTCCCCATATTCGGAGACAGTCTGCAACTTGAAATTCTTGGAATAAATTCAATTCATTGCCGGATTATTTTCCGATACCAGAAAAACATCTTCATTGTAGTTCTTCTATAGGCAGCAGAGAAAAACAGACTCTTCACCAATCTACCCGAAATACAAGATCTGAAATGAAAAAAGACAAAAGCAGAAATAACCTGCTATTTATAATCAATTGAATGTTTTTTGAATTAACCACCCATTGCAGGTTATTTCTGCTTTTGTCTTTTTTCATTTCATTTCAAGTTGCTATTTATAATTAATTGAATGTTTTTTGAATTAACCACCCATTGCAGAAATTCTTTCTTTTTAAATTAGTTATGACAGAAATGTCACAATGTTTGAAAGAAATGAAAAAACACAATCAATTTCCTCTTTTTTGAATTGCTAAACATGAGAAAACTCATAACACAACAAGCTAAACCGTAATTCGGACTAAGTGAAAAATCAATGAGTACATAACTTTCAATTGTCCACCTTCACGAAGAAGTTCCTCTGTTGCCATATGGGTTTCTTAGAAGATCTCAACACAATGTTCAGTGGCTAATTTCGGAACGTAATCACTCTTGTCCTTCGAATTCCTCCAATATTCAAATTTAAATTCTCAGCCTTGCTCTCTGATTGTGAGGGTTCTTTCGAAACAGGTACGCCCATCCTAGTGATGATTTTTCGGAACTTCAGATGTTTGACCGCTACAGGACCCTAATGAAAAGAAATCATCTTCCATAGATAAATCAAACATCTTATAACACATGAAAACAGAATATTTTTCAGGACCAAAAATCACGACATATTCCGAGAATTGTCGAAATGACATGTTATGGTACAGCTCAGAACTATTTCCACTAACGTTTCGCCTACATTCCTAGTAGGCATTTTCAGAGGAGTCTTGGTCAGAATCAACCAAGAAGTCGAAAAGCTTAATAATAAAAATAATTTTCCCATTGTACATTTAGATAGACGTCCGCGCAATTTTCTGCCATCGAACGTCTTTTTCACATTTCCGACACACAGACCGAAATGGTCCCATTGTTCCTATCGCGGAAATGAGCATTTCCGCGGTTCATAATGGCGCCGGAATTATTCACGGACTTATCTGCGAAAACAAGACAGTTTTTACGGGCGGATATAAAATTTCATAGTTCATAAACGCCGCTGGTTGCGGTTGGCGAAGAGATCTGAGCGACGATTCCCAGTCATTGTATTCCGCTTAGGGTCCGCTTTTGTACGGGAATTATGCAATAAATTCCCGCGATGCATTCGATACCTGCATCGTGTAAATATAAAAGTGGAATTTTTAATGGTTTCTGCAGACAATTTAACTCATACAGGCCGTTGCGCCGGTTGCAGTCGAAGGTTTTTGGTTGTTTGCGGATTCTAGTGGTGCCTTTCATCTTGTTGGCTGTGCTTCAGTGGCTTTTACCCACTTGGGGCTCCAGAAAATAAACTGAAAAAAAGGCAAAAAAGGCACATAAACAGACTAAAACTTCATCTTAGTGACTCATCTCAGCCATGAGTTCAGTACAGTTATAAACTCATTACGATACTGAAGTAGAGAAATACACTGCTCAACAAGAGTTAGGGATATCGTACTCAATCGTTTTGAAAAGTATGTAATCGTCGAGAAAATCGCTGTAAAATCATTTAAATCGATCCAATAAAAATCAGTATGAGAAATTTCGTCAATCTGGTCGTCTTTTTTCTGAAGTGTGGTTTTTTGCATATGCTTCATGAATGTTCTTAATTCGAAATGGAGTCAGTTTATCAACGTTTTCGATTTGAAACGAGTTTTCTGAAAATGCCAAGACGTAAATTAACAAACGCCGAGGCTAATAGGGCTATCGGAATGCTACAGGGTAGCGTAACTCAGGTTGTTGTAGAGGAAAGGCTCTAAGTCAGCCAAAGTGTGATATCTCGACTTGGCATTAGGTTCAGGGAGACAGGTTCCGTGTTGGAACGACCAGGGCTTGGTGGACGACGAAAAACAACACCCGCTCAGGATCGTTTCATCACCGTTTTGGCGAGAAGATGGCCTACATCTACGTGTAGAATGCTACGGAATACTCTTCAAAATGCAGATGGGGTCCAAGTTTCCATCGAAATCATCAAATGACGTTTGAGAGAGGTGAATCTAGGTTCTAGACGTTCATTAGGGGAGTTCCATTAACACGGGACCATAAGCGTCAAATACTGGAATGGGCAAGGCAAGATATCAATTGGAACGAATAATGGCGTAGGTAGTGTCCTTTTCACTGATTAATCCAGATATGGACGATTTTCAGATTCTCAAAGAATAAGGGTATAGGCAATACCACGCATAACCCTTAATCGTCGCTATGTCCAAGAAGTCCATCCATTTCGAGGGGGTAGTTTAATGGTATGGGCCGGGATATTTTTCAACTGCAGTACAGATCTACACATTTGTCCTGGGAATATGACCGCTATACTCTTCAGGGAGCATGTCATTGATAATGTTCTGCTAAATTTTCACGCTGCTTTTTGTGAAACTTCAATTTCTAGATGATAACGCTAGAATGCACCGTGCAGCTATAATTGAGAATGCGCTCGAGGAGCTTAATATTCCACATTTACCAATACCTCCGCACTCACCAGATTTGAATTGCATTGAACATGCATGTAATATGCTTCAAAGAAGATTAAATAATCATCAACCTACCCCAGAATCCCTAAAAGAACAGAGAGAGCTTCTGCCCCGTTTATGGAATCAAATTCCTCAAGAAATGTTCAACAACCTCGTGTGTAGTATGCAAAGAAGATGTCAAGCTGTTATTGATGCCCGTGGAGGCCATAGATTGTATTGATAGTTTCGTTATTTTACTCAATTTTCCTCAACCACCCTGTAAACGCTGCAGACCTACAGGATAAAGTTAGTTTCATTTTCTGCAACTTGAAATCATATTACTATGAATTTTCATCACAAAATCTTTTATTGCAATTTGAGTCAATATTCCTAACTCATGTGGAGCAGTTTATATTCATTATCCCTCTTTTATGATATTCTGATGTTAATATGAAGGGTGTTTTTGGAGAGTGGGTCATGATGCATTAATATGCACTTTCTGCCATAAAGTTTATTTATCAGACTATACTTATTTTTTCATATTACCGTAACACGGGTAACTTTGAACGATTTTTTCTTTCGAAGCTATATATCTCCGGTAAGGAAGCGAATGAAAATCCCAAAAATATATATATATCCCGGGCAACAGTTTCAGTCAGAGCTTGCTGCTGACAAAAAATTAGATTTCAAAATGATCAATAACTTTTTTTTTAATTAAATTATGGGTGTTCAAGGTTACCCTACGGTCGGGGATGCTTTGAAGGACTATGAAGAAACCACGCGATTTCGGTTCAACCTCCCTGAGAGAGTTTCTTCGAACCCCTCAATACTAAAAATACTTGAAAAAAATTATGTGAAATAGAAATATGTACATAATATATTAAGAATAATTTTTTTTTTCGAAATAGTATCAGGCATTCATTATCACAAAAAATGAATCAAAAAACCGAAGTTTTTCTGAAAAGTAAAGTTGGTATAAACTGAATCAAACTAATATTTTGTAATAATAGAAGAAATGGGTATCAGAAAATAATGAATAGGACTGAACTATCTAGTCCCAACTTCTCAGATATGGGCGAAGATGATTTGCACTATACAAGAGGGCTCCTTCCTTTTCTGCCTACCTTGGGGTCTTGCCGAGCTGTGATTAGTTCGGTGATCGGTATAATTCCCTCGTCAGGTACTTATTGCCAGGAAAACTCACGCAAAGAAAAATTTTTTTTTCTCAATTTATTTCATCGGGAGCTTTCCCTGAGATTTCTGAACCTGAACTATAAGTGGCATATTTTCCTGCACCAAGTTTTCTTTTGTAAGAGCGGAACATTTTCTACAAGAAAAGACAGAGTTAATTTCAAAGCTCGAGCTTCATTGAACACGTTCAAAGTTACCCCAAAAACGATGACTAAGCATATTGTTCCCTAAAAGTATAAATAGAACAAAATGTGTTGAAGTATTTGAAATTCCTTTGCTATACTGTTGCTAGGATAATGCATTGTTGTAGCAGATATATTTTGCGAGCATGTAGTGCAAATACTTACGGTTACAGCAACAAAAGTTTGCAGACCATATCGAACGTGGATATTTTAGGTTCGAAGTAACATGTCAGGATTGCTAACTCTCTGAACTCATTTTCATGTAAATACTGTCGTGACATTCTTGAATGTGTTAGGAATTGAGTAGTGAAAACCAGATGTCGCTTAATCTAATGGTTTTTTCACCATAAGTCGATATGACAAAATTAATTTTTTGTTCAAAGTTATCCTATTTTACCGGTACTATCAACCGCAGAAAGCTCGGTACACATTTTTAACCCACCCTCTGTAGTTGTTTGTTTCTGTGACTATTGAGTGAAATTATGTAGAGTCGTGGACCATCGTGTATATCTTCAGCCGAAGAGGAATACAAGTTCTAGGTCTAAACGTCGAATCCCTTACGAAAGAATCGACAGGCAGATCACGATGAATATTTCAGCTGGCGTTTTCGACATCTGGCAAAGTGCCAAGCAGAGTTGAGCCAACTAACATGGCGTACATGATAAGGGTTCAAAACTAATATGTTTGTATATAGACTCGACGTAAACTGTGACAAACTATCGGCTGCATGATCGGAATTATTCATCCAATCAAATGTCGAACTTCGCTAAATCGGTGCCCATTTAGGTTCGGAAATTTTTAAACAGATTCCAGCATCCGACCTAGTTTAGAACTTCCGCGGACAGTTGCTGTTGTATCATTTATGTTGCCGCAGCATCAAAAACTCGAGTGAAATCTATCTCTTTGCACGATAGAACGAATTTTTTTAGTTACCACGTTTGATGCAAGATCTGTAGATCGTTTTTACTGGTTGCTTAGGTAAACAGAACGGTAAGTGAATCACTTACCGTTCAGCGAACGAAAATGACTGAATATTCTTTGAAATAATGAAATAACACAAACAATTTGAATAGAGTTCATTCAATATTGGAAGTGAAAGTACAATTTTTACAACCACTGGATTGAGAAGTAGCCGAATTCACAGAAACCTCTGCTGAATTCAACATTTCATGTTGCAACTCGCTACGTTCTGTAGTATGCAAAATTTTTCAGCAAAGTCTAGTTTATTTTCCAGGGAATCCTCAACGTAACTTTCAGCCACAGTCGAATACCGCCATCCACCGTGTCGTTTTAGTCCTAATACATCTATATTACATCTTATTAGCTGAAAATGTGGCTGAAGTGCGTCTAAAAGAGTGGCCAGTATAGGCATTTGGATTTTCTAAATTCAAAACGGTTGCAATTTTTGACGGCCAACTTCCAATTGTCCCTTTGCCTATTACTTGATTACTGCATTTTCCGTTTTGATATCTCGAAAATAAATGCTCGCTCTTCGCATTTTGTGGACGCAGACGTAAATATTTTCTATATATTTCCAGGTAATTGATATCATTATCTCGATCGATCACTGTGAATGTTCTCTGAATGTTGGTCTTTGTGTTGAAAATTTTCATGATTAAAAATTATTCCTGATCATCTATGTCCTTGACGTTCATGTTTTACAACTCTTCTCTTCTACACGCCCCTGATATACCTAATATCATTCCCACCTGAAAGGACATAATTAGTTTAAAAAGCACTATTATATTAATAAAAGCACACCTTAATAATTAAAAACCTATCATCTCGTGTTTCTTTTAAGAATTTATTCATTTCTTGTTAAAACAGCAGATTTTTTGGGTTTGTAACCAATAGATTTTTTTGAGGAATGCTATAAGCGTTGTAAACTTGGATATGTCAATACCGTTGTTCAGAAATATTGTGCTCTTCAGCATTGAATATTCCGCCAAAAGACTTCCAGGCGATCTCAGCTTTTCTATTCTTTGAACAAAATAGGCCAGTAACACTTTTTTATTGATTAGGCTGCCTTTAGTCTGAATCCATTCCTTGGAAGTATTTATGTACTCTAGTATCAAAGATTATAGAGTATAAAGATGGGAAACGAAGCGACTACAGTGATGTCAGCGACATCTGTTCTTCAAAAGTAATCGGTCTATGGTTAAAAGATTCAATTAGGGTCCATTTGGCATAGATAATATAGAGATTATTAGTAGGCTCTTGTCAATTTTGAAAGAAAAACTTGAATAAATATTTTTGCTGAATGATGATTGTATTTTCTCGCGTTTTTTCCACTGAAATAACTCGAAATCTACAAGAGTAGCACCTAGCTCATTCCATAATCTGTTCGTGTTTTTTTCTGTTATGAATTTTGTGATAAAAACTGGCCGACATTCGAAATGCATGGTGATTGATTGCAGAAATAATAAAAAGAATAATCTTGAATGTGCATTATTTTCATTACCAAAGAGAATGGAAATGTAAGTTTTGAAACTCGTATCATGTAACTGTCTTGTTCATTGCTTTTTATTCTCAGTGCTGTCAAATGGATAGAGGTTTCGGGGCAAAAATATATTGTTCTGGATAATTTGTTTGCGCACCGAATTTTCTTCGGTCTCATTCATTAGATCAACAAGTTCCACTCATAGAGGCAATGGTGGTCAGAAGAGCGACTTACAGAGGTGGTGGTTCTCTTGACGACCCTTCCAGTAGTTCGTCTCATCTACTAGACCCTCTAGACTCATTGAGGTTAAAATACACTGGGTAAGATATGTATGAATCGGGTCCAGAACAACTGTTTGACTTATCGATGTTCGATTCATCGAGAGTTGACTGTATGAATAAGTACTTGAAATTGTTATAATAATTCTCTAATATGTGAACAAATTTTTGAAATGTTCTCAATTTCATAATTATTGTATTGTAGTTGATTTCACACAATCATTTCAAATGAAAAAATAAAGAATCCGGAAGCGTATTTCATTTGATTCAAAACAATGTGTAGATGGAAAATATCATCCTGATCAAAAAACGGAGCTCTGCTCCTGTTTTGTCGATCAGGATGTTTCTCTGAAAGCTCGACAAAGAATACTCAATTTAATGGAAATTTATGAAAAGTATAATTCGAATTTCGCGCCTATTAAAATAGTTTTCTGTAGTGAATTATGTTTTCATCGCCATCTAGGTGTCAAAAGTAAGAAACTAGCCAAAAATCGTAGTAGGATTTTTAGTTCTACAGATAGAAGGGCGTTTCCTATCTTCCTAACTCAATAATTTTTGCACCGTATATTATATTCCTACACAGCATTGATAAGGGCACGAATAAATGAATTTGTCAGTTAATTATTTTGTACATTGAGTAAAAATTGTGTCTATCGAGTAAAAAACGCTATAAGTATCTCGAAAGTTAAGGACTACTGATCTCAGACAATAATAATTGGATTCGTCGCTGCGCTCCTCCTCCAAACTATTGTCTTTCATCAGTAAAATGCCCTTACCGTTCTCTATTCATCATATACTATATAAACCTATGAGACCGAAGCCTTTTGACGATGTGTGTATTGCTGTATTGCTCCAATGATCAGTGTTGTTGCTTCATCAGAGTAGCATTTATAATATAAGTAGAAATAGTAGAACACCTGGTAGTATTTCGTCTATTTTCATTCCTGTTTGCCTCCCATCATGACGAAAAACATTGTCTCATTCAGTCCATAAATTCTCCAAACACTCCCTGAAATAAACTGATCAAGTTCACTTTCCACTGGCAGGAAACAGTAAAAGAGAACATGATAAGACAACTACACATATCCCATTCCATTCCGCCACAAACACCCCAAAAAAAACTTCTTCTTCTTCTGGTGCCTTGTCTGTCTTCAGACGTTGGCTATCATCATAGATACGATATTTTGGAATCCTTCTCTATCGGCTGCTGCGCGAAATAGTTCCTCGGCCGAAAGACCACACCATTGCCTGATATTGCGAAGCCAGGATAGCTTTTTTCGTCCTATCCACCTTTTACCTTCAACTTTTCCTTGTATTATGAGGCGCAACAGCTGGTATTTAGATCCTCTTATTATGTGTCCAAAGTATTCCGTTTTTCTCTTCTTTATGATATTCAGTAGTTGCCGTTCCGTATCCATCATTCTGAGGACATCTTCGTTGGTAGTGTGCGAGACCCACGATATTTTTAGGATCCGGCGATAGCACCAGAGTTCAAACGCTTCTATTTTGTTCATCATTTTGACCTTTAGTGTCCATGTCTCGCAACCATAAAGTAGGACAGACCACACATAACATCTTAAGATTCTTTTACGAAGATGCATTGACAGATTTCTATTACATAGCACTGGTTTCCATGTCATGAATGTTTTCCGTGATATTTCAATCCGTGTTGTTATCTCTTCATCAGAGTCCGTACACGCATTAAGCCAACTGCCCAGATATTTGAAATGGTCTACACGCTCTATCTTCTCCCCACCGACCCAAACCTGCCGTCGACTTACATTTATTTTTCCAACTGCCATCCACTTTGTTTTCGCAGTGTTGATTTTGAGACCTCTCCGACGACTTGCTTCATTCACTAGATTTACCAATGTTTGAAGGTCTTCTATATTCTCTGCCAGAATGGCTGTATCATCAGCGTATCGGATATTGTTGATAGTTTCTCCGCCGAGTCTTACACCTTCTTGTCGTCCATCCAAAGCTTCTCTGAATATTTCTTCCGAGTATAGGTTAAAAAGGCTAGGCGATAGAACACAGCCTTGTCGTACTCCACGTTTAATGGGCAGTTTTTGGGTTTGATTGTCCTCAATTTGGACGGAGGCTACTTGGTTGTAGTATAGGTATTTTAGTATTCTAGTGTCATAGTTGTCTAGTCCTGTTGCTTCTATGTATTTGAAGAGTGGGTCGTGTTTTACTCGATCAAATGCCTTTTCGAAGTCTATGAAGCAGACAAAGACATTTTTTCGGAATTCACAGCTTTTCTGGAGCAGAACGCGCATACAAAATAAAGCCTCTCTGGTCCCCAAACCATATCTAAATCCAAATTGTTTGTCACTCATTCTACTTTCGCATAGTTGGAATATTCGATTTTTTATTATTCGCAAGAAGATCTTGAGCGTGTGACTCATCAGGCTAATGAGTCTGAAATCGCCGCATTTAGTGGGTCTGCTTTTTTTTGGTAGAATTATGAAAAGTGATTCTAGCCAATCGTTTGGTATTTTTCCTTCGCTGTATATCTTATTAAAAAGTGTGGTTAAGCACGTGATACTCTCTTCGTCTAGAAGTTTGAGCAGTTCAGCAGGAATTTGGTCTGGTCCAGGCGCCTTGTTGTTTTTTGCTTGTTGTATTGCTTTCTTGACCTCTGTCTTCAGTATACTGGGGCCTCTGTCTACCTCGTTCTCACATACAGTGTGTGACATGTTTCCTCGGCTGGCATCATTGAAGAGGTCTGTAACGTAACTCTCCCATTCTCTGCATTGTTGTTTGTGATCAAGGAGTTCTCCGTTTGAATTTTTAAGCAGGTGAACATGTTTTGGCTTTCTGATTCTGGAGGTATATTTGAGTTTTTTATGGAGGTTGAAGCTGTCGTGTTTTTTCAGAAGATCCTCTATTTCTACACAGGACTTATCTAGCCATAATTCTTTGGCTTGTTTAATTTTCTTTTTGATGGTTTTATTGGTATCGTTATATCTGACAGTGTCTTTATTTTTATATTTCCGCCGCGCTTCCATCAGGTTCAGAATTTCTTGTGTCATCCATTCATTCTTTGCTAGTCTCTTAGAAGATTTTAAGGAATCCTTCGTTACTTCTATGATCGGCCTTTGTATATCATGCCAATATTCATCGATGGTTCTGTTTTCATTTGGTGTTTCCTTTATTTTGTGTATTTCAGTGTTTATTTGTTGAGATATCCGTTCACGTACTTCTGAGCTTCTGAGGGGATCGAGGCATATTCTGCTTGGTTTATATATCTTTGTTGGTCTTTTTAATTTAACTTGAATTTTGGAGCACAGTAAGTTGTGGTTTGAGTTTATGTCTGCGCCTGGGTAGGTTTTAACGGTTGTAATACTGTTACGAAATCGGTGATTTATCAAAATGTAATCTATTTGGTTTCGTACTGTCCTACCTTGATGTCCATCTTGTGGCGATTTCCATGTATATAGGCGTCTTTCTGGATGCTGGAACCAAGTATTCGTAACAACAAAATCAGCCTCTTGACAGAATTCGATTAGTCGTTCTCCCCTTTGATTTCTTTCTCCCAAACCAAAATTTCCGGTAATTCCATCAGTAGCTTTCTGACCTACCTTTGCGTTGAAATCTCCCATAAGTATTATTATTTCGTGTTTTTTTGTTGTTTTTAGTACTTCTTCTATTTGATGGTAAAATTCTTCGATTTCATTGTCATCCTTATCTGCAGTAGGAGCATACACTTGAATAATATTTACGTTTACTGGTTTGGCGTTTAGTCTCACTAACATCACCCTGTCTGACAGTGGAATGAAATCAGTGACATATTTACTGATATTCTCTTTCATGATTATTGATACTCCGTTTCTGTGCATAGGGTCTTGGTTTCCAGAGAAGTAGACAGCGTATCCATCTGTTATATAGTTTCCAGTGTTTGGCCATCTAGTCTCGCTGACCCCCATGACAGTGATATCTAATCTGTCCATTTCAAGGAGTAGATTTCTTAGTTTACCTGCCTCATAAAGGGTTGTTACATTCCATGTGGCTATCCTATGCAGGCTTCTGAGTTTCACTTTTTGTTCAGTAGTATTTAGTTCACAGGGATTTCGCAGGATGACGACCTGGGAGGCCCTGTGTTCTGGGCTTTGTTCACCTCCCCTGCCGGATCTTGGATTCCGAACTCCATGATCAGTAACGATATTTACTTTTTCTGTAAGAGCCATGATGATTGTTCTAGGGAGTATAATGGGGTGGTTTCCCGTTGCCTTCCCCATCGCAGTATCTTAGCCGATAGAGTCCAATATAGTGACTGTCGCCTGAGAGTATCCGTGTTAAGCTGTTCCGAAATAATCATTCTCCACCTTAAGACGGCAATGAAAATGCTGCTTCCCATTCTCATGTGCTAGATTTTGGTCCGCCCCGGGTATTTCATTTCCCCGATACCACCCATATCTGGGAGGCATTCCCCTATCCGCCACCTGGGGAGGCGCCCGATGGAGGATCTAGCAACCCCTCACGGGGAATAATTCAATTCGAACCTTTCTGAGGAGGAGGGTTTACGGCCCGTTCCCAGCGGAGCGTTCTTCTTGTTTCACCTCTCACGAAACCTAACATTATCATAAGTCGAGTAGTTTAACCGTCCACTTCGTTCCTTGACCACTGTTTCACTTTGAGAACGTAATACCATCCTGTATTTCACGTGCCAATTTCTGCGAGTGGCTGGAAAACCTTGCCAGACGACGAAATTCTCCTGGCTGGAGCTCCTTCTTCGTTTTATGGTGCTTTAATGGGCGTTTCCACGTAAAAGCGACGACGTGTTCTGGAAGAATTGACAAGCTGAAATATGATGTTGTATGCATATCGAATGAAGGGGTTGGGGCGATGGGAGGGTATTGGATAGGGGGATTTGTGGCTTCATGCTGGTTCCCGATCTCTCCTTTCGATGGCGTGTACCGGGGTTATTTTTGACAGGTGTCATAAAGGATGAGACTAACGTGTCGGTTGTCTGTGTTGGAAGTTTGCATGCATGGGAGGGTATGCAAAATAATATGGGAATTCGGGGCAATATGGGGTACCTAACTTTAACAACCTAATTTTTATATAAAATAAATTAACTCAACATGGCCATTTTGAATTCAGCTAGCTAAATAAACTGCTCCACATGAGTTAGGGATATTGACTTAAATTGCAAAAAAAATAATTAATAAATTATTATTAATTTGATTTTCAGTTGCAGGAAATAAAATTAATTTGATCCTGTAGGTCTGCAGCGTATACAGGGTGCTTGAGAAAAATCGAGTAAAATAACGAAATGTTATTCCTAGAGAAATCAAGCATTTCAAGACTATCAATACAATGTATGACCTGCACGGGCATTGATAACAGCTTGGAATTTTCTTTGCATACTACACAAGAGGTTGTTGAACATTTCTTCGGGAATTCGGTTTCAAAAGCGGAGCAGAAGCTCTCTCAGATCATTCAAGGATTTTGAGGTAGGTTGATGATTATCTGATCTTCTTTGGACCATATTCCATGCAATTCAAATCTGATGGGTGCGGAGGTTTTGGTAAATGTGGAATACCAAGCTCCTCGAGCGCATTCTCAACTATGGCTGCACGGTGCGGTCTAGCGTTATCGTCTAGAAATTAAAAAGTTTCACCAATAGCGACGTGAAAATTTGGCAAAACATTGTCAATCACATACTCCCTATAGTGAATGGCGGTCATATTCCCAGAACAAATGTGTAGATCTCTGCGCCCGTTGAAACATATCCTGGCCCATACCATGACACCACCCCATCGGAATGGATGGACTTCTTGGACATAGCGACGATTACGGGGTAGCGTGGGATTGTTCATACCCTTATTCTTCGACAATCTGAAAATCGTCCTTATCCATTCATCATTGAAAAAGACACTATGCCATTGATCGTTCCAATTGATATGTTGCCTTGCCAATTCCAGTCTTTAACGGTTATGGTCACGTGTTAATGGAACTCCTCTAAATGGACGTCTAGAACCTAGATTCGCCTCTCTCAAACGTCGTCTGATGCTTTTGATGGAAACTTGGACCCCATGTGCATTTTGAAGAGTATTCCGAAGCATTCTACACGTAGATGTAGGCTTTCTTCTCGCCGAAACGGAAATGAAACGATACTGAGCCCACCAAGCCTTGGTCCTTTCAACACGAAACTTGTCTCCCTGAACCTATTCCAAAGTCGAGATATCACACTTTGGCTGACTTGGAGCATTTCCACTACAACAACCTGAGTTAGGCCACCCTATAGCATTCCGATAGCCCTATTAGCCACAACGTTTGTTAATTCACCTCCTTGCATTTTCAGAAAACTCGTTTCAAATCGAAGCCGTTGATAAACTGACTTCATTTCAAAATAAGAACATTCATGAAGCATATGCAAAGAACCAAACTTCAGAAAAAAGGCCATCAGATTCACGAAATGTTTCATACTGATTTTTATTGGATCGTTTTTATTGAGTTTTTAACGATTTTACAGATATTTTTACAAGATTACATACTTTTCAAAACGATTGAATACGATATACCTAACTCTTGTGGAGCAGTATCTTGTATTACTACATAAACTCTTAGTTATATTTTCTTTTTTATATATGTCCAAAATAATAATAATAATAATAAACTTCATTTGCAGACAAAATAGAATAAATTTTACAACAGAAAAAGTATATATAGTCCACAAACTATTATCTGCAAAAAGGAGACTTACGGCAGTAAAACTGTTTCTCTGTAAGCTCCCAAAAACTAAAAATACAAGGAAAATAAAAAGACCCCAGCACTGAGATCTAACTCTTGAGCCTCGATAAACACATTTCTGGCGCGCATTTTTTTTTCGGATTCAAGAGGAGACAACACTGGGCTTGGGAGCACAGTGCTCGGAAACACAAAAAGGCTTCGAGTGCCTTCACGAGCATTAGGCAAAGTGCTTTGGCACACGTCATTTCGACGAATACTCTTTTTGCCTGACAAATACTGAAAGTTTTTTCCAAAAAGTGAAAACAGAAGATTGACTATCCAAATTTGCGGTGTCCAATGCGACCTGTTCTTCTTAATGTAGATGTACAAGTGGCGATCACACCTTTAGACCTCATGTAGACCTTAAAAATGTCTTTCTGTCACCCTTAGACATAACATTACATCATCCAGAAAAAAAAATATAAAAGCAGCTTGAAAAATACCTGTATGAGATTCACATAGGTCAGTGTTTCAGAAGAACTCCTGTTACTCTTCTACCCGATGCAGAGGGCAACATAACGTAGCACAATTTCTATTAATCAAACTTCTCTCAATTCAGGTTACTTCAGAGACTCCGAGTTGAAACACTAATAAGTTTCATGCCCACTTGCACCGTTTTCTGGTTAAGACGCACTTATCTGAGGCACCCTTAAATTTTGAATCAGGATTTTTCCAGCCTTGACGGATCAGATCTTGTCCGCATATCTAAAAGAAACGACTTTGTTAAGCATGCGCTAAACAATACCAAATCTGGCAATACTGTATAAATCAGTGAATTTGTTTGTTCTAACATAGAAATGCAATATGACCTATGACCATATGGCATATGGCACTAAGCACAGCGAAGTAAGAAGAACACGCGAATTCATAGACAAACAAGATATTTTGTCCATGCATTTTCCGTTTCAGTATTCTGACTCACAGAACAACATATACTTTGGGCCGCTGACGAACAGGCACAGTAAAACCTTTTTTATTTTATTGAAGTAAATGATTTGATTTGATTTGATTTGATTTGATTTGATTTGATTTGATTTCAACTATTCTCTATTTGTAACTTCAATGACATAATTCTCCACCTGTGGAATATCATCGAAGTAATACTTTCCACATTCACAAGAGTGAATAGTACCTGCAGAATTAATAATTACATGGGTACAATCAATTACTCCGAAATAACAGGAGGAAATCCAGCAATTTGGTAACTATTCTTGATACTGTAGATTCGTGGATTTTCATCAAATCGGCGGCAGCCAATAAATGTCCTGACGATGCGTAGAATCGCAGGCACTTAAGGAGTTGACTCATCGGTGATACACTCTGATTACTACAATCATCAAGGCTTAACCTCCCCTTTTTGAGGTTTGACATCATCATACATAAGTTATTATAAGATATGTACTTACATATCACTCGGCAATTCTGAATCATCCTCAATTAATCTCGGCAGTTGCAAAGTAGTTTTTTTGGTCAACCGAAATTGCCGAAAATATGCGAATTCGTCCATATCATGGTAGTGATCGGCCCTATTAAATTCTAGACTTCTAGGAGAGCCTTAATCAATGATATCCAATAATGGGTCGAAATCTTACTCATATATTTCATTCAATAAAGCAATTAAAAACAACACGTCAAAACTTAAGTTCGCTTTTGACGTTATGAATATTTGAGACCGGCTAAAGTCTTGCTTGAGCCATGAATATTTGCGTCTTGAAAAAGTTATTACTGATGAGGCACTTAAATTGCGGTGCAAGAGAATCGGCCTCTCAAACCTAACTTCAAATCTAAGTTGGACGTAAGTCAGACTCATGTTTAACGGTGCAAGTGGGCATCAGAGACCCAAATTCCACCAGAATCGATTCCAATCGAAATCCAATCGAACAACGTTAAAAATGCGTGTTTTCCGCTTTTCAATATAACGCCCCGCAAAATAACAATATAAATAAATTACGCCCGATATGAAACGTCACGATTAACCGGATTTTCATGAGCATCCGCCCGACGAAACAGGTGTTCCCGTGCGGGGACAATCGCCAAAACCCCATCAGAACCCAAATTACCAAAACAAAATGACAGGCACCGTATCAGGGCTGCCATAACTCAAAAATATCACAATAAAGCTCGCGGCTCTGACACAACGCTGTTGTTTAGCTGTAAAGTCACGGCCGTCAGTTTCCTGCCTGAAAATGGGACATTTCTGGCATTGGGGCCCAGTTCAATGGCGCGACAGTGAGTGCTGATGAGAATGGACTGTAAACTGAATGGGTTATGCTCCATTTGGAAAAACGGAGCTAATGGAAGAATCAGGAGGTAATGATTAATGAAAGCATTTTTATTGAGTTGTTTACTCTGTTTATTTGAAGAGAGGGATGAAAGAATTCCTTCAAACACAATTAATCCTGAATATCTAGGCGATCTCTGATTAGAACGATGGACCCTCCTACCTTGCTCTTATCTACGCTCCTGGCCATTTCAACCGCTAGTTCATTTCTATGCTCTCTGGAAATCAGGTGATTGACAGACGTAGTTAACCCCACTTTGATCACCTTGACATCTCAGGTTTCCGGAATTGAAAACTGATTTTTATTCTTTTCATTTATCGTGTTTGCCTCGACAGTGTTAATAACCATTGCTGTATACACAACTATAATTAGATTTTTCTTAGTTTACCTCATTGAATAATTGTATATTACTTGCTATCTCATTCAATTCTGGTTAAAACTAGGTCTACTTAAATATGTATGTTCAGTCTTCTCTAAATTATCAATTATTCTTTTTCCATGTCGTTTCATGATTTCATTTTGTATAAATTGTGTTGTATCATGAGAAATCTACAAAATAAAGGTTATCCTCATTAGTTGTACTCAATTTACAGGTCAATTTAATTCACTTTGCTTATCTGCAGTTTCATAGATATTTTATTATGTTTTTATAGTACACACATATTTTCAGACATCTCTAGGTTTTCATATAGAGAATTGTAGGTGTAGGTCTTTCTCTATGGTATTTACTCATGCTCATCTCATTATTTCAATCAGTTCACATTCCTCGTACTTCTGGGGTGAACCCTGGATCTATTTGAGTTCTTGTAGAACATGATATGAACTTCTTTGATAGGGCTCTGAATCGAGGCACTGAGAAATTGCAGAGTTTTTTTTTTTCAGGAAGATTTCTCGAATCTTTCGATAACTGGATTTTCTTTTCAGTTTACTTCATCATGAAGGATTTAGATAAATGCTCATTATTATCAATTGTACATTTATCTTGAGCGGAGAACGGCCTTTTTCGGATTGAATACTGCTCAATGCAGAAAGTTATCTCGTCAGAGAAGACAATGTTTGAAATCTTTCTAGCATCGAGCAAGCAAATCTGCTCCTTCAATGGATCCAACCGCTTACACCGTTGCAATGTTCTGAGTCCTTGAGAATAATTTTTTTTAATGGCTGGACCTAAGCTTTCCCTTCAATATGCAACGTGTGCTTCAGTTGCTCACATTGGGATCCTAAGCGAACTATCTATTGAAATATTGTCTGGGAGGTTTCTGCATATTTCTGAAAACTTAATTTGGGTTTTCTCTTCCAGTCTCTGAAACAAGAAACAATTAGAAAAAATTTGCAAATAATAGAAGAAAGGCCCCTGCGTAAAAATTTGAGCACTAATTTGTCAGGGGCCAAACCTTTACAAGAAGAAATTGTTGCCTAATAAAGAACAAAAAGAAAGCACTCTGAACTCTGAAGCGTAACATTTCGGAGTTTAAATCAGACTCCTTCGTCAGACTATTTCTATTTTTCATACAATCGTGACAATATTTTGATTTTTTAATTAACATTTGTCAATATATGATGAACATAAATTAATATTATTGATTACTAGATGTTGATATCGTTATTTTGACTCCTTGATTTCTCTTTCATAATTATCAGGTTCCGTCATGAGAATTTTTCTGCCATTCCAATCCATCATGAGATTGCCGGTATTGGAACGCACATGATCTGCTATCTGTGATCTACCAATATCTCTATTTTTATCTTATTCTTACGTTCACCTCTTCAAATTTCTTATGGTTTTGATGTTTCTCCTGTATAAGATTTTCTAAAAATACAGGGAAAATTGAAAATACAATTTCTTGATTTTTGGTTCTCATTCGAAGGTTTAGTTTTAGTTAATAAATATCGTAAATCATTTTTTTTAAACAGTTCTTGTGTTGAATTTAGAACCAATTCTTCTAATTTTTTCTGAAAGTCCATGAACATAAGGAATCAAATTTATTAAAATTGGTTGTTCTTGACGGTTTGTTGTTGATTCCAGATTCTCTGAATTCGAAATAGTTTTTTATATGAAATTCGTTGGAAATTGATTATCCTCAAGAATATCTCTAATGAAATTCATTCGTAATTCAGTTGTCGATTAAATTAATTGAGCTCTATCATGAAGTGTTTTTATAATACCTCTTTTAATACTTATTTGATGATTAGAATGAAAATTTAGATATCGATTTGTGTGTCCTTTTTCTGAGCACACTTGTTTCAAAATGACTTGGAAATTTTCTTTTCGAAATATCTAAGAAGGAAAGTACCTACATTATTTTCTTCCAACTTTTATTGTTGGTTCTTTATTATTATGATATGATTGAGAAATATTATCAATTCTTCTCTGCCATGTTGTTAAATTACAAAATTATCATAGATATAAAGCCACCAAGTCGCTCAGGTACAACTCTTAGAATGCATACATTGTAACGAAGAACATTTTGTAGAAGTAATATAAGAAAAAAAATATACATTGCAAACCAAGTCGCTGAATTTTTTAACAATAAAATTATTAACGAACTCTTTTCGTGCTACAGCCGGATCCTATATTACCAACAAAAACACGAAATCCTCTTTTCGTCAGCCCATTTTCTAACAACCATTCAACCCTTGTAAGCCCCACAAGGGCATCCGCAATTTTTGGGGTCACACCGACTCGAAATCCAGGTCAACAAATGAGGCCGCCTGGAGCGAACAAGCAAAACGTATTCGCAACGAAAAAACACAATGATGCAAAGGTGCTCGTGTCCATTTCATTTCTCGAAATATCTCATCCCCCGAATTTCCGAGCGGGGAAATTTCCACATGGGATGATTACGCAAAACAACTCATCATCTCGAATGCGACGTAATACGACCTGCCATATGGGCGCAATTTTTCACGATGCCCGAACGCTTTTTCGCATATGCAACAGCCGTCATTGCTAGGTACGCTTTTCGAATGTCATTTTTCAAATTATCCGCGTTGCAAACGACTACTCGGGGCAAACTGCACGGCAGAATTATGATGGATTCTGGCGTTCTACGTCGTTTGAGATGTGAACATGGTACGAGTATTTGCAGGGGACATAAAGGTCCCACTCACAACACCGACAAGATTGCCTACAAAAATGCATGAAACTCACTTACATATCAGGAAAACTGACATTGAAGGAGTCGTAAGGCTCTTTCACGTTGGTCACCAATTGTGTAAGGTTATAACACTAAATGCCCCAGCTAGTCAGATCGTTAAACCACCTCACATTTTATATGAGGCAAAATGAGACAATATGCTTCTACTCTGGCTAATGATAATCAAAACTCGAACAGTCGAGATTTATTTTTCTCTGATGACAACAGCTTTTTACAATATCTATTATTACAAGTTGAAACAACAAAATATGAGGACAAGATTATCTAAAAATATGAACAATTCGTTAGATTTTTCATTCACAAGCGTTCTTCGTTCTTAGTTAACGTATCTTATTTGAATAAAACCAGATAAGGGAAGTGATTATCCCTCGACTACTTCCAGAGTTGAGATGCAGTAGAATTCCAGTTCTTTCCCAACTAGAATGACGCATATTCGACTTCTCATAGTTCTTCCAAAGTTCTTAACTATCCAGAAAGACGCTGCAACTTCGAATTCTTCCAGAAAGAATGGCGTTGTAGGAGGTGAAGGTTTAACTCTCATCAAAAAGGTGTTGAAGGTTTATTCAATTCCCGCCAAATAGGTGTTGAAGGTTCAATTAGCTTCAGAAAGGTGTTGAGGGTTTAATTCCCTCCAGAAAGGTGTTGAAAAATTCAATTCCCTCCAAATAGGTGTTGAAGGTTTGGTTCCCTCCAAAAAAGTGTTGAAGGTTTAGCTCCCCCCAAAAAGGTTATAAAAAACACTTGCATCAGTTTTTTGTATCGTCAAGATCCCACAATTCCCCAAGATCTCTGATAATCCTCGTTCCCATGAAGAAAATTCAAGAAGAGATAAAATGTCCACGTGTTCAATGAAACATTGGCACAGATAAATCGAGAAACTGAAAATCATAGGATCAAGTAATTGCGAAATGTATGAATTCAATCAGTAAATTATAACATAGAAAAACTGATCTAGAAGGAAAGTTGATTCATCAGATGATTGAGGAAATCAGATGGAAAGTCACACGATTCTCAAAATGGCAGAATCTAAGCGTGCTACTCAAGTACTTCACTTCACATGAAACAAACGAACAATTAGCAAAAATGAAACAATGGTTTTCTGATTAACTTTGTACTCACCGAAATTTATTAATCGCCACAGATAATTAAGTTCTTCAACTGATCCCCGATACAGGACGTTCCGAAAACCTCCGAAATCGAAATCTTCAAATTATACCGTTACAGAGTCTTCCGAGCTTATTGGGCGTGGTCTATTAGGATTAATTTCACCTAACATTTCGCCTACAACTGCGGTAGGCATCTTCTTAAGATTCTTGGCATAAGATTGTATCTCGAACGCTGTTGGAACTCATTCTGCAACTTGTTTTAGAATTTACTATTGTATCTACACACAGAAAACCTCTCACTTCAAAACTCAACAGAAAACTGATTTCACAGTTCAAGTACTTTTCCTGTTATGAAATGCATCTTTCACAGTCGTCCTCTCAGTACATTGACTTCCCCATCGGCTACATGAGTCTTATTGAGCTTTTGAAAAGTGTTACGTGTTAGGGCTGTAGGAATATTTTTCCAAATATTAGAAGGGTATTTTTATTTTAAAAATAAAGATTTGCCTCGTGTTTAAAACAATGTCGACCTGTGTAATCTGCTCCCCAATGAAAAGAACTAGATTCCAATAAAATGTTTTCTATCCAAACGACTTGGTAAAAAGTAAGGGAATAACTTAAGATGTTCCCACATATTTCTGCTACGAGGATCTCAATTTGTCTAGCCCCCTAACCCATATCATATTTCAATAGCGACAAGAAATTCGTGCTTTCCATAACCGTTCAATATCTAGTTCGGCAAGGAAAAAAAACGTCACATAAAGATGAAATACAGGATATTAATATAAAAGGAACAGCACCGTATATCACGAGAAAGAGTTTCATTCCTTTTATAAATAAGTGGCTGTCTGCTGGGGGTGTAATATTTTACCGCAGTGGTAATTATCTTCTCCCCTCCCTCGGAGGAGCCAAAATTTTAATTGATCGGTCAGGAGTGTGCCATCCTTCACGATGTAATATCCTAGGACGGGCGTATTTTGCTAGGATGAAGTTAATTGAAGTGCGAAGCGTCTTCTCTAGCTCTGAAACTTCTGAGAAAAAGTGATACGACGTAGACTGATTAGAAGTTTATATTTGTTGGGTAATTTCTCACTCGATCTTGAGGATCTGAAATGAAGCTGGGGTTAATTGGAAGATATTGAAAACTTCTTCTGTCGTTTTTAATTTCGAAGTTAGCATGACATCGAACCTGAAAGTTATGAGAAATATCTTGATTTTATTATTTTGAGAAGTTCCCTACTTTCTTTAACTATATACCTGAAAGCTGGTTCGAAATAAGTTACTTTCATAGAGGACATTATTTAGATTCACAAAGGCATGACTCACTATTCTGATGATACTTTGTACCTTATCAGAAGTTTAAGTCAGAAAAAACAATGTCTTCGTACGAGCAGTTCTATACTATGCATATAATTATTATTGTCCACTCTTAAATCACTTTTTCAAAGAAACGAGAGAATATTTCGAATTAAGTTTATTGTGTGCAGGTCTAGATAACAAAATGAACAATTTCTACAATGCCTGTTGTGAAGCCAACGCTAAACTAAAAAATGTGATGAAACTCATCACAGCATTGTTTTCAGATATATTTTTCGTTTCGTAGTTGTTAGTACTGACCTCTGATCCTCTCAATTGTCAAATCAAATCAATTCAAATTCCGTAATCTGTCAAATTTCGTATGTCACACCAACTGCCAAGATACAAAACAAAAGTCACTAATCTGAATTTTCATTTGAATTTCGGAAGTTTTTCACGAAATTTACTGAAATAGAAAAAATATCGTCTAATACTCGTTGCAGAAGGCAATCCCAACTAAATGAAAAATTGAAATTAATCACTTTTGTATAGTATGTTGGCAGTTGGTGTGACTTACGAAATTTGAGAGATTACGGAATTTGAATAGATTTGATTCGAAAATTGATAGGATCGGAGGTCAGTACTGACAACCATAAAACGAAAAATATAACTGGAAACAATGCTGTAGGTAAGCATTACTTTTAGTACTGTAATTAACTCATTACGATACTGAAATAGAGAAAAGCGAATAGAAAAGTGTTTTAAGGACGGAATGTCAATGAATAGATTGTGAATGATTTGGAATTTGAACTCACCATGATATTCTATCCAGTCAGGGTATCATCACTCGATGACGTCATAACACTGTACAGGGTGCACCAAGTTCGACGACCTATTAGACGTTTCTGGAGACCTGGACCTACTTGAAATTTTAAAATTGGGATTATTATATTGTTCAACATTATCTATATATATACATGTCGGTTCAGAACGTTCTACGCCATTTTCCGACACCCAACTTCCACTCCTCTCTATTTGTCCATAGATCCTCAGGTATCTACCGAGCTGAAATATTCTTGAAGCCTGACCACTTTTACTTATACAGAATATGAAAAAAAAAATTTTGTTTTTTCGTTTCCAATTTTGATAAATGATTCAAATCTGAATACAGTCCTATTAAAATCGTTGCATTCGTCGAAATACTTTTCAAAATATGAAGAAAAATCTGCAAAAAAAAATTGAGATAAGAGTATTCGGTATTATGTTTGTTATTCCCATTCTGAATATCTTATTCACATTTTTAAAGTCGAAAACTGGGAAAATATTGTAAATTCCTAGAATTTTGAAAAACTCGTCACAGGGTGTTTCGAATGTTGGGTTAAAAAATTGTAATCAAGATTGGCTTATAACTTTCGTTTTTCGAAATAGAACCCCATTTCTGCGTTGGATTCTTATATTTCAACAAGTTGATGCTCCTAAAATGAATAATTTTTGAGTGTTTCAGGATTATCTGATTGTATGTCGTATGTGGATCAAATTCATAAAACTGCTTCATATCAAAAATGATGAATGAATTAAAAAAATTGGTCTGTAAGTAGTAAATTATTAGAATGATTTATCTTCTATGACCTTTGATTATTGTTGATATGAAACAGAATTTATTAATTTGACGCTACATACGACATACAATCAGAAAATCCTAAATTACTCGAGAATTATTAATTCAAGGAGCATTAACATAAAGAAAGTAGGGTTCTTATTCGGAAAACGAAAGTTTTGAGCCAATTTTGATCCGAATTTTTTGAACACCCTGTGTTTTTCAAAATATTAGAAATTTACAATATTTCCACATTTTTCGACTTCAAAAATGTAAAAAACGATTTGTGCATAAGATATTCAGAAGAGGAATAACAAAAAAATAATACCGATTACTCTTATCTAGTTTTCTACAGTTTTTTCTTTATATTTTGAGAAGTATTTTGACGAATGCAATGACTTCAAAAGAAATGTTTTCAGAATTAAATACTCTATCAAAATTTGAAACGGAAAATAAAAAAAAAATTGTTCATACCCTGTATAAGTGAAAGTGGTCAGGCTTCGAGAATATTTCAGCTCGGTAGATAATGTCGAACAATATCATAATCCCAATTTTCAGATTTCAAATCGGTCCAGTTCTCCAAAAACGTCTAATAGGCCGTCGAACTTGGTACACCCTGTATACAAAAGGTCGATTACTGATAAGGTTTAGTCATCCTTGATTCTCAACGGGATTCATCAGGTGAAAACATTTCCAACGCGAATTTTTCACCCCGTTCCTCAATATTGTTCAACCTTCATTAAACCTGGAACAGAACATCTATTTCTTAATGAGGGAATGAGCTTTGCTTGTAGTGGACCGTACTTCAAGATTCATCAGGCTTGACGAGGGACTAGAAGTGGCGTATAAATGTCAGGGAATATCAGGAATCCCTCTCCGCTCTTTAATTGTTCAAGGGTGGAGTAATGAATCATTCAGGGCTTTGCCCCAAGGCTCCGGATACAGGCTTCAAATCTAGAGGCCTTGGATCATAATTCCTGATGATAAATCTGCGGAATAGTTGCAGGTGTCAAATTAAATAACATGATCATGAAGCATTAGGATTGACGCTTTGTGGAACGTTAACATTTGTCGGAAAATTTTCGGAAAGAGATGCAATACTTTTTCTGTTTTAAATATTTCATCTAAGACTGTTGCAATATCACAACATGACCTACTTAATTCGCTGCTCTAAATGGAATTAAATGATGGAAGCTTTGAAGGAAAATTTCAGGATGACAAGATATTCAAAACTAGCTGACCCGGCAGACTTCGTACTGCCTCAATCGATAAATGAAAAAGCAACTTTAATATTATAATAAACTATTATAGTATGACACCTTGAAAGTGGATATGAAATTGTCCTGTACAATTAGTCCAGTCAATGAGGGCAAAAATAAGGCATCACTTCTGAATTATATCAAGATGCTTCGACTTTGAAAAAATTTTGGACATATGCTATACTTGTCTCCTGCTCCTACTCTATGCCGATTTATGCTTATTTTTTCAAGGATTGAAAACAACTCCTTCATCTACGATTGAAAAAAACTTGTTTTAACGTCAATTGAAGTAATTTTGGACCTCAGTAGCGTTTTATGAAGTTGAATGAAGTTCTTTATATACTTTCAGCTTGAAAGGTGTAAAAATGGGTCTTTATTAATATAATTAATTAATTTCGAACAATTTTATAACAGTATTTTGGATCAGTGTTAGTTTTAGTTCTTTTTATTTTTCAACCCCTAAAAACAACTCTTGTCTATTCAGAATAACAAAATAAAAATATCAATTGAAAATTTCATTTATTCATCACTTCATTCACGTGAAATCAATACTTTTTTGGTTAGAAAATTAATCTGATTCTGAGTGGCTGTCGCCACTGTCAATTATTTCTTCCTCTTTGTCATAGATTGGACAACTGTTTTGGTAGTTAACACCTGCACATTTCCCACATGTGGGGTTACAAAAAAGACTCAGTTTTCTGCAGGTGCATGACGCATCCTTTTTCGTAGTTACAAAAACTTATTTTCAACAATTTTTGTGGTGCAGGTGTTGTTTGCATTATTGTGGGCTGCAAATATCTATTGGTACTGTTCCAACCGCAATCAACTGAATTGAGAGTTTTATTACCTAGCCAAATTTGAAATTAATGATTTTAGGCAAGCATTTATTTCATCGGCAGCCGTCAATTTTGGAAATACCGGTAATGGTTGTCGGAAGTCACCAAACAAAAGAATCAATGCGCCCTCAAAACATTCGTTTAAGCAACTCAACTTTAATGTATTTAATGTTAACACGTCGTAGAAGAATCCAGAAAAAATCTTTCATAACAAACAGTTCATCCAATCTTGAGTTATAAATGGTTTAACCAACAAAATGACCGACTTAGTTTCATATATTAAGATGAGGGTTTGCAATACTACTCATCCCCATTCGATTTTCTATTTCATCATTTAGAATTTCGATTAAATATTCATTTCTGAATACTTTTCTATTGAAATCGTTGCATTCGTCGAAATACTTTTCAAAAACTGAAGATGAGAGAGATAGGAGTATTCGGTATTATGATTCTTTTTCTGAATAAGTTTTGCACAAACCGTTCTAAGGCTGTGGAAATATTATATATTTCTAGAATTTTGAAAAATTCGTCACAGGCTGTTCCAAATATTGGGATCAAGCTTGGCTCATAATTTTCGTTTTTCATATTAGAACTCTATTTTTTGCATGATTGCGTTGGATTCTACGAAGAAAAATAATGATAGTGTTCTAACATGATGATGCTCCTAAGATGAATACTTCTCGAAGTATTAAAGGAATTCTGATTTTATGTCGTACGTAGATTCAAATTCATAAAATCTACTCCATATCAACAATGATCTATGGTCATGGAAAATGATTTATTCCAATAATTCACTCGTGACAGACCCTTTTCCTGAATTTATTTATCATTGTTGATATGAATCAGATTTGAAGATTTTGCTCTAGGTACAACATAAAGTTAATTCCAAATAACTCAAGAATTTTTTTGAAACATAGATGAATTCAAAATAGTAATCATCGAAATGAATACCGATGTGGCCTCCGTAAAAGCAAAGAATTTTCTTTTTCTTAAAAACACTTGGCTTCACAGTCGCGAAAATAATTTGGCGTTTTCCATCACTTTGAGAAACTAGCAAGCGGGCCCTGAACAGAGCCACTGCTAAAATCTCATTCAGTGAAAGAGGAAGTACAGATTTTTTCTGTTTTTTTAATATTTTTTTTGCATTTGTTTGGAGATATGAAATTTCATTTTGACGCAATTGGATGTCACCACCTTAGTACTTTGTAATATTTTACTCATTACTTCACAACCAATTGCTTTAAATTTCGAAGTTTTTTATGAAGATTTTATTCTGAGATGTACGGGATACTGATGAGGCCCAACAAGGCCGAAACCGGTATATCTCTCATCTCAGAGACAAAATCTAATATCATTTCTCCAACCTCATGATAAAAAATCTCTAAGCCTGGAAATTGAAAATGGTATTCATTTCTATGATTACTATTTTGAATTCATCTATGTTTCAAAAATATTCTCGATGTGGCCTCCGTAAAGGCAAAGAATTTTCTTTTTCTTATTAACTCAAGAACTATCCATTTTAGGAGCATTGACATGTTGTAAGAACACTATCATTATTTTCCATCGTTCCAATTCTAAAAACGAGCCAATCTTGATCCCAATTTTTGATCCAACATTTGGAACACCCTGTGACGAGTTTTTCAAAATTCCAGAAATTAACAATATTTTCACAGTCTTTGAATTAAAAATGTGGGAACAATTTGTGCACAAGATATTTAGAATAGGAATAACAAACATAATACCGAATACTCTTATCTCCCTTTTTTCTTTATAATTCAAAAAGTATTTCGACGAATGCAACAATTTTAATAGAAATGTATTCATAATTGAATACTCCATCACGATGTGAAACGAAAGAAGAGAAAACATTTTTTTCAAACAGAATAAAAGAGCTTTGCGTAAAATAATATCTATCTATCTCGAGTGATAACAAATAGTATTGGATTTATGAAAATATATCATTGTCCTAATGGTCGAAGTCTGGCAACAGGACTCAATTTGAGGCAAATTGTGTCAGTTCCATTATTTAATTTTTTTTATGGAACTTTCTCCTCTGGATGGAATAAGGTTATATTCATGATTATTAAAACCGTTCGATTTTATATTGATTTTCTCTTTTGTGATTTTTTGGTCAAGTTAGAAAGTAATTTATGATATTTTCGTGTTGTAGACTCATACATCTTGTCTTTATCCTTTCTGCATATTTCCATTCATGAATATTTCCTTTTATAACGGCAAAATTATATTTGATTGCGTTCATATTTATATTATAATTTATATTTATTATGGCCTCCAATGGAAAAATAGGATTCTTCTGAAGTTACACAAGATAGCTTAATATGAAATATCCGCCCGATTCGTTGCATCATCTTATATTAACTGAAGTTATCGGAAAACCTAACTCCATCCTACGAAGCTCCAAACTGACTTCCCCTGGGACGACGCCATAGCTGCAGGAATCCAGGCGAAATCTTAAATTCCATCTCCGCTCCTGCAGCTCCAGACGAAGTTCATCATTCGAAAAGGGCTCTCGCTCTGATTCGGAAGCGATCATCTCGCGAGGCAATGAACATATATTCTTGGCAACATGTCAATAAAACGGACCAGATGCCCATCGGAGAGGATCCTGGATCCACTCAGGACGAGTCGATTACAATCATTCTTCCGAGTCGTCATATTGGCCCTGATAAATAACCCAGGAAAAGGCCGCGTTTGTCCTGGCGTCTTTTTTTTTTGTTTCGAAGGGTCGTTCGTTGGCGTGGGACCACTGTTGGGTTGGATGTAGGTGAAAAAGGGGGCTGTAAATCATGTACGTGGACTAGAACATCTGTACCGGTAGTTTATGGCTGGACGATAAAAATCGTCGTTTTATTTCACTGTCCAAATAGGAACATTGAAGGCTTATGTTTTGAGAATTTAGTAAATGCAATCAATGGTAGTTGAAAAGTCGAAATAAATTAAAAAATCCAATATTATTCATACAAGGTGAGTCTTTGACTTGTACATATATTCGTAGATTCCAGAGGTCAAAAGAAACACTTTTTTCCTTTACCATTTTTATCGAAAGATATAGCCATTTTAAACTTTCATAATGATAAGGAAGGATGTTTTCTTTTTTTTATTCTTCTCACATTTTGTTCTATTTTGAATATCTTAGGAAAAATGTTTTTTTGTGCTATTACGAAGCAGCATTTTTTTGTATTTAGTTGTTGAATCTATTGTGAATACAACTTTGGGTTCGTCCTGTATGTGTTCCTTAAATAAATAAAAAAAAAAAAAAAATAATGAGCTATGCCACCCTTGGATATCATAGATATTTGCCTGCCATTCAAAACTTGGAAATAATAAGTAACTGTACAATACAGACAAGCGTCAACTTACTTTTTCAATCCTATTCGACGAAAGATGAAGTACTCTTTTGTTAGTTCTGAATAATTACCGAATTTATAAAATGTACCTGCAATGAATACTTATACTTCATAAAGAATTTAGTTTATGGCTGGTCGATAAAAATCGTCGTTTCATTCCACTGTCCAAATAGGACATATGAAGGCTTATGTTTTGAGAAGTTAGTAAATGCAATCAATGGTAGTTGAAAAGTCATAATGAATTAAAACGTTCAATATTATTCTCACAGGGTCAGTCTCTGACTTTTAAATATATTTTAACCGTAGATTCCTGAGGTCAAAAGAAACAATTTTTTCCTTCACCATTTTTATCGAAAGATATAGCCATTTTAAACTTTCATAATGGGATATGCCACTCCTGCATATCATAGATATATGCCTGCCATTCAAAACTTGAAAATAATAAGTAACTGTACAATGAAGACAAGCGTCAACCTACTTTTTCAATCTTGTTTGACGAAAGATGAAGTACTCTTTTGTTAGTTCTGAATAATTACCGAATTTATAAAATGTACCTACAATGGACACTTATACTTCATACAGAATTTCGTTAGCGGCAAATGTTGAATATTCTCCTTTTGATTTCTTTTCCATTATTGACAATGAAGTATTCAGCTTGCTATCACCCATATCTTCAGTATGTAATAATTCTTTATCGTTGTTTATAAAATTTCCTGAGTTTCTCCAACAGAATCATAACCTTTCATTTCCAAACATAAACAAATGTCATTGAATTGAACGTTCACCGCTAAGCTAGACGTTGCCAGTTAGAATTCCGTGATCATAGATCATAGACCTACTATAAAGTGTAGAGTGTGCATCGACTTACCACTTCATGATGATCAAATGTCATTGTGATTTGATTGTTTTTTTTCAATCATAACGCTGTTGTGGATAATTTGTTATCTGAAATTTGACCAAACATTTCAGAAGATACTCATCATTATGTTTAATATACTTCATAATTTAATGAAAAGGAAAGAATTTTAACATTGACAAAGCAGATTTTTCGCGACTCTTCTATATTGATCGTTGTTGCGCATAGAGTGATCAACAAACAATTCAAATTGGGAATGTATGGTATCGTGATTTTCAATTAAAACGTTATTTCGTTTATTCGACTTCATCAGTGTGAATCTGCAGAATGTATTCTAACCAGGAAATGGTAGATATGCTAAATGCGTTTTCACTAACGGAAAAACTTGTTAACAGAAGTTTTGTGAATAATGTGGCCCAATTGTGATCGCGTGTGTTAAGTGCATTTTAAGATTCGAATGGTGGTGCCAGAGACACCAACATGATTGTCTCTGGCTTTTAATGAAAGCGGGAAGTTAGGGCTTCTAACGAACAATCCCCTTTAAAAAAATGTGAATTGGCTGAAGCATTAGGTATTTAGAAAAAAGTGTGTGAATTCGCTCGAATAAATAAGGATGTAAATCGAAGATGTAGAGGTGAGCTCAATAATATAACTCAATTTCCAAAGTCCGCTAGTTCCTTTTCCATTCAAAATAACCTTGTCCTTCCAGAACATAAATTCTCGGTTACATTCAGCCAAAGTACCGAATTTATGGAATTTCTCAGAAAAATTTTTTATTTCAATATGGAATTTCTCGTAAACATCGGGTTGTACGAGAAAAAATCAATTCATTGAATTTACTGTTTACAATTAGACTCTTTGAGTTTCTGGTGAATTTATGGAATATTATGGTCATAATTGAGAAACTGGCGGATGTTAGTGGATTTTTGTGTTGGGAATAGATTAATCACGTTTACGAAAAACTATATTCCGAAAATCACTGCATTCGACAGATTCGTTTTGCGAAATATAACTGAAAATTACTTTTTTTTTCAACGAAGACGAATCGGGAAGATGAAAAAAGTGTTTCTTTTCAACAGAGAAATCTACGGTTAAAATATATGTTCAATTATATATAATTATATATATATATATATATTATATATATATATATATATAATATATATATATATTATATATATTATATATATATTATATAATTATATTGGGGATAGTTGGATGAAACAGGAAAGCTAACGTTAACTAACCCATAACCCCTTGACCAGCAATTGATAGCTGCTACTTCTGCAACTTATTTTCTTGGGTTTTTATCCCAGTGATTTGCTTTTTGAAATTCTCGTTTGTTCGCCATATTTTGAAGTTTTTTTTTACGAAAGTGAATAGTCCAGCGAAGTATCAAGTATTTGCCCATAGCTACAATGGGGCTAATTTGTTTTCCTACGCAAGAAGCAAGTATTGGGGTGAGGGATGAGAGAAGGGCCATAAATAAGTCCCATAGACTACAACATCTGTTCCCTTAATTTATCGCAGTATGACAAACATCATCTCCTCATTTTGCTTTCCGAAACCTAAACACATATATATTAAGTAGAAGGTATCCTTTTTTTACCGGACTCCGGTAGGTTTTGGGGAAGTTCTAATCCACAATTCGTGTTTTGTCAGTTCATGAATAAAATATCCTTACGAGTGGGTTAAGGAGTAATCCCGTGGGAGACAAGAGAGGATCGGGAGTATGCCCGGGTAAACTAGAACTATTTGGCCTATTTGTTAATCGTCTTGTATCAGAGCAGATGTGTGCCTCTTGAGTTGAATCATTGGCTGTTTTTCTGTGACGAGTGTCGATGTAAGGCTTCAATAGTTGGTTAAACTTTAGTTTTTGCGAGCTCGATTGGATAGAAGAAAGATTTTGATTTCATTTTCCTGAAGTCTTTCAAAATTTTTTTAACCGCAAACGTTCCGAATGAACGCTGGTACTCCTCCTCAACCAAACCCAATTGGTTTTTTTGTTCAAATACTGCTTAACGCAGAAAATTTTCTTGTCAAGGTAGACAATGTCCGGAAGCATACCACCATCGAAAAAGCTAATCTGCTCCTTCAATCGATTCAACCGCTTGCGACGTTGCAATGCTTTGAGTACTTGAGACGTATTTTTTTATTGGTTTTTCAGTAGGTATTTTTAGCTCAAAAACGCACCGTGAAAATGCATATGAATATGGGATATAGAGCATCTTGTAGGAGTTAGTTTAGAAGCCTTGGAATATTGACAGTTTATGGCCTGTATCTCCATAACTACCTGTTATACCTCAAACGAAATAATGTAGAATTTCTCCTGCCATGGGAGGGACTTGGACACAACAAAGGAATAAGTCACATGTTTCCTTACAACGAAAAAATCCAGGGCATTTCCCGAGACATCGATTCAATTTTCGCCTCGGGAAAATCTCAACTTTGACGAAATAGATTTTTCGCGACTCTTTTATGTTGATCGTTGTTGTGCATAGGGTGATCAACAAACAATTCAAATTAGGAATTAATTGTATCGTGATTTTCAATTAAAACGTTATTTCGTTTATTCGACTTCATCAGTGTGAATCTGCAGGATGTATTTTCACCAGGAAATGGTAGATATGTTAAAATGCTTTTTCACTAATGGAAAAACTTGTTAACAGCAGTTTTGTGAATAATGTAGCCCAATTGTAATCGCGTGTGTCAAGTGCAGGTTAAGATTCGAATGGTGGTGCCAGAGACACCAACATGATTGTCTCTTGGTGGGGCATTCACTCTGGCTTTTACTGAAAGCGGGGCTTCTAACGAACAATCCCCTTTGAAAAAATCTAACTTGCCTGAAGCATTAGGTATTCAGAAAGAAGTGTGTGAATTTGCCCGAATAAATGACGATGTAAATCGAAGAAGTAAAGGTGAGCTCATTAGTATAATGCATATGAATATGGGATATAGATCATCTTGTAGGAGTTAGTTCAGAAGCCTTGGAGTATTGATAGTTTATGGCCTATAACTCCATAAATGCCTGTTATACTTTGAACGAAATAATGTAGGATTTCTCCTGCCGTTGGAGAGACTTGGACACAACAAAGGAATAAGTCACACGTTTCCTTACAACGAAGAAATCCACAGCATTTCCCGAGACATCGATTCAATTTTCGCCTCGGGAAAATCTCAACTTTGACGAAATAGATTTTTCGCGACTCTTTTATGTTGATCGTTGTTGCGCATAGAGTGATCAACAAACAATTCAAATTAGGAATTAATAGTATCGTGATTTTCAATTAAAACGTTATTTCGTTTATTCGACTTCATCAGTGTGAATCTGCAGGATGTATTTTAACCAGGAAATGGTAGATATGTTAAAATGCTTTTTCACCAATGGAAAAACTTGTTAACAGCAGTTTTGTGAATAATGTAGCCCAATTGTAATCGCGTGTGTCAAGTGCAGGTTAAGATTCGAATGGTGGTGCCAGAGACACCAACATGATTGTCTCTTGGTGGGGCATTCACTCTGGCTTTTACTGAAAGCGGGAAGTGAGGGCTTCTAACGAACAATCCCCTTTGAAAAAATCTAACTTGCCTGAAGCATTAGGTATTCAGAAAGAAGTGTGTGAATTTGCTCGAATAAGTAACGATGTAAATCGAAGAAGTAAAGGTGAGCTCATTAGTATAATGCATATGAATATGGGATATAGAGCATCTTGTAGGAGTTAGTTCAGAAGCCTTGGAGTATTGACAGTTTATGGCCTATAACTCCATAACCACCTGTTATACTTCAAACGAAATAATGTAGAATTTCTCCTGCCATGGAAGGGACTTGGACACAACAAAGGAATAAGTCACATGTTTCCTTACAACGAAGAAATCCAGAACATTTCTCGAGACATCGATTCAATTTTCGCCTCTGGAAAATCAATGTGTTTGCACTCATTCATCATGTTCTACATTATGCATGCACAGTTCAGCGATATTAGAGAACTTCAAGTATCCGAAGTGAAATCGGGCGTAGAGCGAAATAACGCCCCCACGAACATTCCAGTTGCAACAGCAGAAAACTTCCGGGTAAAAATCTATTTCGAGTATCCCATATCTTCTTCCATTTCACGAAAATTCGCTCAACGTTCCTGACAGATATAATAAAACGGGTGAGTTTGTGCTTGCACTTTGACGTACGACAATAATGCAAGCTCTCAACTTGAGTATTATCGATTATTCAGGGCTTTTATCGCGGTTATTTTTACGCTAAGTGGCTGTGTATTCAAAACATAAACAAACACGGCGAAGTCATGTTGTTCTCTTCACGGGGTATAGGGTTCTCTTAGTTGGGATCTCCAATTTCCAGGAACAAGCGAATTATAGGGTTTCAAGTTGAGTGGGATGTTCGGGACCCATTTCCTACGAACGCACAAAGGCTCATGGTTATTACATTACTTCAGAAAGAATGAGCTTTTTGTAAGAATATTCCACATTTTTTCAATCTAATTTTAATCGAGATTGATTATTTTCATAATTATTTTTGGAAACTTTTCCTTGGAATAGTATAAAACATTACTAGCAAGGTAAGAGGGTTTTTACTGGCGAATGAAGGATATAACTGACTCGCCTGCGGCTCGTCAGTTACCTCCTTGAGCCAGTAAAACCTGTTACCTTGCGTGTGTTGTTTTATATTTTATTTGTTTTTCTTTTGTAAAAAGGTTAGATAAATTCCAAAAAAATCTCAATAATTTGTCGCAAATGTCGTAAGCTTTAGAATGCGTTGCCATGAATATGTCTGTTTATTTTTCTTTACATTTCTTTCGGCGGAAGCGAAAATGAATGCACCAAAAGAAATTATTGACGCAGCCAGCAGTGTAGCATCAAGTTTATTACCTGCAAAATCAGCTTCAAGGTACGAGCGAGAATACGACGACTTCAAAAAGTGGCAAAACAAAAATAGTGTAACTGAAGATGTTTTGTTGGTCTACTTGAATCAACTATCAGCTAGATTCAGCCCTAATACTTTATGGGCAAAATGGTCTATGCTGAAAAGCTGCTTGGAAATGAAAGAAAATGCCCCTGTTCGCAGGTTTGTTTTCCTTAAAAAATTTATTGAAAAATACGACGTTTAGTTGTCATTTGCAGATTTCGAAAGGTAATAGCTTTTCTGAAACGAAAAAATGAGCGTTATACGCCAAAAAAGGCCAAGGTATTACGTAAAGAAGAGGCTGAACAATTTCTTCTACATGCTCCTGATGACCAGTGGTTGCTGGCGAAAATTGTGACAATATTTGGGATATTTGGATGTCGTCGATGTGACGAAATTCTCTCCCTGAACATGAATGATGTAGAAGATATGGAAAAATACGTCGCCTGGCAGATACTCGTCGAAATAGACTGTCAATTTTTTGCTTAACTTAACAATGGATAAACAGAATCGCATGAAAGTTTCAACCTTACAGCGAGAAGTTTTTTTTTAATCTTTCAAAGTTATAAAGGTTGATGATGAGCAGGGGTTAGGGGTACCAGGTCATGCTTTTCGTCCTTAGCATGCTAGGAACTATCGCTATAAGAATTTCTAGCCTCACAGACAAACCGTTACTCAAAAGGTTCACTAGCTCTCGTACTGAAAATTGAATGGATCGGAGGTCAGTACTGACAACCAAAAAATGAAAAATATAACTGAAATCAATGCTGAAATGAGCTTCATTATAGCACTACTCTCAGTACTGTAATGAACTCATTACGGTCCTGGAATAGGGAAAAATATTTACTGTTGAACAACGCGGCAAAGGATTATTTACTTTTTACCAAGGATAATCCTTAACTCGTCAAAAGGACAATTTGGTATTCATGCATTGCATCTTATACGTGACCTTTTCTAGATTCAAGCGACGACCTTAGGAAAAGTCAATTTTTCAAATAAAAATCCTCAGCATACCCGGAATATAGTGTGGAAAATGGCATTTGCTCAAGCAGACCCTAATACATCATGAAAATACTTCAACGGCAAAAACTTTGAGGTACCTATGAATCTACACTCGGAATTTTCATTCAAATGAACAAATTAGAGTTATTTCATTATTATATCGGAGAGATCCTTATTCTCATTTCACTAGTATGCAATTCATATACAAAATTGAATTATCAAAAAACATGTTCGAACAAATAAAGCCATGTACTTCAATCAATGCTACCTCATTCTTGGAATTTCGCTCATCGGAATCTCCTTAAAAAATCAATGACTCTTTAACGAAAACATTCGATTTTTCCGAACATAGATGAATTCATGATAGTAATCATCGAATTGAATACCATTCGCAATTCTTTGGCTCACAGATACTTCATCATAACTTCGCACAAATGATATCACATATGCGATACTGATGATGCCAAATTAGGCTTAAATCGGTATACCTTTCCTCTCGTTGACAAAATCTTGCGACCTCATAATTTGGAATATAGGAGACTATCTGAAATTAACTTTGAAAAGAATTAAATTCGTTAAAAAAATTCTCCCTGCGAATATGGCGAGGTAAAACATTGGAGAGGACTTGTATTATGTGTGATGATTAATTTTTGATTAGATTGTCATTTTCACGATGTGACGAGGCAGTACTCTTTATCACAATCCTTTTTTTGTGAGAAATCTTCCCCATTCTTCCAGGGCTCCGAAAAGCATTCCTTTCAAGACCGACTCCTGAATATTCATCCCTATATCAAATTGTCTGAGATTACCCTGCGGTTTTTACGGCAAATCCCTTCTACACGCAATAATTTATTCGACGCGATTTCGCCCCAAAGCGAAAGATTTGCCGAAAAATATTGTTATCTTTCTCCCTTCCCTTGATAAATTGAAGTGAAGCCCCACAGCTTGGAGAAAGTTTATGAGGCATTTCTCATTATGCTCGTAGTATGTTCATATTCTCTACGCTCGTAGTCGGTTCTATAACTCGCATTCGCCGTCAGCTTCTCTGCAGCAACTCCATATACCACTCACCGAAACGGGATATAGCGTGAATTACTGTTCGAATTATCAGCCTCCTTTTTCATTTTCGTCTGATAATTTCACGCCAATAATGAACTGCGTTTCGTGGTTTCTGGCTGCTTTGCAGCAGCGATTTTCACCTGATTTTCATTCAGTAACCTCCTTGGGGGAGAATTCCGTTTGAGATATTAGAAATTCCGAGGCAGTTATAACGGGACGTTAATGCGAATGGGAACGAGCTGAAAGGTAATGTGCCTTGAATATTTAGATCATTGAAATACATGGAGAGTGCTGCTGGATGTTTATCGTTCGTTATTTTTTCAGGAGAAAAATCATGAGAGAAAATAATTCAACAAAGTAATATTCAGATTTTCGTAGACATTTACTGGTTCAGAGGTAATCAGGAAGAAACGAATCGAAGGTTGTAGAAAGGGCTACTATTCCAAAACGAATGTGTCAGAATTACCCTATGCCTTGAGTATCAGAAATACTTTCAAATCAAAATATTCATTTGCATTGACGTTTGTTGAAAATTGGTAGGATTGGTGGTGAGTATGGACAACCGCAGAACGAAAAACATAACCGACAACAATGTGTACTGAATTCATTGTAAGATAATACTACTTGTTCAAAATCGGGGTTGTTCTGATTTTGTTAAATTACTGTTTAGGACTGTACCCAGATAATTGAGTTAGAGATGGTAGTGTGAAAACATTTATTGAAATCATTCACAATCATAAAATGAATAAGTTACACGTATGAAGTTAATACAGTAAAAAATTAAAAATATTAAAGTCATCTATAAACTCAGAGTGGATTATTCAACTGAAAACAGAGGTAATCTAGAGATGTTCAAAATGAGAGGTCAGATGAAGTCAGACTTCTACTTTGAGATAGTTCCATCAATTCAAATTTGAACACAGCGTTTACAGAGATGCAGCAATTGGAATTGATTGCGAGAGCCTCTTTATTTCATCAGAAAAACAGAAGGTTGAATGAATTGTTAGAGTAGGCTGAGTTGTAATAAATGTGAGATCAGGCCAGAGAGGAGATACGTGTATTAAAAGCTTAGTAGTCTAAGTCTGTTCTTCATTGAGATCATTACAAATGTGAGAATATCATGATTGAGAAATCAATATTTATGATCTATAAAGTTGGTCTGTAAAGAGAATGCTAATTAATCAATTGAGACGATATCTACAGCGACAAACTGGTTATAATAAGCAGGGTTAGTGTTCATCAGAAAAATAGAGGCTACAATTGACAATTATGGGGATTGTAACATGAGTGTACTATGTATGAATTAATAACCACCAACCCATTGGTTCGACAAAGCAGAAGGCTTGAGATCTTACTTGCTGAGTACTTCAGATTAATGAAATTGAGAATTTCTTATGTAAAATGAGGAGATCATACCAATTGAATGGTATATAGAAGACTGATTCCATGACTCACCTTAGCGTTTGAGGATTTTCCTTCATATGAAACTCGAGAACAATAATTAGCATGTATTATGAGAAGTGAATAGTTGAGAAATGAGATGAATCGATTAAGATAATGAAACGCACATGGTAATATAACAAATCACTATTTATTACCACAGATAATGTTTATTCTTGGAGCAAATAATCATTTCCATGTGAGAAGTCTAGAGATATCTGAAAAATTTACGAGAACTGCAAAAATATACCAAAATATATATCTTAGAGGAGTCGAATACATCAGTTTAATGTAATAGAGATATTATTAGAATAAAGTGAGAGAGGATTACCAATATTCTTAAAGATTTTCATGATCTGAAACGTGGACAAATTTTTGAATTTTATAAAAAGCAGGAAAATTAAATGGAAACTGCATGAATGAAGGATTCTGAGAATTCACTCACCTTTTTGATTGATTACTTCAAAAACAGTGATTATGCGAGGTGACTTTCTGAAATTTCTAATTTACAATATTATCACAAGAGGAGGTCTGAGGGGTGCAATGTTCAATTTTCAACACTACTTGAACTATGTTCAGAGAGGTAAGATTTGGATGTCCTTGTTTCACAGCTCTCAAATTGAGCGAGATTGAAAAAAAGTGATGTGCATGCTTTCTTTCTTCAAGAAACACAAAAATTGCTGAAAACCGCTACGGTGTCTTGTTTCTCTGCTACAGGGTGATGTTGGAATTTGGACAATCATAATTATTGGCTCTAACATCTTTAGGGCAGTTTTTTTAATATTCTGAACCAATGTCATCGAAATTCTAGTGCCGATTCAGAGTGTTGAGATATCAAAAAATATTTTTTTTCAATGTTTTTCTGAAAAATTTTCTTAGACATTTTCAAAAATATATATCATGATATACTTTTGTGCTTGAAAATCCAAAATCCGGGAAAAACGTTATTAGATCAACAAAATGAAAAAAAATTCAATAGATTGTTAATTTTTCTTTCATATTTCTATATTCATATTTAACAGTTGTAAGCTGTCAAATTCATTAAGAGAAAATCAGTTATAGTATTATTATACAGTCTCCAGGAGTATTTCTCGAAACATTTTCTTTTCTATTGTGAACAATATTTGAAATCAGAGATTTTAAATATTCATCACAGTTTTCACCGTGGTTATTAGGAGTCTGGTTAAATTTTCTTAGCCGAGAAGTGTTTTTCTGTAAATTTTCGATGAATATATCATGACATATGAATTTTTTAAAATTGTCTAAGAAAAACTATTGCAAAACATCATTAATTATTTAAATTTCTGCGAAATTTGAATCGGAACTGACATTTCGACGGCACCGGTTAAGGGTACTGAAAAACTGTCCATGAAATGTTTTTATTTCGAGAGCGTAGCGTCAATACTGCGGAACTTATAGTGAATATTGGAATTAAAAGTACCTACTTTTTTTACTTACTCCAATCAAAGCCTCTGCAGAAATTTTAAAATTTCTCGTCTCTCTTCAGATAATAAATTGCTGGCGTCTCTTTTGAGGAAGACTACTTATAGGCTAATATAGATATAATATCCCTCATGATGAGTAAATATGTTAAATATTGAACGATGCACCCCTCCGACCTCATCTCTCAAAACCGAAGGATTATTGGTGTTATTCAAACATAGTACTCTCATGTTATAATCCTCATAATTTTTCAATTGTATCTCTATTTCTCTGATGAACGATAATCTTGCTTCCTCAAAGCAGTTTGTCACTGTGAATGTTGTATCGATTGATTAATTTTGCACTCCCTTATAGACCAACGTTATAGATACTGATTGTTAAATCATTCTTTTCTTATATTGTATTCATCTCAATGATGAACAAACTTAGACAATTAAGCTCTCAATTCATATATCTTCTATATGGCCTAATTTAATTTTGAACACCACTCAGTCTCCAACTCGATTATCTGGATACAATCCTTAAGAGTAATATCACAAAATCTGAACGTCGATTTGAACAACCCATCCCAACATGATTTATCCGATCAACAGTGTCGATGTTTTTAATAGCTACTCAAATATTTTTTTTCATGAAATTATATTATACTGATTAAATGATATTGGAAGATCCAACAGCTTCACAACCCACAAGCAAACAAAAAATAAACATGGGAAAAACGTGCCAATGAATTATCAGCAAGCTGTGCGGCTTCAATTGAGCCTTCCAATATATCACGGGTAGAGACATAGATAAGAATATTTGTCGTCCAATGTCTCGCGCTGGTTCCAAATCCCGTAGTATAAATTATTGCCTTCGAAAAGGATTCTGCATTAAAACTGCCTGGTAATCTGATAGGATTCGATTTTTGGATGAATATTCAGCAGACATTCGTTTTTCGAGGGGGAGCATTTTTAGGTTCCCGAAAAGCTCTGGCTTTCATGGGATATTCCTGAGAAAATCAACATTACAATGCGAAATAAATCCTTTGTTGACATTTTACTTTAAATAAACAATTCGGATAGATTTTGAGAAGAAAAAAACACGTGTGGCACTCGAGGACTGCAGCGGTAAAACTATTGAATATAGCATCTATTATAAAATAAGAAGAGAATATTGTTGATTTAAAATATTTTTTTTATTCATCTTACCTACAATACATGTAGGTTATTCAGGAATGTTTATCATTGAAACTTTGGGTTTAAGGTAACTGAAATAAGGAACATAATTTTGAGATTTAATATCTTTCAAATATCTGGAAAATACGGCGTCAATAGTGGTAGCATATTTTGTTGTTGATACTTGTGGATCATTATTCATTTTTAAATTCAATTTTTCCGAAAGAAAAGTTGTCAACCGCTTTGATTTTTTATCAGCGAAGTTGATGTTGCAGCCAAGATAAGTTTAAATTTATTACCATTTGTACCAAGTATTTTCGACCATTTTCAGTGTACTCCAGTAAAGTGCGATGAAGAAAATGTTCTACCTCGTCCAATTTTAGATTCGGAGAAATGTAAATTGCTACCACGACTATGTGTAGGCCATTTCTAAGTTTGCATAAGCATGCACAAATATCTCCAACGAATGATCGTCTAACATTAACATCGCTAACGTCTTCAATTATTATTTCAATATTCGGAGTCATAATATTAGTAACATTATTACTATTTTGGCAAATAGCAACCCAACATTTTGGAACGGTATCTCGTCTGAATTGAATAAAGGAATTGAAATTAGGTATTTCAATCGGATTATCACGCGTCATGCATATTTCGGTAAGAAGTAACACATTGGTTTGTCTCGTAACTGAACCTTGTAAAACGTATTTATTACTATGTGACTTTGGCAATTGAAAGTCATTATTGAAATGCAATTTTTATGACAAATGAAATCTAAGACAATTCGAGCTATCGTCTGAACACTAGTTGAAGACAGTCTTTTGAATTCTTGCAACAAAGATGCAGTCGATGCAGCTTGCCTTCGATTACGATAAAACTTGAATGCAGAATTATCATTTTTTGTCATAATACACAATTTTTCAATATAAGTCACCCGAGAGAGTGCAACATAGACGAGTTCCTGAGAATGTGATTTACTACACTCATATACTATTTCGTCAAAAGTTCCACCTTGCTACTTATGTATAGTCAGAGCAAGAGCTGAAGTTAATGGAAAATGTTTGCGTTTGGCTATACATTTTCTATCCGATGTTAATGAAATATTTGCCGTTCGTAATTCAGAACAGCGAGACTGCCGACTCCATTTTGCACTGCTAGACTGGCTGCACGCATCCGTCTAGTCGCAAGCACCCAAACACCGTGCCGAAGTCTGAATCGACGATACACGGCGTTGTTATGTTTTTTCGTTACTGAATTTCTACATTCGGTTGCCGTGCTCAAAGACTAAGATGAGAGCTATGTAATAGCTTAAAAATTGTTTGCTCGACAGAGGCCACAACCGAAACATTTTTGAAACATACATAAATTAAAAATTGCAAACATCGGAATGAATACCATTTACAAATCATAGGCTTACAGATCTTTCATCATGAGGCTGGAGAAATCGAATCAGTTTTATAACTGGGGAAAGAGACATACCTATTGCAGCCTGAGTTGTCATCAGCAGTATCCCATATCTCTCAGAAACAAGAGAGCAATACAAGGGCGACATGTGATAGCGTGAAGAGAGAAGTTTCACATGCTGAAACTATTGATAAGAGGGTATTTTCGATATAAGTTTTCTCCTGAAAAAAAATTATTAAGGTTTAAGATGCACATTCCGAACAATTCTGTGGTAGTTGCTATAGATTGAGTTCTTCTCGGTGAAGCTAATGAGATATACAAAGCCATATATGAGCACTCTGTAAACCGACTTTTTCACTGATGCTGCCCAAACAAAGTTTTTTAAACTTTCATTAATGCAATTCCGATTTTACAGCCGTCCGCCCCCAAGTTCATCCTCTCTGAACCCGTTTCATCTTCGCCAAGCGGCTTTTCGCCACCCCCTTCTGCCCCCGAGTCACAATTAAATACGGAGACAGCAGCAAAACTTAAGGAAAATTAATAACAGTAGAATTAACCTCGAGAGAAGAGGAGAACCGGCCTTTAGAACTGCGTGGAATCGAACTGCTCGTCGCCATATTGCATTTGCAGACTTCAAAAGATCATGCTCTCTCAAAAGGACCAAGATATCTCTTCAGTTCTAGTTGGGAAATTTTCTTGTTGAAAGACTTCGTTGCTTGCGTGGTTGGATGTTGAAAGAGATGCCTGCACAAATACATGAATGATTTTCACGAAACTGGAAAGGGTAGCGAAAAATAAATTCAAAATTTACTTACGACGAAAATGAACATATGAATGAAATCTCTCCATCCGGAACGAATATTTGCGTGAGAAAAAAAGGGTTGAAGAAGATGAAAATGAAAGTTTCCAGTTTAATAATTTTTCCGTTGTTTGTTTACCGAAACTACACTTAATGCCCATTCTGAAAATCTCACTTTTATTGAGAGTTATCTCTACATTGACTTTATAACTTATTTATAGTCTCTCGGGAAGGTTTTGAACGAAACAAGACACTTTAAATGGAAGAAAAATTCAGGATTTCACCGAATCTTATGTGAAAGAAGAGAAATGAACAATTTTCAAAATACTGAAATGCTAATAAGTGATTTAGTACTAGGTATTTCCACCCCTTGCGTTAATTACAGATCGACAACGACGGTTCATACTCAAAATGAGTGATCTTAAAATGTTCTGATCTAATCCTTCCCAGATTTCTCCGAGTTGGATTCCTAAGTCATTAAGAGTAGCTGGATGATATTCTGAACTTCACAGCCCTTCTATTGAGGTTGTCCCAAACCTGCTCAATCGGATTGAGATCTGGACTTCTTGCTTCCCATTCCATTCGAGAGACTTCAACCTCTTCAAGGTACTCCTGAACGATGCCCCGAAAATGAAATTTTCACCAATGTATTGGGCAAAAGGCACTACAAGCTCTTCAAGAATGTTTCTTATATACTTATCAGCATTCGTACCTCCGTTATCAACGGCCACTAGGTCTGTGCAAGCAGTCAAAGATATTCCACTCCATACCATAATCGATCCTCCCCCGCATAGTATTCAGGAAATTGCACTGAGCATATCTTTCATGTGGACGTCTGTATACAAGGAAACGTCGATCACAATGGTAGAGGCAGAATTCAGACTCATCTGTGAAGAGAATCGGCCTCTTCCCAATGGATATGCTCTCTCGCAAAATCCAAACGCGCCCTTCGATGGGCTGGGGTAAGAGCTGGGCCTCTTGCCGCGACACGAGGCCTTAAATCATATTCTCTGGGGCGATTTCTTATTATCTGAGTGCTAATTTGCACCTCATGAATTTGCTCAAGCTGATTTTGAAGGAGGCGAGCGGTTGCAAACCTTTGTCTCAACGAAGAAACTCTCAAGTAACGTTCTTGAATGGCAGTTGATAACCGTGTTCTACCCTGTTCTGGTCTTCGGACATTAATACCTGTCTCCCTGAATCACTACAACATTCTGGACACACTCCAAACCTTTCTGCAATTCTTGTGTATGTTCACCCTTCTTCTCGTAAAACTATCGCTTGGACACATTCCTCTTGGGTCAAATTGCGTGTTTCGCGTAGCATAGCGATCGAGTGTAGAAAATCAAACGAAAGAACAACCATTGATCACTAGAATTGATCAAGAAAAACTGATTTTAGAATGAAACCAATACATTCAAATCTGATAATATCATCTTTTTTTATTCCTGCTAGGGAGAAACATCTGTATTGAAGAAAAACGTTGAAAGTGGATAACTTATGCATGTATAATTCTGATAGAAATAATAATCATTGAGAACGCCTTCAGTTGTAGAATAAATTTGTGATTTCCATAATGTGCGTTTGATTTTTTTGCGCAGTGTAGCTCAGATACCAAATTTCAACTTCTCAGAACATCGGGGGGTACCCTAACAGTTTTTATGATCGTCAGTAAGTGAGTGACGAAATCAGGGGTTTCTAGAAATCTATGAAATCTGGAGTGTACGAGCTATGCACTTGCCATTTTGCACTTTTGATGAATTCACTACTGGCATTATATCCTGGAAAATTTGTTCATCTAGTATATTCCAAACTCAAGTTTTAAGGGTTCAGAAATACGACGAAACACTTCGAGAAATGATGGGAAGTGCTCCAAATGATTTCATCGAGTGAATATACCTATCTTCTTTGGAGTTCGAGTAAAAGAATAAAATTGAAGTTTCGACAAAGTCAACTTTGGTCCTTTCTGTTCGTACTAGGATGTTGAAATGAAAACGTTATCGAGACACTTTTTTCATAGCAATTTAGTAGCAATTTTGCCTACCCTGTACTCACGAACCTTTGGTAAATATTACTATGAATTTTATGTATTATTAGTGTTTTTTCAATTAAATTTGAGTTTCAATCATTCATCTCAGGCTTGAATTTTCCCAACGCTAAATTCCTCATCCATTTTCTTATTCATTGCCTGACAATATCCTGCTGAAGTGAATAAATGGAGGAAGAAAACGCCAATCACCAACAGCAATCTCCTAAGTTTCCCCACCCCATCGACACAGTGTTGTCATTCCATTAACCGAATACTGATACAATTGATAAGGACGACTAACCGGAAGGGCTCATAATAGGCAATTTGTTCTTCATCGATTATAACTTTGAAGTTTAAATGCCGAGAACAATTTATCTTCGGGACAATGGAGGGCTAGGATTTAGCGAGAAAAGGGCAAGAGAGCGGGCAATTTCCAGTTTCGTCGGCGAATGGAGGCCAATTCCCTGCCGTATATAAATCAGTGCGTTTGTATTGAATACAGCCGAATGTTGTCGTTTAGTGTCACTTTGTGTTATGAATTGTTGGAGCAGTCTTCGGATGGGGAAATCCACTTGTTTTGATTGAGTGCTCTGATGTTATGTCAGAGACGAGCGTGCTTGAAAGCCTGTTTTGTTTCGGGGTAACGTTCGAACGGCCATATTTATTTTACGGGATTCACATTTGATTCTCGATGCCGAGCTACATGAATCTGGTCTATTTTCTAGGCTTCAAAATGAATCGTTTGCATACTCGAAGTTAGATGTCGCATTTTAATGAACACATATAATGTTGTCAACTATTTGGAATAAAATGACTCGTATATATGAGTTAATCTGAATGTTATTGAGCAGCTAACGCAAGAGCGGCTTTGAGTCGACATAAAAAAAAAATTACGTGTGGCATTCGAGGACTGCTGCTGTAAAGCTACTGCATAGCATCTATTCAAAAATAAGAAGATAATATAGTCGATTTGAAATATTTTTTTTTCATTTATCTTACAATACATGTAGGTTGTTCAGGAATGTTTATCATTGAAACTATAGGTTTATGGTAACTGAAATGAGAACCATGAGTTCGAGACTTTTGTTGTGGATTCTTGTGGATCATTATTCATTTTTAAATTCAATTTTTCCGTTAAGTTGTCAACTGCTCTGATTTTTTATCAACGAAGTTAAGGTTGAAATCGCCAGCCAAGATAAGTGGGAATTTATCACCATTTTTACCAAGTATTTTCGACCCTTCTTCAGTGTATTCCAGTAAAGTGCGATGAATAAAATGCTCTACCTCGTCCAATTTTGGATTCGGAGAAATGTAAATTACTATCATGACTATGGGAAGGCCATTTCTAAGTCTGCATAAGCATGCACAAATATCTCCAACAAATGAGCGTCTAACATTAACATCGCTAACGTCTTCAATATCTACAATTTCAATATTCGGAATCATAATATTAGTAACATAATTACTATTTTGGTAAATAGCTTCCCCACTTTTTGCAACGGTATCTCGTTTGAATCGAACAATACAATTGAAATTAGGTATTTCAATCGGATTACCGCGCGTCATGCATGTTTCGGTAAGAAGTAACACATTGGTTTGTCTCGTAACTGAACCTTGTAAATCGTATTTGTGACTATGTAAACTTTGGCAATTGAAAGTCATTATTGAAATGCCATTTCTTGTACTGATGAAATCTAAGACACTTTAAGCTATCGTCTGAACACTATTTAAAGACACTCTTTGAATTCTTGCAACAAATATGCAGTCGATGCAGCTTGCCTTCGATTATGATGAAACTTAAAGGCAGAAATATCATTTTTTGTCGTAATATACAATTTTTCAATATTAATCACCCGAGAGAGTGCAACATAGACGAGTTTCTGAGAATGTGATTTACTATACTCATATACTATTTCGTCAAAAGTTCCACCTTGCGACTTATGTATAGTTGGAGCACGAGCTGAAGTTAATGGAAAATGTTTGCGTTTGGCTATACATTTTCTAAGCGATGTTAATTGAATATTTGCCGTTCGTAATTCAATGGGAACAGCGAAATTTCTACATTCGGTCACCGCGCTCAAAGCCTGAGATAAAAACTATGCAATAGCTCAATAATTTTTCTGTTTGATTGTGGTATTCGTATATTCAAAGTTTCATATTGCCAGCATAGCGATTCGCATCTTTTCCCGACCCGTACCATGTTTTTTTTTTCTCATTTATCTTGTTTTGTTGATTTGCTTGAATCTCAATGGGTTTTTTTTTTTCTAATTCAAACGCTCTTGCGTATTTTTTTAACTATCACCGTAAATTGTGAAACTCAATATTGAACTTCTGCAAATGAAAATACCTGTTGTATTGTATTTGAATGATTGATTCAAAATGAACCTTTTTATTAAATTAACTTCAATATGAAAGTATGAGAATGTTCATGAGAAATTGGGAAAAATATTCTTTATCACATATCGAGATAAACCTTTGCTGTGCTTGCGATGAAAATTGATAGAACGTGCTCAAGAAAAACTCACCTTCAGGACTTGTTATGGATTATTTATATTCTTTTGATTGAGAGAGCTAAAATAATACAATACATATTGAAACAAAAAAGTACCTAGCTGGGGCTAGTGCAACACAGGAAAACCATACAGGTCTGTAGTATGAGTAAAAAAAAAAAAAACCCTGACCTCACCCATGTTAGGAAAAAAATTACTAAAAATATCATATCAGAGGATCTTGGAGGACATCTACGTGATCAGAAGAACATCTTCATGTAGTTCTTCTATGGGCAGCAGAGAAAAACCGACTCTTCACCAATCTACCCGAAATTCTAGATCTGAAATGAAAACAGACAAAAGCAGAAAAAACTAGTTATTTTTAATCACTGAAATGGTTTTCGAATTAACGTCCCATTGCAGAAATTCTTTCTTCGTAAATTAGTTATGACAGAAATGTCACATTGTTTGAAAGAAATTAAAAAAACCCAATCAATTTCCCCTTTTTGAATTTCTAAACATAAGAAAACTTATAACACAACAAGCTGAACCGTAATTTTGTCTAAGTGAAAAATCAATAAGTACATAAATTTCAATTGTCCTCCTTCACGAAAAAGTTCATCTGTTGCTATGTGGGTTTCTCAGAAGATCTCAACACCATGTTCAGTAGCTTATTTCGGAACGTTATCACTCTTGTCCTTCGAATTCCTCCAATATTCAAATTCAAATTCTCAGCCTTGCTCTCTGATCGTGAGGGTACTTTCGAACCAGGTTCGACCATCCCAGTGATGATTTTTTGGAACTTTAGATATTTGAAGACCGCTACAGGACCCTAATGAAAGGAAATCATCTCATATAGAGAAACCAAACATTTTATAACACAAGAAAACAGAATATTTTTCAGGACCAAAAATTACGACATATTATACTAGTCCTAATTCACAATAAGGAATGAGTTACTATTGATGGAAGGTTTTTAAAAGTTCATTCCTCATGCATTGAAGAACCTGTACAAGTGAGACTTCCTTATCTACAATCTCTCAAAGCGGCGAGCTCTTCAAAGTGGAAATATTTACACAGCTACTATTATCTCGACTAACCTTTACCAACCAAAAAGCTTCTTCTCGTTTGAGGAAATTACGTGTCAATAACCCCCCAAGGGCAACTCCCTAGGACAATATCAACAAGCCATTAGTTTCGGAAGCTCATAAGCTCAAGTAGGAGCTCGACCCAGCCTCTACCTCAGCAATCTGATGATAAACTATTGAAATTAACGGGAGCAGGTAAATCCAAGTCCGCGTAATACACGGGTCTTGCTGCACTGGACAGTTGTCTCATCTGGTGATATATGGGGATTTTATTGACGTGGAGGGAATTAAGAAACGTTTTGGTATTAGACAGCAGGTCAACCGGAATGATCTGAAGGCTAACACAACCCTGAGAGCAGAAATAAAGCGAACATTATGGATATCATTGGATTTTCTGATCCAAAGTTTGGAGAGTATTCGCTTTAATGAGAAGTGCAGAAATTTGTTAACCGAATGTAAAATTGAGAAGGAGGGGAGGTGGAATTGATCCTTGTGGAAGACCATTATTCAGTTTTGTCGAAAATACTTTTAATTGATTATAAATAACTAGTTTCTTTACTCTTTTTTTTTATTTCAGATCTAGAATTTCGGGTAGATTGGTGAAGAGTCTGTTTTTCTCTGCTGTCCATAGAAGAACTACATGAAGATGTTCTTCTAATCACTTAGATGTCCTCCAAGGTCCTTTGATATGATATTTTCAGTGAATTCTCTTCTAACACGGGTGGGGTCAGGGTTTTTTTTCTCTGGGTTTTTTCCCTTTCCTCATTTTATCATACTACAGACCTGTATGGTTTTCCTGTGTTGCACTTACCCCAGCTAGGTACTTTTTTGTTTCAATATGTATTGTAGTATTTTAGCTGTCTCTATCAAAAGAATATATATATATATATATATATAGTATTTCAGATAATGATCGTTGAATTATGTTTAAGTTAGGATAAGGGATATCGATCAGTGAATTAGAGAATGTTTATTCTTTATTCATGTATAGCCTAGCTTTCGAAGCTGCTTAGCTTCTTCTTCAGGGCAACTGTAAAAACATCACAAAAAAGAAAATTTTACCCTGTTTGATCGATGTTGTTTTGCTACATTTATAAGATTTTATACTTTGAGATTAACTTCGAATTCAGTAAGTTGTTTTACAGTGTTTACGTTTTGTTGTTGTTAATATATTTTGTGATGTTTACCCTGATACCCTGAAGAAGAAGCTAAGCAGCTTCGAAAGCTAGGCTATACATGAATAAAGAATAAACATTCTCTAATTCACTGATCGATATCCCTTATCCTAACTTAAATATATATATATATATATATATATTATATTCGAGGTAAGGTTACTCATTCTTATGAAAGTTTTCTCAGGGTTTTCGCCTCAAGTTTCTGAAACAAAAAAATCATTAATTTACTCATCATCTGTCAAAGTTTAAAACCGAAATTAGTTCTGATAACTGAAATTTTTCGACGCAAAAATCACTGAACGATGCTCATTTAAATATTTCAGCAATATTGATAAAATTCGATGCATAAAAGGAAAGAATGTAAAATGTAAATTATTTCTACACAATGTCCCAAATTGGTTGAGACTCTTCAATGTATCTCAGATATTATTGAAGATAGAGACATACGATTTTCGCGACCCTGTTTCATTTTTTCGTAAAACTTTTCAATCTGCAAACAGAAGGATTCAAACAACTGTTGTTTCTGAAACAGAGGGTGAAAACGAAAATGTGCACTTTTTGGAGATGTTATTATTTCTGAGGCCCTCTATAAAAAAGAAAAAAAATTAAAACTGCTTATAAAGGATATTTCCACGTAGAAGTCAGTGGCGTTGTTAATTTTGTTCAAAGCACTGTTTTCTAGATTAAGCACAAACTTGGTACTTTTCGAATGGAACACCCTGTATATTTCAACGTTAAATTTCTACATTTTTTTTCTTAACACATGATGTATGAAAACCTCACCTTCAATAAATTTCAGTTTGAGAAATACTTATGTTTTTTTTCAATATGAATTCTTCCAAAGTTGAAAGTTGAGCATGCATAAAAAAATTCCAATATTCATATTGAAATTTTTTCGTTTTCACCATTTTCACGTTTTTGTTGAAGAGTGATATTTTGAGTTAATCTTCGAAATATATAAAATGAATAAGTAGAAGTCACATGCACATGGAGTTTTGAAAAAGGAATAATTGAATGCATGTGTGAAAGAATTCATGACCTACTAATAATAAACAAACAAATGTAGCTAAATATTAATTTCTTTTTAACAAAAATTCATAAAAGCTAAGGTTGTGGTATACCAATGAATTCATGAAAAAGTGCAAAAATTTGACGTTAAAATATACCAGGTGTTCCATTTGAAAAATACCCAGTTTGTGCCAAATTTCAAAAACAATTCTCTGAAAAATTTTTCTAACTATGCCTCTGATTTTCATGTGAAAATATCTATTATAAGCAGTTTCCAGTTTTCTTCTATCTTGTACAACGCCTCAGAAATATAAACATCTCCAAAAAGTGCACATTATTTCCTTTTTGCCCTGTGTTTCAGAAGCAAAAGTAGTTGAAATATTTCTGTTTGCGGATTCGAAAATTTTACGAAAAAGGGACGAAGAATTGCGAAAATGGCATGTTTCTATCTTCAATAATAGCTAAAGAGTCTCAACCAATTCAGTACACAGCGTACATAAGGCTCGTTCTAACACTTGTTCACTTGAAGGCTCGTTTTTTGAGTTTAAACTTGTTTAAGACTTTCATTGTCTTCTGTAATTTTTTTCATAAAAACCCTTCTACTATTCTAGTAAGGCCTTGAAGATCTTGATTGTGCCCTTTCTTCGATTACTGCTTTTTTTCTGGATCATGAAGATGTATTCAATTTTATCAATTGCAGCAGCACTTTTGAATTTTGAGCATTAATTCTACAGATACTCTCCACGTGTTCTTCCATAGAATGAGATAATTCGACGGGTATTCCAATGTTTATTTCGAGCGCTTCGTATAAACGGCGACCAAAACCGATATTCATTGCATAAACATGCACACCTATATTCGACGAGATAGCTGAGATAAGCTCTTATTGTTGAACACCAGGCATCTTAACTCATTGTAAAGTTCCGACAATGGACGGTATATACCAGTCGAATATGTATTAGCGAATATTTGCATGAAGGTGGGATAATAACGATGTTCGGATTCAATGGAAACGAGGTATTGACCACATAGAAACATAGCGGTGTGTTAGGGGGGATCTGAGTCAATAGGTGTTATCTGAAAAGGGTTCATGAATAGCTCGATGATCTTCAACAATCTTAACCACCTTTTGAGTCAGGAGTTCCAAACCAGAGGAGTGTATTTTATCAACTTATCAATACAACGACATATGTTCATCAATTGAATTCATTATTCGTTTTCTCTTATAATCCAGCTTTGCCTGTGAATAGGAGGTCTTTTCACAATCTTGTGCCAATCTTGTAATTAGAATTTCAAAAAGTCACCTCACTTGATAATCTCGTTCATTTCTTGAAGTAGGCACTTCTCAAAAAAGGTATGTAAATTCTCAGAATTATTAATTATTGCATTTCCATGTTATTTTCATACTTTTCGTAATGTATGAAAATATTCCCACGTTTAAGATCGTGACAATTTATCAAAATACTGGTAATCATCTCTAGCTTCATTCAAATAAAATCTCTTTTGCGTTAAACTGTATTTGAATCCTCCAAGATATATATTTTGTTATATTTTTACAATTCTCTTAGATTTTTCAGATATCTCTAGGCTCCTCACATGGGGATGATCACTTGCTCCAAGATGAATATTCTCATGATTTATTATATTATCATGTTCATTTCTGTAGTATATTGCATTTTTAAATTGGCCTTCATTTGATTGCGCATGACTGGCAACGTATTCGGCGCGTTGTCGAGTGGAATGCATGACATAGATTATTAACAATCAGTATCCAGTATGCCACGTATGTGAGTTGAGGAATATACCTACGAGTTGCAGAATAAAATCTAAATCAGCAGAAAGTGAATTTTCAATTAGCAAAACCTAGTTGAATACATTACAATCTCATTCTTTTAATCATGTCTCAAATGTTCACCTCTCATTACTCTTTTTTTTTCCCAATAAAACAAAGCGAACTTCTCTGAAATAGTCCAACGATAAAGTATTTCAGACATTAAACCTGGTTGACAGCCTCAGTCCGTGTTTCACCTTGAGCGATCTCCTCTAATATTGGTGAAACCATTCAACTGGTATGATCTCCCCATTATAAACATGAAATTCATCTGATTCACTTAGCAAGTGAGATCTCAAGCCTTCTGCTTTTTCAAAACCACAGGATTAGTGGTTTTGATTCATACATAGTACTCCCATGTTGTGATCCTCATAATTTTTCAATTGTATCCTCTACTTTTTTTATGAACACTATTCCTGCTTACCAAAAGCAGTTTGTCACTGTAAATGTCGTATCGATTGATTAATTTTGCATTCTCTTATGGACAAACGTTATTGATTGATTGTTATATCATTATTTTCTCATATTGTATTAATCTTAATGATGAACAGACTTGGACGATTGAGCTTTCAACGCATGTATCACCTCTAAGGCCTAATCTCACTCTTATTACTACTCAGCCTGCTCTGATGATTCACTATTCAACCTTTTGTGTTTCTGATGAAAAGGAAGCTCTCGCAATTACCTTTTTTTTATTGCTCTATCACTATAAACGTTGTGTTTAATTTTGAATTAGTTGAACTTTCCCAAAGTCAAAGAGGTCATATGACCTCTTTTTCGAACTTTTCTAGATTACCTCTGTTTTTAGTTGGATAAGTCACTGTGAGTTTGAAGATGATTTTAATATTTGTGTTTTCACTGTATCAGCTTCATGGCAGCTGACTTATTCATTTTATTATGGTAAATCATGTCAATAAATGTTTTACAGCACCATCTCCAACTCAATCATCTGGATGCAGTCCTTCACAGTAATTTTACAAAATCTGAACAACCCCTATTTTGAACACGAGGCAACAACAACATTCTTTAGTCGAACGCGTTGAGAATATCTGCAGAATAAATGTTGAAAAGTCAAGAGTTCTATTAACATTGATGAAACTTGAATGAATCTTCATAATCCAGAACGAAAGCAGCAATCCTCAGGGCACCATCCAGATCTTCAAGGCCTGAACAAGAAAAGTAAAAGAGTTATTATGAAACAACTGCAGAAGATTCGTTATGAACAATACCGTATATATATTCTCTTGATTGAGAGAGCTGAAATAATACAATACATATTGAAACAAAAGAGTACCTAGCTGGGGTTAGTGCAACACAGAAAAACCATACAGGTCTGTAATATGATAAGATGAGAAAAGGGAAAAAACCCCAGAGAAAAAATCCTGACCTCACCCGTGTTAGAAAAAAATTTACTAGAAATAGCATATCAGAGGATCTTGGAGGACATCTACGTGATCAGAAGAACATCTTCATATAGTTCTTCTATGGGCAGCAGAGAAAAACAGACTCTTCACCCAACTACCCGAAATTCTAGATCTGAAAAAAAAAAGAAAAAAGCAGAAGAAGCTAGCTATTTATATTCATTTAAATGGTTTTTGAATTAACCACCCATAGCAGAAATTCTTTCTTCATAAATTAGTTATGACAGAAATGTCACAATGTTTGAAAGAAATGAAAAAATCCAAGCAATTTTCCCTTTTCGAATTGCTAACATGAGAAGACACAACAAGCTAAACCGTAATTTGGATTAAGTGAAAAATCAATGAGTAAATAACTTTCAATTTTCCTCCTTCACGAAGAAGTTCTTCTGTTGCCATGTGGGTTTCTTAGAAGATTTCAACACCATGTTCAGCGGCTAATTTCGGAACGTAATCACTCTTCTCCTCCGAATTCCTCCAATATTCAAATTAAAATTCTCAGCCTTGCTCTCTGATCGTGAGGATCCTTTCGAACCAGGTACGACCATCTTAGTGATGATTTTTCAGAAATTCAGATGTTTGAAGACAGCTACGGGACCCTAATGAAAGGAAATCATCTCCCATAGATAAACCAAACATCTTCTAACACAAGAAAACAGAATATTTTTCAGGACCAAAAATTACGACATATTCCGAGAATTGTCGAAATGATATGTGGTCACTTTCCATTTTCTGTGCTGAAATACTCCAAGGAACATTTCTATGCTTTTGGACACCGACGTTACGTAACATCATTCCGTCTATGGCAATAGTTTCACTCCACATCTGCACGATTACTCTTCATAGCAAGTGCAATTCCCCATCCAGACATAATGGGGCAGAAGAGCAACAGTTCTAAAGTGAACGGTCCTCTATCACGAAGTTACACCACGACACGCCACTGAAAGCAGCGTTACGCCTCACAATGGGGGAAAGCTCTTCGATGAAGGGGAGGGGGTAAAGTTGGATGTGTTCCAATAACCGTTAGTTTCACCATCGAACTAGTTCCCAGAAATGAACTGGAAATGTGTTCCAGTTTTATTATCGAAATGGTTGCCAGTTTGGCTGAAAAAAATTAAGCTGGACGTTCAAAAGATGGGTTGATTAATGATATAATTGATTGCCTGCTAGCTTTTGTGGATTACATGGTATTTGGATTCAAGCATCACCTACAGAAAATGCATTTGGTGCATCTTTTGCTTACAGGAGAATCAGTTTTGTTTCTCTAGATGATGATTCAGAGAGCAAAAATAATACAATACATATTGAAACGAAAAAGTTCCTAGCTGAGGTAAGTGCAACACAGGAAAACGATACAGGTCTGCAGTATGATTAAATGAGGAAAGGAAAAAAACCCCAGCTGCAAGAAAACCCTCACCCCAGAAGTGAGTAAAAAAGAGACTCAAAATATTAAATATCAGGAAATGTTTGAAAGACATCAGTATGATCTGAGAAAACAGCTTCATGTTATCTGTCGATGGGCTCAGATGAACAGAGTCTTCACAGAAACGCTACGCAATTCTTAATCTGAAATGAAAAGAAGACAAAAGCAGAGAAGAAACCAACTATTTAGAATAAATTGAATTATTTTGAAATTAACCATCCATTTTAGAAATGCATTTGTTACTTTGTGTATAGCCTCGAAACCATCTTGAAATTTATATTATTTATGAGATGTTCTATAGTCTCCTCATTTTCTCCACACTCACAACTAGGGCTCTCAACCGAATTCCATCGGAAGAGCATGCTCTTGCATCGTTCATGGCTTGTTCTAATGCGATTTATAACAGACCATATTCTCCTGGGAAGGTCAAAACCAGGAACTCTGATGGAAGGATCAGAAATAAGATCTTTATTGAAAAAATTTGATACATTCCATTCAGATTGCCAAAATGCTTTGTCGCTTCTATTTATATCAATAAGAAAATTTTACCAAAAAGGTTTACGCGACTTCAATCTGAGGACCTTATTATCTGGAATATAGAAGAGTATGGGGAATGAATTTGGAAGGGAAATGAATTTGTTCCAAAACATCAAAGCTGTTGTCTCTCTGCGAATATGGGGAGGGACAATATTTGAGAGGACTGGTAACCAAGGAGTAGATGTAGACTTGATAGTACCAGTAATAATTCTCATAGAAAAATTTAGTTGGGCATCAATTTTTTTTACATGAGCACTGTTCAACCAGGTATCTAGGATTGGAATGATGTTTTAAGGGAGAAGAACCAATTTTCACTCAACTTCCTATATTTCTGATGATTATTCAAATGAAAACACGAAACCTCGGTTTTATTTTCATTCGGGCACGAACGCCACTTCAAAAAATAATTTTTCATTTTATCCGAATCTGCGGAAAGGGTACTTTCTATTGTTTGAAAATTAGAATGATGGAAAGTCAGAGCAAAATCATCAGCATGAATAAATTTTTCCGAAGAGGTAGTTGAAGTGTCACACAAATATAAATTAAATAGGAGAGGTGCTAAAACTGAACCTTGTGGAAGACCATTATTCAAAGTTTCGAAATAACTACTATTATAATCGACAAAAAATGGGAACCTTCTGTCGGATAACATATTTTCTAATTGTCTAACCATTTTTCCACATTTTAAATGATTATAGAGTTTATAATTTAATCCATCTTTCCATACTGTATCATGTTATGCAGCTGATAAATTCACAAATGCTGTCCCTGTTTTTAAGTTTTTATTGAACCCTGATACAATAAATATGGTGAGGCTAAGAACCTGATCGCATCAATTCCTATTTTTCCTGAAACCGCCCTGACAGTTCTGTTATGATTCTTCAATAGTTGATTCTACGCTAAATAGAATAAATCTCTCTGAAATTGTGAAAGGGACGCTCAATAAACTAATAGGACGGTAACTACTCGGATCAGAAGAATTTTTTCACGTTTCAAAATCGCTACTACTTTAGCTTTGCGAAATTCGGTCGGAAAATCGCCGGAATTCAATATATCATTATAAAAAGATAATAACCATCATAGGGCTTTCTTTACTAAATGAATTTACTTGATGAATTCTGGATAAATTCCATCAAAACCAGCTGCTTTTCTAGATTTTGTATATTTGATACTGAAATTAATCCATTTATTAATCCATATTGAATGGGTTTGAAATATCATTCACGGTATGTTTTGATGTCCTGAATTTATGTAACTTCAATTTCATATCTTTGATGTGTGATTTCGATATTTGAACTGACGTAGAGACATTAACAAGACGACGAGCAATCAATTTGGGATTGATGTAATGAACTTATTACGATACTGAAATATAGAAAATTAATGTAACTGAATTGAAAGAAAAAGGGATACTTTTTGTATATAAAGGTGGGGTTTTATTCCAGTTCCTATGAAAATAATGTTCTAAGAAAGAAATTATCAAATACTCAACTTTCCATATTTCTGGCGATTGTTCGAATGAAAATATGAAAACTCGGTTTTATTGGGCAAAATACACAAATGCAACTTGAGAACCTAGTTATTTCCTATAATATTATCATATATAGAATAAATCCTATGTGTAGTATTATTATTTTCTTCATTTTTGTCTTAATCTTTCATGACATCTCTTTAACCTTCACACTGTGTTCCCATCGAAATATTTCGCCTTGATCCTCTCGAGTCCCAGAACAATGAAACTGAGCAGCAATCCGCTGCAGAGGACCAAAATCGGAGCGATCAAATGGCGAACACTCAGCTTCTGGGTAGGTTCCACATCAGATTGGAATGTCTCAGGAGGCTCATACTTGCCACGAATTTTTTCGACAATTCCAGACTCGAAGAGCATAGTCAAGTATTTATTCAGTTCTGGAAAAATCGGACTTCCTTTGTGAAGAGTCCCAACATAACTCAGCGTCTCAAAATGTTCCAGAACTCTATAATTATAAACTTCCTTGAAAGTAGAAGCTAGGAGTCGCATTTCGAAAGAGGTTCTGATGAAAGCATTAGTACCAAGTTCGAAATCTGCTCTGACGCAAGTGTAGTATTCTTCTTTGCACTGATTGATGATGCCTTCCGCTGAATAACCTCTAGATTCAATCAAGTATTTGATGATATCAGCAATACTTTTAGTTTCCACGGTGATGGGTATTTTCCTCTCGGGAATTTCCTCAAACTTTTCTATACCTCTCTCATAGTTGATTCCGTTCAGGAGGTATGTAAGGCGACAATTGAAGAAGCAGGTGACGAAGAACGAAAAAAAAATCAATGAGAATTCCAGCACTTCCTTCGAAACTCCAATATTCCTCAACTTTCCTGTTCGCCCATCTACTAAAACAGTGAGGAATCCAAAAACATACTTTCTGTGAGGAATTATGACGGAACAGGTTAATATCCATGACAAGGAAAGAGAAAAAAAAGTAATCAAAAGGCGAATCCACATTCTCTCACTGAAAATGTTCCCATAATAACGCCATCTAGGAATTTGAGATGGTGAAGGCACGTAGATATTCAGGTCAGCTTGAATATAAGAAATGGTCATTTGGTAGACTATGTACGAGTCTATGTTCGAAAATGTGGTACCAAACATCAAATCGTGTTTCGAGAAGGTCTCAGTGGATATTGGCATGGTACGAAAGATGGGTTTTATCTCCATATGACGAAAAATTAGTTGGTATATCTCCATTTCAATACCTGGCTTTGCAGTGTCCTCCAGAGAGCTATAACCAGGAATGTTCGCGAACAGAGCAAAAACGGTAGAGTTCTTCCAGTTTTTCGGAAGCTTTTCCTCGAAAAGATCGCTCAAACCAGGGGTTTTTTCATGGCAATCCCAAATTTCCTGAACGTCCAAGTTGATATTGTGCAATGAACCATCTTTGAAAGGAAAGTAAGTAAAAACCTTCAGAGTCTCCGCATTAATAAAAATCACGTTGTATATATTCAAATCTGCAACAGCTCTCAAATATCTTTTGGTAATTTCTTTTCCAACCAACACGAATTTACCTTCTGAGTGCATGAAAGGTCCATAAACTGATCTCAAATATGTTATCATATGTCCCAATCCTCTGTACTCGAACACGTTGAACCTTGGATGTTCGTAAATGGATGAAATATGGTCCACTGGGACTTCAAGGTTTATGAGTATCCTTGGAAAATTCAATGGTAGAGAGCTAGAGACGAACGTCATATCTTGGGTTTTCTGAAACTTGTTCGCAATTAGATTCAAGCATTGTGCTAAGTGCAATGTCTTGTTCGCTATGTTCAATGCCAGCATTATGGAAACTCGGGTTTGGTTGGAATACACTGAACGATTGTAACGTGAATATTCACGAATTAAATTTATAGGAAGCAGGTGCAACTTTTCAGATATTCATGAATATGGGATATAATTTGATACCAATCACTTTCGTTCTTTCAACTGATGTTCCATCAATTTGATTGGAATGATATTGATAGCGAACTTGTACACAGCTTACATAGACTGTGTTCGGAATTTCTCTAAAAATTTTGTATGAAATTGTGTTTTACTATTCCCATTTTTATTTCTTAATTTTCTCAAATCTCCTATTCACTTTACTAAGTCACAAGAAATCGCAATTGATGTCATCCTAAAACACAAAAAATCTTGAAGATTCTTTATCCTAATTGTCACAACGCCTACCAGATCCAATTGTTTTTCCCTAACTTTTCGTTTATATACGTCCAGCCTATACCTAAATAACTGAAACTACAATCCTATAATTAAATAATCAGTCAATTCTCTCAACGTATGGGCCCTCTTGTGACGCGGTTTCTTCGGGGGTAAGTTACATAAGATATTATTAGTACACATCAGTTCTACAACAGCTGATATAGTATATAACATTACTGGCAAGGTAAGAGTGTTTTTACTGGCGAATGGAGGATATAATTGACGAGCCGCAGGCGAGTCAGTTACCTCATTGAGACAGTAAAACCCGTTTCCTTGCGTGTATTGTTTTATATTTTATTTGTTTCTCTAGATAAATTCCAAAAAAATCTCAATAATTTGTCGCAAATGTCGTAAGCTATGGAAGCATTGCCATGAACGTGTCTGTTCATTTTTCTTTACATTTGTTTTGGCGAAAGCAGAAATGAATGAACCAAAAAATTATTGAGGCAGCCAGCAGTGTAACATCAAGTTTATTACCTGCAAAATCAGCTTCAAGGTACGAGCGAGAATACGACGACTTCAAAAAAGGGCAAAACAAAAATAGTGTGATTGGAGTAACTGCAGATGTTTTGTCGGTCTACTTGAATCAACTATCAGCTAGATTCAGCCCTAATACTTTATGGGCGAAGTGATCTATGCTGAAGAGCTGCTTGGAAATGGAAGAAAATGCCCCTGTTCGCAGGTTTGCTTTCCTTAAAAATTTATTGAAAAATATTACGTTTAGTTGTCATTTGCAGATTTCAAAAGGTTATAGCGTCTTGAAACGAAAAAATCAGCGTTATACGACAAAAAAAGGCCAAGGTATTGAGTAAAGAAGAGGCTGAACAATTTCTTTTACATGCTCCTGATCACCAGTGGTTGCTAGCTAAAATTGTAACAATATTTGGGATTTTTGGATGCTGTCGATGTGACGAAATTCTGTCCTTAAAAATGAATGATGTAGAAGATATGGAAAAATACGTAATTGTGATATGCGGCAAACAAAAAATTTAACGACACGAAGATGATGGCTGCAGCTTCAAGCCCTGCATGTTATGCAGAAAAAACATGTAAATCTTCGGCCTCCTGGAACAGAAAGCCTCAAGTTTTTTTTGACATACCGACATGGAAAGTGCATTTCCCTCAATGCTGGCCAGTACACTATTGGTGGTGTCCCAGAGCGAAATATTTAGGTTTGAATGACCCAGAGTTATACACCGGCCACTCTTTTCGCAGAACTGGAGCCACTATGGTTGCGGATTCGGGTGGAGATATTTTAGCACTAAAGCGTGCAGGAGCGTGGAAGAGCACCGAGATTGCGATGAGTTATGTCGATGATTCGGTCAACGAAAAAATCGAAATGTCTTGCAAATTATTTGGTAGTAAGGAGAGTACAAATGTACTGCAGTCCTCGAGTTCAGCAGTTTCTGAGTCAACAGATGGTTCATCATCATCAGTATCAACTCTTTCATCATCGAAAATCTGTGTTACTGGAAATAACAATTGTACCATGATTTTCAACATACAGGGTGTCCGGGGAATAACTGTACATACTCTTACCAGAGATAGAGGTGGACTAGGTGATTACTGATTGACTATAAAAATTTAATTTCCGGATTTCCCTAGAAAGCTACAGGGTGATTTTTCAACTTCATGGAAATACTCAGACCATCATGAAATCCAAACTTATTGACGGATATTATTGAAACTTAGGAGGTTATTGGTATATGCTAAGGTCTTGTCAGAAAGATATCAATTATTTCATTATTCCAGGGCCGGGCTCATTAATCTTCATTCAAAGTGTTCAGGGTAAAACAAACACTTTGTATTTCGAATTACAAATAATTGAATTGCTTTTTAGAAAGAAGCTAAATTATGCTTCAATTTGTGGAATCGCTCATAGTTGTCACATCAACAATAATTTTTTTATGAATTTTTGAATTTGGATAAGGTTCGAAAACTTGAATTTATTTACCTGAACAGGACTCAGTCATCTTGTAGAGGTCAAAAATAAATGATAAATTTTATTAAAAAAGTTACTGAAGTTGAGGAAGACTATAATAATTTGTAAATATACTGGGTGGTGACCCCAGTCGAGGATATCATTGCGATGGAGTAAATGAAAGTATATTTCGAAAAAAAATTGGTGAAGTGTATAGGGTATACATAAGCATATTTCAAAATTATTCGTATGTATACCGGGTGTTCGACAACAAAGAGACACACCAAAGTGACACTTCTTCCAATGTAAAACCCTCTAACTGAATTAATGAATCGAGGAGTATCTCCAGATTTCAACCCGCTAGATTATTTTTTATGGGGAAAATTGAAGGATATGGTGTATTCTGAAGAAATCCAGTCAAGAGAACAGCTGATGAACAGAAGTATCAACTTTTGCGATATTCAAGAAAAAATGGCGATATGATTCACCAGACTGTATCCAATTTGAACATTCGGCAAGATAAATGTATACAAGCTAATGGTTTTCATTTCGAACCACTTCTGAAATAACGTTGACTCAGAAATTCATTCGTTCCTATTTTCATTTTTATTAGGTATTTTTTACTGTATTTTAGGTTCTTTCTTTTGTTATTATTTCGTTATGGAATGTGCTTGTAAAGCTCTGAACTCTTTTGAAAATTTTCTACTAATACTTCCGCATTTTATATTCAAACATGAGATTTTCAGTTCTCTTCATGGTAAAAAATTCAATTTTTCGAACACTATCCAAACTCAAAAATTCATAAAAAAGAAATTGTTGATGTGACAACTTTAAGCGATATTACAAATTTAAGCACAATTCAGCCTCTTTCTAAACTGCGAATCAATTATTTGTAATTCGAAATACAAAGTGTTTGTTTCACCCCGAACACTTAAAATGAAGACTAATGAGTCCGGCCCTGGAATAATGAAATAATTGATATCTTTCTGACTCGACCTTAGCATGTGCCGAAAACCTCCCAAGTTTCAATAATATCCGTCAATAAGTTTGGATTTTATGATGGTCTAAGTATTTCCATGAAGTTGGAAAATCACCCTGTAGCTTTCTAGGGAAATCCAGAAATTAATTTTTTAAAGTCAATCAGTAATCACCTTGTCCAACTCTATCTCTGGTAAGAGTATGTACAGTTATTCCCCGGACACCCTGTATATGACGATAAAACAAAATTTTCCAATGTGAATAATACTACTAACTTTTAAAAATTTTGCAAGTTAACTGTCAGTTTTACAAGTTAGTGACGTGATGAAATAAACTTTCTTGATTAATATTGTGTTTTTGTAAACAAATAAATAGTATTGCTTGGTTGACGTACTTCGATATTTCACAGTTTCACATAGTTGCCTAGAATCGATCGAGGCTAAGGGTCATTTTTGCATATCACCGTGAGAATAACATGGGTGATTCGCGACTACGCGACGTATGTACTTTGACGAATGGCCCTTATAGCTCTGAGAAGCAGGCATTTTTCCGACTCGTTTGATATTTTCTCATTGTTTTATGCTGAAATACCACAACATTTTTATAAATTTTGTTATTCGGATAGATGAATTATATTGATGTGAAGCTTCATCTGAATCTGTTCGGTAGTTTTCACGTGAAAGAGTAACAAACATCTTCACATTCGCATTTATAATATTAGTGGGATAGTAGGATTCCCCATAAGTAGATGAATTGCAGAATTCAAATTTCGACATCCCTACCAATCCCGTATAATACCACACATAAATATTCACCATTTGCAATTCAGGTCGTCGAAAAAAATTCCAAAAGAATACAAATGGATCTCTTGAAATCGAGCCAGAAGAAAAGGGGAGTCTCAACCACCCACAATCTTTTCATTATCGAATGAATCTCAAATCAGCATCGATCAGACACATGAAGGGATATTCGCATTCAACGAATATCCGAGTACCGTTATTTTTATTGTTACTCGCCCCCTATTTCCGCTCCTGAGTGAAGTAAAATGGGCCCGGATGAAATTACGTTAGACTAACGTTTCCGATAAGCAGTTTCCGGTTTAATTCCACCGGAGTTGGATGCGTCCCAGAAGTTTGGAACGGAAATATCAATTCGCGGGTTGTCTGGAGATGTCATGGGGGTGGAATTCCTTTGGCAGTTCCTGGAAAAAGTACGAAATTGAAGTTTTTCAATATATCCCTCAAGGTATGATTCCTTAGTCAGGTTATTTCCTTTGAACGGGAGAAATATGCGACGTCGAGATGAGATTTGGAATTCGACTTCGGCGTGAAATATAGAGGCGGTAAATATTCATATACTTTCTGCGACGAAAGGGATGAAAAAAGGACCTCATCCCCATTTTTTTCTATTTCAGATTTTATTTTGTCAGCTGGAACGAAACGTATGAACACAAAATCCATTTGTGAGGTTGCGACTGACGGAAAAAAATCCTGTGAATGTGTCTATTCTGTCGGTTCATATGACACATATATTATATTCCTGGATACGACGAACTTGTAAACGGATTGAGGAGTTATAAACATAAGGGCTCGGCTTACGGCCGTTTTCAATAAACAACCGGAGATAGCCGATAGGCGATATTTGTATACTAGGGTTAGAGAAATCAATCCATTTGTACCTACTTCGGTTTCAATATCCTAGCAGCATGATGAAGTCATGATACAATGGCTACCAGTGCTATCGAATATAGTTCCTCCCCATATTCGAAGACAGTCTGCAACTTGGAATTCTTGGAATAAATTCAATTCATTTCCGGATTCTTTTCCGATACTTTCCTACGTTCCAGAAAATAGAATTTCCAGACTGAAATCTCGTAAACCTATTTGGTCGAATAACTTTCTGAATTCGAACTTCAGCTACAACGAAATCTGGAAATCCGAATGGGATGTATGTTCTTTATCTAATAAAGATCTAATATCTGATCCATCGAATAAAGTTCCTGGTTTTAACCTTCCCAGGAGAATATGGTCCCTTCTTAATCGAATAAGAACAGGTCATGGTCGTACCAACAGCATGCTTTTCAAGTGGAATTCGGTTGATAGTCCTAATTGTGAATGTGGTGAATCAGAGGAAACAGTTGAACACCTAATTAATAATTGTTCGATTTATAAATTCCAAGATGGCATTAGAGCCATACACAATATATCAAACTCTTTTTTGCAATGGGTTGAAAATTTCAGATCAATTTGATGAAGTATAAATTGAATTCTCTTGCTGTTCTGTCTTTTTTTATTTTCAGGTTGGAGTTTGTGTTTGGAAATCCTTCCTCCGAAGAGCCGTCCCGCTGATCGTGATGTCCTTCTATATAGAATATTCAGATACAACAATTTTATTTTATTTTTTTAACGGGGAGACAGGTTTTTTCGGCTGAGGTTTTTTCCCCTGGCTCTATAGTATCGTATGATACTGGTGATGAAAGTATCGTATGATACTATAGTATCATACGAAGAATGTTGTGGTACCCCGTTCCTTTTTTTTACCTCAGCTTAGGTTCTTTTTGTTTCAACATTTATTGTATTATTTTAGTTCTCTTATTCAAAAGAATATATATGATACAACAATATGTAATCATATAAATTTGGAAGGTGAAATTTATTAACTGTTCTTTACAGTAGCAACAAGTATCCATTGCATAATAATTTTAGGATATTGTGAACAAGACAGACTTGGATATCGCTGATTATTGTGTGATAATGGATATCCAGCACTGGAGCTGAGCAAATATTTATAAAATCTCTTATATGATGTATTCTCTATGTTATGTATTAACAAAATGAGAGATAATAATTTGGTTGAAAAAAATATATACAATGAAAGGAATTTCAAGTCAAAAACTTTTACAGGAGATTAAGTGTTCGGAGGAGAAGATTTTCTGTTCGAGCATTGGAGATGAGGTTGAAGCTTGAAAATATGCAAGCTATACTTATAGCCACAGTTACTTAAAGATATTTTCAAAAGTTATAATTTGAAAAAAGTACAAGCAGAAATGAGTGTCACTTATAGATAGTTGGTTTCCTGTATTCAGGCTTGGTTTATTATTCCATGGAGTTTATATTGGAAATGGATCTGAATTCAAGCATTTTAAGACTATCAATACAATCTATGGCCTCCACGGGCATCAATAACAGCTTGACATCTTCTTTGCATACTACATACGAGGTTGTTGAACATTTCTTGAGGAATTTAATTCCATAAACGAGGCAGAAGCTCTTTCAGATCATTTAAGGATTCCGGGGTAGGTTGATGATTATCTAATCTTCTTTGGAGCATATCCCATGCATGTTCTATGCAATTCAAATCTGGAGAGTGCGGAGGTATTGTGGAATACCAAGCTCCTCGCGCGCATTCTAAACTATGGCTGCACGTTATCGTGTATAAATTGAAAAATTTCACCAATAGCAGCGTGAAAATTTGGCAGAACATTGTCTATGACATGCATGCTCCCTATAGTGTGAGGCAGTCATATCCCCAGGACGAATGTGTAGATCATATCTCGGCCCATACCATACCACTACCCCCTCGGAATGAATGGACTTCTTGGTATAGTGACGATTACGGTGTTTGCGTGGGATTGTCTACACCTTTTTTCCTCGAGAATCTGAAAATCGTACATATCTTGATTCATCAGTGAAAAAGACACTACGCCATTGATCGTTCCAATTGATACGTTGCCTTGCCCATTCCAGTCTTCGACGCTTATGGTCACGTTTTAATGGAACTCCTCTTAATGGACGTCTGGAACCTAGATTCACCTCTCAAACGTCGTCTGATGGTTTCGATGGGAACTTGCACCCCATCTGAATTTTGAAGAGTATTCCGTAGCATTTTACACGTAGATGTAGGCTTTCTTCTCGCCGAAACAGTGATAAAACGATCCTGAGTAGGTGTTGTTTTTCGTCGCACATCAAGCCTTGGTCTTTCCAACACCTAACCTGTCTCCCTAAACCTATTCCAAAGTCGAGATATCACAATTTAGCTGACTTGGTGCCTTTCCGCTACAACAACCTGATTTAGGCCATCCTGTAGCATTCCGAGAGCCCTATTAGCCTCAGCGTTTGTTAATTTACTTCTTGGCATTTTCAAAAATTTCGTTTCAAATAGAAGCCGTTGATAAACTGACTCCATTTTGAAATAAAAATTCATGATGCATATGCAAAGAACCAAAATTCAGCAAAGAGGCGACCAGATTGACGAAATGTCTCATACTAATTTTTATTGGATCGATTCAAGTTGTTATCGACTTTTAAATGATTTTACAGCGATATTATACTCTTCAAAACGATTGTGAAGCAGTATATTCAATCAGGTTAAAAATAGAGAAATAGTTTGTTACAAAGCCTCCTTCATTTTAAGAAACAAAATAATATCTAGGCCATTCAGCCATCATGATCCATACATAAACTATAATATATCATATTCCTATTCCATTATAATTTATTTTGGTCTACTTGGTCACTGGCATTTCTTTCTTTATATTAAAATGCTCCAAGTTATTAGAATCAGTTTCGTTTATCATATTTTTCACGGTAACCCTCAGAATAATCCATGGGCTTCAGATCTGGCGATACTGATGAGTCCATTGTTTCATTTATCTTCGAATTTTTGATCTAAATGTTTCTCCACAATGGCAACGTTTTGGAGAGTTTCATCTTGCCTGTGACTATTTCATTCGATTTTGCATAAATGTGAACATTCCTCATTAACAGCATACCTGCATTACTCGAATAGAGGTCTCGTCCCAAATGCAGCATTGACTTCCGCCATTATCACTTTATGACCGAGGTCAAGTTGAGGTTTGCATAATGCATCGTTATGAGCCAAAAACGAAAACTTTCGGGAGTTGAGAGCCATAATTATTAATCACCGTCATAGGAAACTTATGTCGTCCAGCAAGAATACATCACGTTTACCGTTAAAACGGAACACGCCCCTCTTTGCAGCACTGAATAACCGTAATATTTTAACACCGGCGCTTAATTTGAATATTACTTCCGATTTTCCAGCGGTTATACGCCCTACCCTTATAAGAAGTCGAATATCTTTTCGGTGAAGTATTCCAAAAAAAGATCTGAGATTGTGAGTTGCTTTCCCATCGAAAACAGGTGCTGCCTCTTTCTTTTCTTCAACATTGGAAGAGTAAAAATATGGTGAACCTTCTCAATCGATTCCTCACCGAACACCTTAGCTTCAGGAAGCACATAACACCTCATGAAAATTAGTCAAATTGAGTACATATTTATTTGGAGATGCAATTGGCAACAGTGTCTGCAGGTGGTGTATTAGCCATGGGTAGACTAGAAGGTTCATTCACACAGCTTTTAGCAAATGAATGGGTTGTGGGTTTGTTGCAACAGTGGCAAGATATGAGGAACCAGTTATCAGATTGAGTGATCGTCGGTGATAATGCTGCATGCCATTCGAGATTGGAGACCGTAATCACCCAAACAGTTGCAGTATTGCTGCGGATGAGCCCTCATTCTCCCATGCTGAATCCAATTGCAATTTTATGGTCGAAAATAACAACTTACGTAAAAAAAAAACTGAGAATTCCTGACAGTGTGCCACCGGAAGTTTTTGGAAAAAGAACTAACATACCTGGAAAATATTATTGACCGAGCTAAGATGCAATTGCGATAGCAGATATGCCTGTATGGCTTCAAATTTGTTCAGTTTCGTGTTAAAGATTTGATGTTTGACCTGAAAATTAAAATTCATTTATTATCATTGTTTTATTTCTGAAGCACCTACAATTGATATTTTCTGAAATGCAATCAGGTATCAATAGGCGTATGAAATGAATTTCAAATTGCCATTTGTGAAATATAATGGGCCATGTTCATACGAATATATATATATATATTGGCCATATCCCATTTGAGTATGTTATGTGAAATACATTTCATGTTGTGTGAAATACAATTGATTATTTTGCAAACTCAAATGACTTATCTTGAATACGTTTGATGTTTTCTGAAATTAAATTGACTAATCTGAATTTCATATGACAAATTCCGAAATTCAAATGAATAATCTGAATCACATTTGATGTTTTCTGAAATACAGTTGACCAATATGTATACATAAAAATGAATTGCTGTGCGTTAGGTACGCTCAAACTTGAAAACGGCTAGACTAATTTGGCTAATTTTGGTCTTGACTTATTCGTGGAATTCCAGGGAAGGTTTAAAAGGTGAGAAAATATAAAAATACAAGGTATCGAATATGGTTTTTGCCTAAGAAATAGAGGTAATCGATTATCATTGATTTTTCATCTCTTCTACATCATTCATGTTTAAGGAGAGAATTTCGTCACATCGACAACATCCAAAAATCCCAAGTATCGTTACAATTTTCGCCAGCAACCACTGGTCGTCAGGAGCATGTAAAAGAAATTGTTCAGCCTCTTCTTTTCTTAATACCTTGGCCTTTTTTGGCGTATTATGCTCATTTTTCCGTTTCAGAAACGCTATTACCTTTTGAAATCTGCAAATGACAACTAAACGTCATATTTTTCAATAAAATTTTCAAGGAAAACAAACCTGCGAACAGGGGCAGTTTATTTCATGTCCAAGCAGCTTTTCAGCATAGACCATTTTGCCCATAAAATATTAGGGCTGAATCAGGCTCATAGTTGAGTCATGTGGACCAACAAGACATCTTCAGTTACCCCAATCACACTATTTGTGTTTTACCACTTTTTGAAATCGTCGTATTCTCGCTCGTACCTTGAAGCTGATTGTGCAGGTAATAAACTTGATGCTACACTGCTGGCTGCCTCAATAATTTCTTTTGGTATATTCATTTTCGCTTTCGCCAAAACAAATGTAAAGAAAAATAAACAGACATGTTCATGGAAACGCTTTCATAGCTTACGACATTTGCGGCAAATTATTGAGATTTTTTCGGAATTTATCTAACCTTTTCACAAATGAGAAACAAATGAAATGTAAAACAATACACGCAAGGTAACGGGTTTTACTGGCCCAAGGAGGTAACTGACGAGCCGCAGGCGAGTCAGTTATATCCTCCATTCTTCAGTTAAAACCCTCTTACCTTGCTAGTAATGTTATATACTATTAAAACTTCGAAAACAGTTATTGTCACTGACAGAATAGAACCTAAGTCCAGTCAACCGAAATGAAAATCTGTCTCGTAACATACGAGTACACAGCAATTTCAAGTAACCATTCTTCATCCCAACCGCTTCGCAGTTAACTTCGCGAGGACCTAAATTCTCCGTCATCCATCTTGAACTCGGCCATATCCCGTCGCTGATCGATGATCGCATAACTCTTTGTCCATAGAATTAAATTCCCGCAGGGTAACAGTTTTCTGCTTCATATCTCCTCGCCTCTAAGTGCGGAGTTTGCAATATTCAGGTTCTTGCCAGACACGAGCCACGTTCAATGGAAACCATGCGATGGATCCATTTGTTTGTTGCAATGTAACAATAACGTATTTTTCCATATCTTCTACATCATTCATATTTGAGGAAAGAATTTCGTCACATAGACAACATCCAAAAATCCCAAATATTGTTACAATTTTCGCCAGCAACCGCTGGTCATCAGGAGCGTGTAAAAGAAATTGATCAGCCTCTTCTTTACTTAATACCTTGGCCTTTTTTGGCGTATAACGCTCATTTTTTCGTTTCAGAAACGCTATTTAGTTTTGAAATCTGCAAATGACAACTAAACGTCATATTTTTCAATAAATTTTTTAAGGAAAACAAACCTGCGAACAGGGGCATTTTCTTTCATGTCCAAGCAGCTTTTCAGCATAGACCATTTTGCCCTTAAAGTATTAGGGCTAGATCTAGCTGATAGATGGTTCAAGTAGACCAACAAAACATCTTCAGTTACCCCAATCACACTATTTTTGTTTTGCCACTTTTTGAAGTCGTCATATTCTCGCTCGTACCTTGAAGCTGCAGGTAGTAAACTTGATGCTACACTGCTGGCTGCGTCAATAATTTCTTTTGGTACATTCATTTTCGTTTTCGCCAAAACAAATGTAAAAAAAAATAAACAGACATGTTTATGGCAACGCTTCCATAGTTTACGACATTTGCGACAAATCATCGAGATTTTTTTGGAATTTATCTAACCTTTTTACAAATGAGAAACAAATAAAATATAAAACGATACACGCAAGGTAACGGGTTTTACTGGCTCAAAGAGGTTACTGACGAGCCGCAGAGAAGTCAGTTATATCCTCCCTTCGCCAGTAAAAACCCTCTTACCTTGCTAGTACTGTTATATACTATTAAAACTTCGAAAACAATTATTGTCGCTGACAGAATCGAACCCAAGTCCAGTTAACCAGAATGGAAATCTGTCTCGTAACATACGAGTACACAGCAATTTCTAGTAACCATTCTTCATCCCAACTGCTCTGCAGTTAACTTCGCGAGAACCTAAATTCCCGTCGCTGATCGATGATCGCATAACTCTGTGTCCATAGAATTAAATTCCCGCAGGGTAACAGTTTTCTGCTTCATATCTCCTCGCCTCTAAGTGCGGAGTTTGCAATATTCAGGTTCTTGCCAGACACGAGCCACGTTCAATGGGAACCATGCGATGGATCCATTTGCTGAGGTTTCGACTCCAGCGGCGTATGAACCATAATTTATCACGGCTTCTCATTAACTGCGAATAACAGGGACGGTTCCAGAAGTCGAACTCGGCGGATAAATCACTACAAATACAATGAATTATGTGTACACTGGAAAATCGCTGAGGGTGGACCTGCGCCAGACGGTTTGATCCTTCGATCGCGGATTTACTTCCGGAGATGAAGCAAGGCAGATTGATACTGTGGAATGCAGAGAATTCAAAGAATGTAAACTAACTAACAAAAAACTGCAAAACCCAGAAATAGCTGTTTAAATTTAAAATTTTTTGTGGTGAAACATAGATAGTACTATAGATATGCCTCTTCGACATCCGGTGTCTACTCTTCTTCGATTTTGGGCATAATCAAACCACGCTTAACAATTTTTGAAACATAGATGAATTCAAAATACACTGCGAAAAAATATCAACGTACATTCTGAAAATCTCAATTTTAATGAAATTTAAATCTAAATTGACCTTATAACTTATTTTTTATGTTCTCTCAGGAAATTTTGAATGAAACCAGACACATTAAATGGAAAAAAAATTCAGGATTTCAGCGAATCTTATGTGAAAGGAGAGAAATGAACAAGTGATCTTCAAATGTTCTGATCTACTCCTTCCCAGATTTCTCCGAGTTGGATTCGCAAGTCATTAAGAGTAGCTGGACTTCTGAACTTCTCAGCCTTCTATTGAGGTTGTCCCAAACCTGCTCAATCGGATTAAGATCTGGACTTCTTGCTGGCCATTCCATTGGAGAGACTTCAACCTCTTCAAGGTACTCCTGAACGATGCGCACACGATGGGGTCTGACATTATCGTCCATAAAAATGAAATTTTCACCAATATATGGGGCAAATGGCACTGTATGCTTTTCAAGAATGTTCCTTATATACTTATCAGCATTCATAGCTTAATTATCAACGACCACTAGGTCTGTGCGAGCAGTCAAAGATATTCCACCGCATACCATAATCGATTCACCCCCGGAACCAGAAGTATTTAGGAAATTGCACTGAGCATATCTTTAATGTGGACGTCTGTATACAAGGGAACGTCGATCACAATGGTAGAGGCAGAATCTAGACTCATCTGTGAAGAGAACTCTTTCCCAATCGGCCTCTTCCCAATGGATATGCTCTCTCGCAAAATCCAAACGCGCCCTTCGATAGGCTGGGGTAAGAGCTGGGCCTCTTGCCGCGACACGAGGCCTTAAATCATATTCTCTGAGGCGGTTTCTTAATGTCTGGGTGCTAATTTGCACCCCATCAGTTTGCTCGAGCTGTTTTTGAAGGAGGCGAGCGGTTGCAAACCATTGTTTCAACGAAGAAACTCTTGAGTAACTTTCTTGAATGGCAATTGTTACCCGTGAGCTACCCTGTCCTGGTCTTCGGACATTCATATCTGTCTCCCTGAATTGTTGTAACATTCTGGACACACTTGTATGGGAAACTCCAAACCTTTCTGCTATTCTTGTGTATGTCCACCCTTCTTCTCGCAAAACTACCGCTTGGGCACATTCCTCTTGGGTCAAATTGCGTGTTTCGCGTTGCATAGCGATCGAGTGTAGAAAATCAAACGGAAGAAAAACTATTGGTCACTAGCATTGATCGAGAACAACTGATATTAGAATGAAGCCAACACATTCAAAATCTGATAATTTCATCTTTTTTTATTCCTACTGGGAAAAAAACATCTGCATTGAAGAAAAACGTTGAAAGTGGATAACATTTGCATGCATCATTCTGATAAAAATTATTATCATTGAGAACACCTTCAGTTGTAGAATAAATTTGAGATTTCCATAATGTGCGTTAGTTTTTTGCGCAGTGTAGTTTGTTAGGTTATAATTTAATACTAAATGCCCCGTATAGTCAGAATATGAAACCACTCTACATTTTATATGAGCCAAAATGAGACATTATGCTGCTACTCTGGCTAATGATGATCAAAACTAGAACAGTCGAGATTTATTCTTCTCAGATGACAATAGCTATTTACAATGTCTATTTGCACAAGTTGAAACATCTACAAATATGAACAATTCGTTAGATTTTCCATTCACAAGCGTTCTTCGTTCTTAGTTAACTTATCTTATTTGAATAATGCCAGATAAAGGGAGTGATTATTACTCGCCTTCTTCCAGAGTTGAAATGTGGTAGACTTCCAGACCTTTCTCAACTGGAATGACGAATCTTCGACCTCTCACAGTTCTTCCAAATCTCAAGTTCTTAACTCTCTTAAGAAAGACATTGTAACTTCGACTTCTTCCAAGAAGAATGTTGTTACAGGCTGTGAAGGTTTAACTCCCTTCAAAAAGTTGTTAAATGATTTGTTTAACTTCCTGCGAAAAGGTATTGAAAGTTCAATTCCCTCCAAAAAAAAAAAATATGAAGGTTTAGCTCCCTCCAAAGAGGTGTTGAAGGTTCAGCTCCCTCCAAAATGGCCATTTAAAACACTTGCATCAGTTTTTTTGTATCAGCGGGATCCCACAATTCCCCGATATCTCTGATAATCCTCATTCACATGAAGAAAATTCAGGATAAGAAAAAATGTCCACGTGTTCAGCGAAACTCTGGCACAGATAAATCGAGAAATGGAAAATCAGAGGATCAGGAAATTGCGAAATGTTCAAATTCAATCAATGAATTATAATTTAGATAAACTGATGTAGAAGGAAAACTGATTCATCAGATAATTGAGGAAATCATATGAAAAGTCAAATGATTCTCAAAATGGCAGAACCCAACCGTGCTACTCAAGTACTTCACTCACATGAAACAAACGAACTATTAGCAAAAATAAAACAATGGTTGTCTGATCAACTTTGTACTCATCGATATTAATAAATCGCCACAGATAATTAAGTTTACTCGAGAATGAGGAAATGGTACCACGACTTCTCAGATGTAGGAACTGAAAAAAAAAAGATATTTAATTAGAAATCGCGTATGAGAAAGTAACCGAGAAAAATTTGATAGTCCAACGAAAAGATTGCAGGACTAGATTTTTTGAATCGCACGCGCAGTAGATGCCGAGTTCTTCAATTGATCCCCGATACAGCACTTTCCGAAAATTTTTCAAACCGAAATCGGTGAGTTATATCGATACAAGTTATCATCGAAATGAATACCAAATTCAATTATGAAAGAAATTATCCGAATACTAGAGAAGGTCTTTGGTTATTCCTTACCTAGCTCTCTCATCACCTATCTGAAAAAGATGTGTCCTATAGAAAATATGCCAACATATACATTCATCAGACTGCACCCTGCAAAATAATGTAGCAGACGCGAAAGAAGTCATTGCCTCCAGCCAATGTAACAATTTAAACGGCATCAATTTCAGTTAGCTTGTGGCAGGAGAAAACTGAAGGTAATTTTGAAGAGCTGGCAATCGATGTTTTGAGAGGAACACGGGGAATTTCTCCGAGACGGAAAAAGGTTTTGAAATTTTTATTGCACTAGTGTGTACTACTTGCACTGTAAAGGTATCATTAAGAATCAAAACCTTAATAACAGTCGTAGTTAGGAAAGTGTCCAACGGACTTCCATGTCACTGAATAGCGTTAATTCAATTTCTCCTGCAGTTCCAAAGTGTTCAATCGTGCATCAATTTCGACCAACTAGTAAAATTCGATTAGCAGAAATGGAATTACTCACTGCATAAAACAACAATGCAGTTACATACCGGATGGAATATTCGCCTGCACAATCGTGTAAACTCCATAAAATTCCAAAATGGAACAGCATTATGCATAAAAGTTGCCATGGAGAGAACTAATCAATGCTGCTCGCTGTTTCGGACAAAATTTGAACCCATTCTGCCTGGCATACCAGTCATTCCAAACAGATTCAACACATTTAAATGGTGAAACTAAATACCAGTCTCACATTAATTTGTAAATTATATGAGAGATGTTGATAACTGTTCCAAAATAACTTATAGAAACAAGTGATTGATTCTTGTTTCTAATGTTTCAATATCACACATTAGTATAGAAGATGTATAGTAACCTGAAACTGTTACCCCTGCCACATAAAAAGTTCAAATAATCTCTCGTACCAGATTATGAAACCATGAACCCAGGAGAATTCCATCTCTAAAGAAACTACTAACTGCTGTTAGACACAAAAAGCTTTCACCCTCAATTACAAGAACCGCTTTCGCGAATTGTTGTTATTTGGCAAGTCTTCCGTTATGGCCGATGAACACGATAAAAATTACCATCATCCATTCCCTCAACAACGAGAGGCTTCTAGGGATGCAAAGATTATCATCTGCTTCCACCAAACAACGGGATGAAGAAAAGCAATATCCTAGAACGTAACCTATTACCACGCCAGAATTGAAAGCAGCTATCTTAATGATTTGCACGCAAACTGCCTCACGCATTCTCCCCGAGGACATTTTTCAAGGGTGAAATTGACCAAATGCTTGCAGATAATCCAATTCCCCACCTCGCATCCTACCAGGCCTATTTCCGGGATTGCAAATGGCCCTCTTCCAGCTTCTGAAACACATAATGAATCTTCTTAAAAGGGCCGGAAGTAATCTAATTTTGTGGGCGTTAATGTGTCTGACACCAAGGAAACACAAGAGTTAGGACCTAGGTCCCTTCTTGATTTAAGTTGAAGGTAGTCCCCCGTATATTTTGTCTTAGTTGATATGTCTCTAGAAATTTTGAAACCGCGACTTCTCTTGTTTACTTATGGAACATTCTCATAGGATGTCACGAGTTTGTTGGTGTTGATAGAGACTCCGACATCCTAACTACCATCTTTCTTTGCTATGAACAGATTGGAAACATAGAATTGGGTTCATCTGACCAGACGTGAAGCACCATTTCTAATTCATCAAATAGCAGACGAGTAATTGAGGCCTTTCTAGGCGGTTCAGTGATAACTCTTCAGCACAATTAGTATTGATTCGCCTTGAAAGTTCGGAATTGAGAGTGTCAACCAGTTTCATGTGTATTATAATTGACCATTGAACCATATCAGAGATACTCACATCGTGTTCGGCAGGAAATCAACTATATCCAGAGTTCAGTCTAGAGGTTCAAGGATTCATATACGTCTGAAACTCGAGAAAAATAATAAGCAATATGTTAAGAGAGCAATATGGAGAAATGAAATGAAATGACAGAAATGATGAGATGAGCATGAGTGAGTAATAAATCAGTATTTATTACCAGAGAGAAATACATGAGAAAGTTCAATTTTGATGCACCATCACCTTCACATGTGAGAAAATTAGAGAGGTCTGAAAATCTATATGAACTATAATATAATAGAATATAGGTACCAAATTCGATGGCTTAATAGGCGTTTTTGGACAACGGGGTCTATTTGAAATCCTAAAATTGGGATTATGATATTGTTCGACATTATCTAACGAGATAAAATATTCTTGAAGCCTGGGCACTTTCAGATATACAGGAAATTGAAAAAAAATTCAAATTTTTGTTTTTGTTTTTTTGTCTCCAATTTTTATAGTGTATTCAATTCTGAATTTATTCGTATTCAAATCATTGCATTCGTCGAAATTCTTTTCAAAATATGAAATAAAAAAAAAGGGAGATAAAGGTATTAAGTATTATGTTTGTCATTTCTATTGTGAATATTTCGAACACAAACCATTTTCACATTTTCGAAGACAGTGAAAATATTCTATATTTCTAGAATTTTGAAAAACTCGTCACATGGTGTTCCAAATGTGGTCAAAAATTGGGATCAAGAATGGCAAATAACTTTCGTTTTTCGAATTAGAACCATATTCTTTATGATCGCGTTGAATTCTGCGAAGAAAAATGGTGTTATTGTTTCAACATGTTAATGCTCCTGAAATGAACAACTCTTGAGTAATTTAGGATTTTCTTAGTTCATGCTGTACGTAGCATCAAATTCATAAAATCTGTTAATAAAAAATAAATTATTTCAATAATTCACTAGTGACACACCTCTTTTCTGAATTCCTTGATCATTGTTGATATAAAATAGATTTCATGATTTTGACGCCACGTACGACATGAAATAACTAACGAATTATCATTTTTTTGCACGATAAAACGAATTTTGTTAGATCCCTCGTTTGTTGCTAGAGCGGTAGATCATTTTTACTGGTTGCTAAGGTAAACCGAACGTTAAGTGAGAATGACTGAATATTCTTTGAAATAATGGAATAACACAAACAATTTTAATTCATTTCATTTAATATTGAAAGTCAAATTACAATTTTTACAATTACTGATGGAAATACCACTGGATTGAGTAGTAACCGAATTCACAGAAACCTCTACTGAATTCAACATCTCATGTTGCAACTCGCTACGTTCCGTTGTATGCAAATTTTTTTTAGCAAAGTCTAGTTTATTTTCCAGGGAATCCTCAACGTAACTTTCAGCCGCAGTCGAAGACCGCCATCCACCGTGTCGTTTTAGTCCTAATACATCTACTCCCTTATTAGCTAAAAATGTGGCCGAAGTGCGTCTAAAAGAGTGGCCACTTAGGGCATTTGGATTTTCTAAATTCAAAAAAGTTGCAATTTTTGACGGCTAACTGCCAATTGTTCTTTTGCCTATTACTTGATTACTGCATTTTCCATTTTGATCTTTCAAAAATAAATGCTAGCTCTTCGCATTTTGTGGACGCAGACGGAAATTTTTTCTATATATTTCCAGGTAATCGATATCATTATCTCGAACGATGACTGTGAATGTTGGTTTTTGTGTTACGAATTTTCACGATTAAAAATGATCCCGAGCAGATTTTTTGGGTTTGTAACCAATAGATTTTCTTTTGAGGAACTCTATAAGCGTTGCAAACTTGGATATGTCAATACTGTCGTTCAAAAATATTGTGCTCTTTAGCAAAGACTTCCAGGCAATCTCAGCTTTTCTATTCTTCGAGCAAACTAGGCCAGTAACACTTTTTCAATAATTCAGCTGCCTTAAGTCTGAATCCATTCCTCGAAAGTATTGTATGTACTCTCGTAGCGAATTTCAGATTTCCCAGGAATAACTGAAGAATAGCCGATTTCACAGGCTGTTCGAATTTCATTATCTTCCAAAGATTCTATATCGCTCATTTTTCAACGTTAATAAATTCAATTCATTATTGTCACTTTGACAATCTACTTAGTTTTCATCACCAAGACAACGCCTTATATTATATTGCTATACAGCCTTGATAAAGCCACGAATAAATGAATTTATCAGGTAATTATTTTGTACATTGAGTAAAAATTGTGTCTATCGTGCAAAAAACGCTATAATTATCTCGAACGTTGGGACTACCGATCTCAGACAATAAACTATTGTCTTCGATCGGTAAAATGCCCTTGTCGTTCTCTATACTTAATATACCTACCATTAGGTAGTACATATTATGTCATAATTATAAAATGAGATATTGGCAGCTTATAACCGTAGCTTTTGGACGTTTTGTTGTATAGTTTCCAAATAGTGTGAGCTGTTCCCCTCCAAAAAACACTCATTCTCGTATCTGAAAGATTGAATTCAGTTTCGTCTCATTGACCATCAGACCTTCATACCGCATTCTCTCGAAGGCTGCCGATAATGAATCTTCTGGAAATAGCCATGGGTAATCTAATTTTGCGGGGTAAATGGTCCCGACGAAGGCAAAGGATCGTGGAATAGATCGAGCCCTCTCCAGGTGAACGTGTTATTGGGCGGGCAACCCTTGGAATGGAAGCGACATTGGATCCTGAATTGTTGACGGGAAAAAGGAACGGGTTCATGCTTCGGTATAACGGAAAGTTCGCAGTTCATGCAATTCAGGGCCAGGGTGTGAAAAGATGCTGGTCCGGTAATTCACGGATACGTTCCTACGTCAAGTTTTGTTACGGAAGAATGGAGCTTGGAGTAGCAAAAAAAGGTATTGAAATGGCCATGAGGTATTATGGCGTTTTTCAAGCGGAGTCAAATGTACTGCTCCTAAAAGATTCGAAAGGTGTACCTTCGAAATGTTTCCAAATATGATCATATAGGTATTTGTGCTAATTCATGTGTACACCGTAATCATTCAGACATTCCGTACTCGTATTTGGCACCTCACGCCAATAGGCCCTATACTTTTTGCACGAAATGGTCACGAATTGGGAAACCAATCACATTTCTAGTGCAAAATGTATAATACGTACAATAAGTGAGAGTTCAGCTTTATTTATCATTTTATTCAGCAATTACTCATATCGGATAATTGAAAGTGAGGTGTTTTTCGAATTCATGAATGAATTAATGGTTGCTTCATTCAGCAATTTCAAATTGTGAATGTTTTGAGTATAGCATTCTTTTTTCAGTAGATATAGTTGCCAGACAGATTTTTCGGCTTACCCCTACTATAAAATAGGTAATTCATAATCTGCTGCATCCAAATGAAATATTTTTGGGATCGAAATATGGTATAAAGTTCTAGACAAAAGCTATTTAATTTTAATGCAAGGAACGGAAAATGTCTAGTTTGATGACTGAACATCATGTTTTCTGAGCATGAAAATTCTCTAACTAATCAAAAGATGGAATGAAGATGAGAATAATCGAACAATAGTTATTCAATCAACTAGTTTATCAATGTGTGAACGGAGCGAGCGTATTAAAAGTCAAGATCATTAATCGTAGATTAATAAACGAGAGGATTGCGAAATTTCTGCGTCGGTCAAGAATAACCAAATAAAGAAATTCTAACATAAGTTCTCCAAAACATGATTTATCAATTTAGTATATTCAAATATTGTAAAAATAATAATACCTACCATAACTATATTTCTGAATTTTCTATGTTCGGTTGCCCATGACAAATGAGCATTGGAATGCAAAATCAAGCATGAATTGGGGTCATTAATGGAAGATTTCGTGTGCGTTAAACTTGACTATTGAAGTGTAATGAAAGTGTGAGGTAAGTTTCAGTTGTATTCATATTAAATCGCACCAAGTCTTGTGAGGAAAGTCTTTTGAATTTCACATAAATTCGAAGAGAAACATAAATAATATGGAAAAAATAAAATCTTTCACAGATCCTCTTCCAATATGATTTTATTGGAATTTTTGAAATTTTTTCAAGAGATTTCTCTGATTTTGCTTTTGATAATGTTTTCATTCTAGCAGAACATAACGTTTTCATTTTTTTTTCTATTCTTTCTTTGTTGTACCTATGTGTAGTTTCAAATGTGTGTTTTCAAAAAGGTGAATTCTCAAATGATGGGTTGAGTTTATATAGACAAAAACTACGACTTGAGGAAATAAACTAGTAGCGCAGTGCTACAGATACGTTCGTTTCACTTGCGCTAGAACAGAAAAATTTTCAAATCTAATACCTATGACGTAGCGCTATTCAGCTAGGTGCCAAATGCAGGTACGGAATGTCTGAATGTACACCGTAGGTCAGGAAGAAATACTTTTGCTATGAGAATACGAATGAAACCAATTTACTAGGTCGAATATGTTCATTTTCATTTCAAACTATGAACCCGGACTCTACATGGCTAATACACCAGTTGCAGACACTGTTGTCAATTGCATCTCCAATTAAATATGTACACAATTCAACTAATTTGTATTAGATGTTAGGTGAGGAATCGATTGTAAAGGTTCAGCATATTTTTACTAAAATCCAGTGTTGAAGAAAAGAAAGAGCCAGCACCAAGAGATCACACCAGATTGAATTGGTTTTATTCATACATGGAAACATACCTGATTGAATATGATATATGATTGACGATATGATAACCATTTGAAAATGAGTAATATATTACTCAAATTCCGACTTAAATTGAAATAATATTCCAACATTCTGGGTCGGTTTCACAAAACTTTAATTGTGCGATTTAAAAATCTTATGTAAATTCGAACCAATCGAATCATTGGTTTTGAAATTCCAATTAATTTAACGGTACAAACAAAGTTTTGTGAAACCGACCCTCTGAATAACAAAATTAATATTTCTGAAATACATTTGACTAATCTGAATTTCATATGACATATTGTGAAATTCAATTGACTAATCTGAATTACATTTGATGTTTTCTGATATTCGATTGACTAATCTGAAATTCAAGTGAAATTGAAGTGACTAATCTTAAATGCACTTGACGGTTTCTGAATTACATTTGGAAATAGTGTAGCATGCTTGAAATATTTCAACGAATGATTTTCGTGCATCAGCCTGTATATTGAAGCTGTTGACATCCATGGCTGTTATATCGAATATGAAAAATAAACACACCGCAAATACTTAACCCAAGAGATACACGTTGCAAAAAACAAGACAATTCATTTTCTTAACAGTCAATATGAAAAAGAAAAAAAAAGATGAAAAAATTAATTGAACTTATTTTCAATAGAATGTTTGGCAAGATTGACAACTGACTAGATTATAATACTGGTATCTAAACTTCCCCTGGCAATAAGTTGAGAGTCCGGATACCATCACTCTTGCATTATGAATCTCCACTCTTTATTGTTATCAAGAAAACAGAGGAAATGTTAAGACATTCAAGAATTGTGTTTTTTGATATATATGTGACTACAATTTTCATTATATCGAACAAAATGGAGATTTGCGGCAGTTTTCAGTATAGCTAGCCTTATATTTCCTTCCCAGAATGAACACCTTGCGAAGAATTCGGATTCTGTAATCTTTTTTCAATGTGAATGTATTCGATGTGCGTTGACTGAAAACGTGCAACTCAGCCCTTCACCTGGAGCCTGAAAGGGACATGTTTCGATCCAAGAAAGAAGTCAGGCATCTATATCCCAAGAAAACAGATCGCGGTGCGTTCAACAAACACATTTCGACCCTAAGCCATTCCCGGAAATCGCGATACAAGATTTCATTTGTGATTGATCGTCCGGGGAAAAATGAGGGAGCACGACCCCTTGCAATAGGTGTCGCTCATGCTCCCTGAGGCTGGCAGGGACCACGGGCATCCGGATTCAGGTCGACTGGTAAGGAATTCTGACCTGGACAGGGGATCGTTCAGCCCTTTGGCTTTTCCTTGCGTGTTAAGATTTTCAGGGACCCTTCAGGAGTACGTTGACCGGAAATATACACTCCCCGTCAATAAATTCCGGTCTGGCAAAATTTTTGTCAAATTCAACACCCTGTATCTTTTTTCGTGATACTGCGATTTGGTTGAAATTTTCACCAGGCATAGTATTGGGTCTTGTTATATTAACCTGAAATATACTTCGCAAAAATATTTATAGTTTATCTGTTATACAGGGTGAAACAACACATTGTTCGATACCCTCCATTCCTGAACACCCTGTGGTGAATTTGGAGCGGAAAATTTGATATCATTCAGTATTAGTTTGAAGTGTGACCCTTTCCTAACAAAATGTTCTTTGGTTTACGTCAGTATCTGCTTCACAAAAAAAGAGACACATTTTCAAAGAAAGTGTTGCATTTGTTCAATTTTAATAACAATTTAAAACATCACAATACCTTATCGACTAGCAAACATAAACAAACATCTGAAAATTAATAGCATGTATTCCCACCTCGCTATCTCATCACTCCTACCATACGACGTGGCATACTTTCAATGCATTTTCGAATTGCTTCTGGGGGAATATTTTCCCACACTTCAAGAAGGGCTGTTCGTAAATCGAGCAAGGTTTTGGGCTGCCGATTTCGAACACGTCTATCTGGCATATCCCATACATGTTCAATTGGATTTAAATCCCGACTGGCCACACAAATCGTTGAATATTCGCCTCTTCTAAGTATTTTGTTAAAAACCGTGCAACGTGAGGCCTAGCATTGTCCTACATTAGCAGAAATTGTTGGGGAAATATTCCCCCAGAAACAATTCGGAACTGCATTGAAAGTATGCCACGTCGTATGGTAAATGTGATGAGAAAGCAAGGTGGAAATACACGCTATTAATTTTCAGATGTTTGATTATGTTTACTAGTCGATAAGGTATTGTAATGTTTTAAATTGTTATAAAAATTTAAAAAATGCAACACTTTCTTTGAAAATGTGTATCTTTTTTTAAAAGCAGACACTGACGTAAATCAAAAAACATTTTGTTAAGAAAGTGTCCACTTCAAACTAAAACTCAATGATATCAAATTTCCCGCTTTAAATTCACCACAGGGTGTTCAGAAATGAAGGGTATTAAACAAGTTTTTGTTTCACCCTTTATAACGAATAAACTACAGGTATCTTTGCAAATTAAATTTCAGGTGAAAATTTCAACAAAATCGGAAAACCACGAAAAAAGATACAGGGTCTTGAATTTGACAAAAATTTTGCCTGTCCGGAATTTTTTGACAGGGAGTATATATTTCTCCTCGGGCCTTGTTGCTCTCTCAATAATGAGGCTGTCGAAATTATGTTTTCGAACAAGGAAAAATGTGTTGGAAATTAATCTAAGGCTTCTTCCCAATAATTCTTAGTTGTGTGACAACATCGGTATACAATGAAATTCGTAGTACAAGAACTCAGGACGAAACTTAAGCTGAAAATATAGCTGTGACTAAAAATATGTTTCAACAGAAGAAATCTAAAAAATTGAAGGTGATAGTGATGATTTCGTTTCTTTTTTGGGAACTTGAAATCCAAAATCCTGAGTAGAAAAACGAGAAAGCAATAAATTTTGAGATTGATAGATTCTTCATCTTCACGAATGACACCTTCAATTCATGCACTAAAAAAAGTACGAATTTTAATGCAGGGATTGTGAAAGAGTTATTTATGATATGAGTGTTAAAAGTGACGTTTTATTTTGTGAGTGAAAAAGTTTTTCACGAACAAAATGAAATTACTTTAAACACAACTATCATACAATGTTTTCTGTACAACTGCCATATTTTGATAAAGAAATGGACGAATTTGTAATGATGATAAACTTCAAAATGCATTTCAATATTCAAATAATCAAGAGATTGTTGAATGGCAAACGTTGCCAACGTCATAATTACTAACAAATGGGAAAAGACGCTGTCATTCGAATTTCGTTCCTGTCCGATTTTCGTCTTGGGTTTTTAACTGCTTAATATGTTTGTCGAGACTCCAATTATTAATAAAAGTGACGATTTGGTTGTTCCTGTGGATATTGAAGAGTCTGCAAGAAGAGCAAATCTGGAACTCCTCTGAAAAATCTGTTCAGCAGTACGGTATTGCATATAACAATTTCCTCGCCTAGTGTGAATTGAAAAATGTATAAGGAAACTTCTGTGAAACTGTTTTCTGGCATACTTAAAAGAAAAATCTGAAATATGGGGCCCATCAACTTTGTAGAGCCCTTGATAAAAATGGTGTGGATGTTAGTGAATATTTCAAGGTAATAGCATATTCAAAACGAAAAGGTCAAGGTTATCCTTCCAAAACATCAAAAATTCTCACTAGTGAATAAGTTGAAAAGTTTCTGAAGGAGGCACCAGATGAGAAATACTTGATGGTAAAGGTTGCAAGTATTTTCGGATTATTCGGAGCCTGTAGGCGTGGAGAATTGTGTAATTTCTCAGTGGAACACATCGAAATAACAAATAAATAATTGGTTATACAACTTCCAAATACAAAAACAAAAGTCAGTCGTTCTTTCAGTATCATTGGGAAGTATGTAGACTGTTTTCAAAAGTCGTTTTTTCCTGAAATACATGAATAATAAATGCACTGCCAATCCAGTTGGTATTAAAACATTTGGAAAAATTCCATCTATTGTTGCCGAATTCCTCAAACTGCCATAACCAAAACAATATACAACAAATATATATCATTTCTAGCAGAATCAGGAGCAAATAATACGGATATGAAAAACATGGTGGATGGAAATCTACGACGGTAGCCAAGGGCTATGTTGATCATTCCATCGCAAATATAAATGTCATTGCTGAAGAAATTGTCCCAACCTCAACAGATTTTGGATCATCATCATCCAATATTGTACTTCCGATTTCTACAAGTACTGATTGATGGTGCTGAGGATTCAAATAACTCCCTAACGTCACAGGGCTTTCATGTTAGTAATTGTTTTAGTTTTAAGATCAATATTCATGTTCATAAGTAATGATTGTTAAATATTGATAATAAAAATTTGCAATTGCTGAATTTTCATCTGATTCCAACATAAGAAACTGGAGTGCCAAGAACATTTTTTAACACTAATGTTGAAAATATTTTTAACACGCTTCCACGTGAACAATCAATTTTAAATTTTTTTGCTGTCATTAAAAGTGCCACTTTTAATGGCAGTTGTACAAAAAATGTTTGAAGAACACGTTTTGGAGAATGTGTTTTCTTTTACCGAATTCGTTTTGGTGATGTGTGAAAAAAAAGTTCTGGACTTTTTCTGCGAATAACGTAAAAAAGTTGACAATTCTGTGAGTATTCCAAACAAAACAAGAAATACACATAAATTGAAACCACATTTTATAGTACATGAACTTCTAAGACTTATGGACTCTGTCAGGCCAAGAGGTGACTGTTAATGCGTCCAATCGATCATCTCGTATCGGAAAAGCACACCCTTAGAACAAGAAACTTCAAAGGCTACAACTGCTCCTTTAGAATCGATAATGAGATCGGAACAGAATCTCATTCTCAGCAGGTTCCTTTCTGGTATTTTTGTTGGGAGTCGTGTCTTCTTTGCAGTTCAAAGAAGGCATGCAGTCGACTCAAATTGATCCGTAACGACATAAATGACGTCTGGACGTCTACTTGCAATACTAAACAGGACCGTTCAGGGTTATCTCTCGCACAGGAAACGGCATTAAGGTTGTCTGAGCCGATGCGGAAGGTTAAGCTTCAGGATCCACTGTTTTGGGTCATAAAGCATTTCTACACTCTTTATTTTGTACCTGTTATACAGGGTGTTTCATTGGTGATCGGAAATACTTAACAGGCTGACAGGTGCAGGCTGACAGGTGGCACCAGAATGGTACCAGAAATACCACATTTATGGGCTCATAATGTCTTCGTCACCAAGATAGAGGCTGTTTTATGAATTTTGATCGTTTTTTCTCGAAGTAATATCAGACGAACCACCCGATATATTTTCTTCATATTTGGCACACGTGTTTCTTATTCAAGCCTCGAGAGTATCATACAAAAAAACGATGGAAAATCAAAGTTCGGGTTAACAAAAAATTAAGAATTTGGAAGTTGTATAAGCAATGATTTGTTTGTTATTTCGATGTCTTCCACTGATAAATTACACAATTCTTCACGCCGACAGGCTCAAACTCTGAAAATAGTTGCAACCTTAACCATCAAGTATTTCTCATCTGGTGCCTCCTATATAAACTCTTCAACTTGTTCACGAGTGAGAATTTTCGATCTTTTGGGACGATATTCTTCACTTTTCCGTTTTAAATATGCTATTACTTTAAAATATTTACTAACATCCACACTATTTTTAACTAGGGCGGATTGACACAATCATTGAAAATTTTCTCCACAGAGTTGATGAACTCTATATTTTTGATTTTTCTTCTCAGTATGCCAGAAAATAGTTTCACTGAAGTTCCCTTTTACATTTTTCAGTTTACACCAGGTCATGAAATTGTTATATGCAATATCGTACTGCTGAACAGATTTTTTAGGTAGGAGTTCCTGTCCAATTTTCGTCTTGGGTTTTTAACTGCTCAATATGTTTGTCGAGAGTCCAATTATTAATATTATATTTTATTATAATATAATATATATATTGAAGAGTCTGCAAGTAGAGCAAATGTGGAACCCCTACCTAAAAAATACGTTCAGCAGTACAATATTGCATATAACAATATCCTGGCCTGGTGTATATTGAAAAATGTAGGAGGGAACTTCTGTGAAACTGTTTTCCTGACATACTCAGAGGAAAAATCAAAAATATGGAGTTTATCAACTTTGTGGAGCAAATTTTCAATGATAAAGGCGAGCGCTCTTGTTAAAAATGGTATGGATGTGAATGAATATTTTGAGGGGATAGCATATTTAAAACGGAAAAGTAAGGCATATCGTCCCAAAAAAAACGAAAATTCTCACTCGTAAACAAGTTGAAAAGTTTATAAGGGAGGCACCAGATGAGAAACACTTGATGGTTAAAGTTGCAACTATTTTCGGATTATTTGCAGCCTGTCGGCGTGAAGAATTATGTAATTTATCAGTGGAAGACATCGAAGTAACAAATAAATCATTGGTTATACAACTTTCAAATACAAAAACGAAAATCAGTCGTTCTTGCAGTATTATGGAAATATGTAGAGTATTTTCATAAGTACTTTGCACTGCGCCCTACCGTCATCAAACATCGTCATTTTTTCTTGAAATACATGAATAATTAATGCACTGCCAATACATTTGAGAAAATTCCATCTATTGTTGCCGAATTCCTCAAACTGCCAGAACCAAAGCAATAATATACAGGACACTGTTTTCGAAGATCCTCCGCCTCATTGCTAGCAGAATCAGGAGCAAATATTACGGATATAAAAAAACATGGTGGATGGAAGTCTACGATGGTAGCCAGGGGCTCTGTTGATCATTCCATCGCATATAGAAATTTCATTGCTGAAAAAATTCTCCCAACCTCAACAGATTTCTGATCATCATCCAATATTTTACTTCCGATTTTTACAAGTACTGATGATGCTGAGGATTCTAATAGTGTGTTGCGAAGCTCCCTAACGTCACAGGGCATTAATGTTAGTAATTGTTCTAGTTTTACGATGAATAATTATGTTCATAAGTAATGATTGTTAAATATTGATAATGAAAATTTGCAATTGCTGAATTTTTTTCATCTGATTTCATCATAAAAAAATGGAGTGCTAAAACACGCTTCAACGTAAACAATCAATTGTTTGCAACATTGTTTGCTGTTATTAAAAGAGTCACTTCTAATGACAGTTGTACAAAAATACGATTAATCATAAAAGTCTAACCTATTTTTTTACAATAAAGCCGCGAATTTCGGCGGAAGCAAAGATGTACACCTATTATGAATAACCACTCAGCTCTTCAGATGAAAACACCTCCCCCCATCAATCTCCATCCAACGATCCCCAATAACCATCAATCGAATCCCGACCAGAACATTTCAACAAATCAACCTGCCCAGCCATTTTCAAAAAGTTATTTCCAGGAGTAGGTAATTGGATGAACGCGCTATTATAAACGTCCATCAGCAGAATGAAACGTTTGTCCGAAAGTAATGTCCATTCATTAATTGCATAGGCGAGTGTTCCGACCATGAATAATTTATGGGAAAATAGTTGTGCCAGGTAAATAATTATGATTGAGAATGTCATTTGTAGGGCTGACATGTTGTGGGATGCGTATCACACCCTCGTCAAGCGTTGGTTCGTGTCACGTACGTGAATCTAACAGTTGCAGAGATTGATTTTGACGGGGTGTCCCCTTTGGAAGAATTTATGATTGAATTAAGCTAGATAGCTGATTGTTAGAGAATGAATACGTTACAGTTATGTTACATATACAGATAGAAAAATCCTTATGGAAACATAGGAAAATGAATATCAAATTCGAATGAGCTCCGAGTCTAGTAGGACATTGGAAGAATCGAAATCTCATTGCGATTCGATTACAAATAAGGGACTTAATTTCTTCCCGTAGAATGTAATTTTGTTCTCCATTTTTTTCCTTCGTCAGAATTCATTTCATTATCAAACCAATTTTGGCGAAAAAGAACCTGAAGACTAATTCCCACAGGAAAATGATTTGTGTCATTCATGGAGGCAAATAAATTCCTCGCGTCTTCTTGGAATAAGATTGTCGTATTCATTTACAACAGATATCAAATCACCCATACCGCGTTTGGAGTGTTACTGATTTTATTCGACACCTACGTTGTGCTCTACATCCCCACCCAACCGAATCTGTCAGCCTAGACGATTATTCGATATCACTTCCTCTTGAGGATTTGATTCTGCCTCTGCTCCACTACGGCCATATCCAATTGTAATTCAGAAATCCTCAATTGACATTCAGAAAACATCACTGGTATGTCAGATTAGTCATTTATATTTCTGAAAATATCAAATGTTTTTCAGATTCGTCAATTGAATTTCAGAAAATTTCGAACAAAATTCAATTTTGTGATACGAAATACATTTGATGTTTTCTGAAATTCAATTGACTAATCTGAAATTCAATTGACGCTTTCCTAAATTGAAGTCACTAATCTGAAATACACTCGACGGTTTCTGAATTATTCTTGAAAACGGTGTAGAATATGGCCCTGTTCGAATTTACTGTAGAAACAGTGATGTTTCCAATTGTGTTTTCCCGATCTGTATGTATATGTGTTAATTCCAAAAAGATAAAAATTAGCATTTCGAGAAACTTGCCACAAGATGATCAAGATTATCTCATTATTAATCGGTTTTCGAATAAGAACCGATTTTTTTTGATTGCGTTAGATTCTGCGAAGAAAAATGATGATTATGTTTCAACATGTTAATGCTCCTGAAATTAATTATTCTTGAGTTATTCAGGATTTTCTGATTTGATGTGGTACGTAGCGTAAAATTTATAAAATCTGTTTGATATCAAGGACATAATATCAAGATTAAGGTCATTGTTGGTATGAAACAGATTTAATGAATTTGACGCTACGTACAACATAAAGTCAGAAAATCCTAAATAACTCAAGAATGATTTATTTTAGGAGCATTAACATGTTTCAACATTATCATTCATCACTCTTTCTCGCAGAATCCAACGCTATCATGAAAAAATAGGTTTCTAATTCGGAAAACGAAAGTTATCAGTCAATCTTGATCCCAATTTTTGTCCCAACATCTGAAACACCCTATTACCAGTTTTTCAAGATTCTAGAAATGTACAATATTTCTACAGTCTCCGACTTGAAAAATGTGAAAACGGTTCGTTCTTAAGATATTTAGAAAGAAATAACAAACATAATACCGAATACTCTTTTCTCTTGTTTTCTTCAGTTTTTTCTCGATATTTTGAAAAGTATTCGCAACGATTTGAATACGATTGTATTCAGAATGTAATACTCCATCGAAATTGGAAACAAAAAAATCAGAAAAAAAAGTTTTGAAATTATTTTTTCATTCCCTGAAAGTGAAAGTGGTCAGGTTTCAAGAATATTGTCGAACCATATCATGATCCTAATTTTGAGATTTCAAATAGGTCCAGTTCTCCAAAAATGCCTAGATCGTCCAACTTGGTACATCCTGTATATAAAGCAAACTCCTGTATACTGAACAGTGTCTCATCGTAACTGCCCTTTTGTTGATTTTTTGATGCAAACCATCAAACACTGTCATGTCCTCAAAAACCAAAAGAGGTACAGGTGTTAACAGCATAATATCGGCAAGGGGTTTGAAAGCTTCAGTAGAAATTGCTGCTGATCACATCGCTCATATGATAAAACATATGTATCCCCAGGAAAATTTTCCTCTGTGTTGAAATCAACCTTGAATATTCTAGGGTTCAGAAAAAGAAATCCCTTCAATTGTGTATTCTTTGTCTAGCTTTTGAAGAAACATCCTGATCGACAAAAAAAAGGAGAGCTCCGTTTTTTGATCAGGATGATATTTTTGATGTACACATTGTTCTGTATCAAATGAAAAACGCTTCTGGATTTTTTATATTTTTATTTGAAATGATTGTGTAGGATCAACCACAATACAATAATTATGATATTGGGAACAGAATATTTTTCAATTTCAAAAACTTATTCATATAGTGAACTCTCGATAAATCAAATATCGATAAGTCGAACAGTTGTTGTCAACCCGATTCACGCATATCTCACCCAGTGTTTTTCAGCTCAATGAGTCTAGAGTCTAGAGGGTCTAGTAGATGAGTCAAACTGCTGGAAGGGTCGTCAAGAGAACCTAAACCTCTATATGTCGTTCTTCTAACCAACATTGCTTGTATGAGTGGAACTTTTTGATCTAATGAATGAGGCCGAAGAAGATTCGGTTCGCAAACAAATCATCACACGTGATGAATATCATACGATTTTTCCACCTCTAAGGACATGTTTCCAGTGCTCAGACGCTCGTTTCACATTGATAATGAATTCGTGTTTACCTGAGTTTTTTCTCAATGAAGTGAAGTTTCATTTGTATAACTGGAATGTTTGGTGAGCCGAACAATAGATAAGTCGAACAGTTCTTTTGGTCCCTAGGAAATCGACTTGAACAGAGTCCACTGTATATTAATTACAGAATGTTTGAACAACAATAAAAGAAAAATATCAGAGGTGTTCAACAAGACCTGTATGTCAGCCCAGAAAGAGTTTTTTATACCTTATCCAGAACAATATATTTTTAACCCCAAAACTCTATCTATTTGACAACACTGAAAATGAAAAGCAATGAACAAGACTGTTACATGATACGAGTTTCAGAACTTACATTTCCATTTTCTTTGGTAATGAAAAGAATGCACATTCATTAATTCATAACAGAAAAACACACATGCAAAAATTTCAGAGTGAGCTAGATGCTACTCTTGTGGAGTATTTCTTTCAAAATTGACAACAGCCTACTAAAAATCTCTAATAATCTTGCCTAGAGGACCCTAATTAAATAATTTAACCATAACTTGCATTTACTTTTGAAACTACAGATGTCGCTCACATCACTTTAGACGCTTTGTTTCTCATCTTTATACCCTATTTTCTTTCGTTAAACCGATTGCAAATAACCTTGTATAAGATAGTTCATCGTTATTGTTTGAAATTTCAAGATTCTACTCGACCAAATTTTGTTCACCCAATAAAAATTTTTTTCTTTCGACAAACACTCGAAGAAACGTAGGCTCATCAATACTCATCGCCGAATCAGCATAGTAGGCCCTTCAATTCCGTAATAAACGTTCCCTTGTCGTGCTCACCATTCTGCCGCAGTATTGTCATCCTCGATGGCATTTGACCTGAATAACAGGCGAACCCTTTGCACTCCCTCGTTTCGACTACGTGAACAAGCTGCTAATTACTCCAACATTATGTACGGAAAACTCCGCAACCCCAGACGAAGGCTCCGAACATTTGCGTCGATGCATTTCCATGCGATTCGAATCGCGTGAATAGTTCATGAGCTAGTTTTGCAGTTGTTCTGTTTTGAGGTGGAATTTGAAATTCTGTAATAAGTCGACGAATTCTGATGGTGACTGAATGCCAAGAATTCTTCTTGAGAGGATTGATAGTTGATATTTATAGGTGGAATCTTTAAATTTTTCATAAACGTGACATCCGCGATTTCATCATTAGACTTCGGTGATTTGAATAATTTTAATTCATGATTTTCCTCTATGGCACGAACTCAAGTAGATGTTGATGTGGCAGAGACGCTGTTGGAATTATACTCGATGCCGGGACAGTCGATTAGAGAATGAGACGGTAGACGGTCACAAACTAGACGGTAGCCAGTCACAACGGTGACAAGCATTAGACGCGATTCAAAATAACGGATTAGACGATAATTTTCGAAAAAGTGATTAGATTGAAACCTATTTCATCTTTTTCAGTGTCCTAATGAAATAATTACAGTACTGAAAATAGTGCTGTAATTGTTATGTTTTTCGTTTTGTGGTTGTCGATGCTGATCGTAAAACATAGGAATGAATAAATTTTCAATTGACTCGTTCAAAAATGAAAAGTAAACACAATGTTACGAAGGGGATTATGATGGAAACTGATATCCGAACCTCAAACACTTGGTTGTGTATTAAGTACCTGACGTCTGGAGACGAATGAATAATTTCCTTCTGGCGTATGTAAAATGAAATACCACCAAACCTTTTTATCAGTTTATATAAATAGTCCCACAAATGAGACTTCGATTTGGCATTTCAGCAGAAAAATCAGTGGGACGAAAATCTACGCTGGAATGAAAAATTGTATCTTTGGTTGAAGAAAAAATGATTTCAAAAATCCGATTATTAATGGCAAAATTTTTTGTATGAAAAACCACCCACACAAGGTGGAACATAAATTCGATTCCTAAGGAGTCATTTACTAGATCTGTGATACGGTACGGAATAGTCCCACAGATTTTTCGGAAAATGTATGAAAAAGTGGAAAAAGAAGATCGGAAATTACGGTATTTGAGTGAAATGTTTCGGGAGTGTTATTTCAGCGAACTAGGATTATTTTGACAAGAGAAGGATATCAGAAGGTGTTTCAGAGAGTTTGAACAGAAAAGTCTTGATATCTCTGTTCTCCTTATATCTTATTTTTAACTTATTCTGGGTTTTGGGTGATCAGTAAGTCAAGTATGTAGGTTTTCTGTTCATGAATAGAGTTAGTCTTATATAAAGACGTATGAACAATTCGTGATATTGATTTATGTTTTGTTTTTGTTGAATATTAGAAAAAAGATATTTATGTGAGTCATTTCGATGATTTCAGTTGTCCCTGAAAGCTAAACTTATTATAAGAGAAATACCACTAAGACATGTTTTTCGTGCGAAAAATAAAATAAACTTTCTCCAGTCCATAGAGAGTGTGGGTAACTCTCTACGGACTGGAGAAAGTTTATTTTATTTTTCGGTCGACGGGAAGCCGCTCTCCTGTTTACTGCTCAATAATATCTAGATAAACTCAGATAGACAAGTCATTTTAGTATGAGAAGGTGAAAAAATCTAGATGTTCATTACAACTGACCTCTGATCCTATCAATTTTCAAATCAAATCAATTCGAATTCCGTAATCTGTAAAATTTGTAGGTCACACCAACTGCCAGTATACAATACAAGATACTCACTAGAAGGTTGAATCAGAATTTTAATCTAAATTTCGAAAGTAATTCACAAAATTCACTCATGACAGAACCCAATTCTAACACCCATGATTTCGAAAACTCGCTTGTTAGTCGTCATAGTTTTCGAATTTCGCATATTTAATATATGAGAAAATATACGAATTGAGTGTTTAAACATCTGGAAATTAAATATAATGAACGAAAATTATTGGCATGCAGACAGAAGTGAATCTTGTTTGGGAGGGGCCTTTTTCCAGATTTCAATTCCGTTTGCATGCCAATGATTTTCCTTCATTAAATGAGAAATAGGTTGTCTAAACATATCCTGGACCCAATAATTAAAAAAAAAGTTTTTTCATGAAATTTTACAACATCAAGATAATAGAAAAAATTTCATACTGGGCCTAAAGTTTGAAACATGTAGAATGTGCAGACATATGCTTCCCTACCATTTACGTGGATGAACTACTGGTTCACAGGTATGAGCAGGGAAGTCCAAAACAGTTTTTTTCACTTGTGTGATAATAGAAAAAATTGAATATCAGCATAAGCACTGTTTATTGTGAACACGTTGATATACGGTTATCCGCAAAAAGTTTGGTTTTAGCTAGTTTCATATCAATCTAAAAATGTACCCTCTACTAACTGCTATTTGGTCAATGTTCTGCTTATTCAAAAGCACGTGTTACATTTTGCTGAATATTTGAGGAGACCAGAAGATGTTAAAATCATCTGCAGAATGAGTTTTATGATTTTTGTCAATGTCATGAATGCTTTTTGATACTATGTTCAGTGTTTGATAATCATTTCCATTAATTGACATGCCTTCCAACTAGAAAAATCCGAAAATAGTCCCTTTAGGCAGCCATACCGTCAAAAATTGATGAAAAATCGAAAAAAAGAAGGATTTCAAAACATCTTCGGAATTGAATACATATTTCCAAAACAATTAAAATCATATTATATAATAATATTAGCTGAATGATAACGGCCTTAATTCGTTTCTTTTTCTTCAACCCTGTATATAGTGAAAAAATGGAGTAAGTATAATGAAAAAGATCTGAAAAAATTCAATATCGACAAAGTGATACGAATATTCTTATTTTTATTACTAGGTAAAATATTATAAATATATGTATAAGGTGTTATAATATATGTAAAAGTAAAGAATAAAAATGCCGCGATAAGAAAAATCATCTGAGACACCAGCCACCAATAGAGACAAGCAGGTGAAACAGTTTGGTACTTAAAACGCCTATCAAACCTTCAATCTCAGAAACTCCCAGTGTTTCTCCTCGAGCTCTTCAAGTCTTTGGCACCCTTTCCATAATCTCTCGATTCGAGTTCCTCACACGTCAGGGTTTGCAAAGAGTTGGCTGAAAACTGAAACCTTCCTTTCCTAATTTGCTCCAAACGATACAAACATTCCTTTTTCTTCCCACCACTTCGAGCTGCTCTGGCTCTCACTCTTCTAGCGATTGCCGCTTGCAACACAGTTGATTTTTTTTTGTCGTTTGATTTCCTCCTCTGGTCGTACATCTTTCTCCTCTCGAAGCTCGACATTTCCTGCCTTGGTCTAGCTTTTCCAAGCGAAAATCTTCCCGAACAAAGCTTCTCCTTGGTGTGTCTCGGGGAGTGCTTGATAACCTTCGATCCCACACTGCTATTCACAGAAAAGGTGCTACTTTTCGAACTCATGGATCTGAAACTTGCCAAGGAACTCTTGAAGGTTGTCTTCTTCGAGTCGCTCTGTTCCCAAAAACGTTCTATTCTCTGGAAGAGGGATTTAGTGCAGTCCGAAGCTGGCACAGATACTACCAGCTCACTGGGGATTCTTTCGTTTAGGTCTCTTGAGTTTTCTGAAGGATCTCCAGAAGCCGACTGATCTTTATAGGGATCTTCCTCAATTTTTTCTTCCGATTTCCGTTTTTTCTCTCCTCCTGATCGATCATTTTCTGGGTGATTTTCTCCAACTTTTCGATGTTTCTGCTGATGTGGAGCAGTCTATCTTCTGGTCTGGCTTTTGGTATGAAAGTGCTCTCGTCTGTTTTCCTGGATCTGATGCAATCGTAAATGGACGATATTCCTTGAAGGCTCTGGTAGGTTCGTATCAGCAATATGTGGCACATTCTTCTGACTGAGTTGTGGAACAGTTCTGAGTTTGATGCTCTTCTGAAGGCTTCATCGTAGAGTTTTTTCTGCTCGTTAAATTGTAGTCTTAGCGATTGGATCATGCTTTTTCTTTGGTCTCGTAGCTTTTTCTGAAACATAAAGAAGTTGTTGAAAAATAGATTGATTCAAAACTGTAATCATCGAAATGAATACCACCACAAATCTCCTTTATCATGAGTTTGGAGAGATGATATAAGATTTTGTTACTGAGATGAGAGATATACCGGTTTCAGCCTTATTTGGTATCATCAGTATCCTATACACCAAACCAAACTTCTTTTTAGCATGTGATTGGAGATGTGCCACTTGCTTTTAACGCTATAAGATGTCATTATTTTGTAATATTCTCCTCAGTACGTCACATCTAATTGCTTTAAATATCGGAGCATTTTCTGAAGATCAAAGATTATAGAGTTAGTAGGATGAGAAACGCCCTTATATTTGTGGTACTAAAATCCGACTACGATTTTTGGCTAGTTTATTGCTTTTGACACCCAGAAGGCGCTGAAAACATTATTCAGTACAGAAAACTATTTTAATAGGCGCAAAATTTGAGTAACTCTCATAAATTTCCATTAAATTGATTATTCTTTGTCGAGCTTTTGAAGAAATATTCTGATAGACAAAACAAAAGCAGGGTTCCGCTTTTTGATCAGGATGATAATTTCCATCTACTCATTGTTTTGAATCAAATGAAATACGCTTCTTCTTTTTATTTGAAATGATTGTGTAAAATAAACTCCAATACAATAATTATGAAACATAAAAGAGAATCGTTATAACAATTTCAAAAATTTATTCATACAATGAATTCTCGATAAAATGGACCCGATTCATAGATATCTTACTCAGTGTATTTTCATCTCAATGAGTCTAGAGGGTCTAGTAGATGAGTCGAACTGCTGGTAGGGTCGTCAAGAGAACCTCCACCTCTCTAAGTCGTTTTTCTGACCACCATTGCTTCTATGAGTGGAACTTTCTGATCTAATGAATGAGACCGAAGAAGATTCGGTTCGCAAACAAATCACCACACGTGATGAATATCATACGATTTTTCGACCTCTAAGGACATGTTTCCAGTGCTCAGACGCTCGTTTCTCATTGATGATGATTTCGTGTTTACCTGAGTTTTTCTCTCAATGGAGTGAATAAATGGATTGTTTGGTGAGCCGAAAAATAGATAAGTCGAACAGTTCTTTTGGAGTTTGACTTAACGAGAGTTTACTGTTTATTAATTACACAATGTTTGAATAACAATAAAATAAAAATATCAGAGGAGTACAACAAGACTTGTAGGTCAGCCCAGCAAGAGTTCTTCATGAGTTATACAGAACAATATATTTTTGCCTAGAAAACTCTATCTAATTGATAGCATTGAAAATAAAAAGCAATGAACCAGATAGTTACATGATACGAGTTTCAAAACTTACATTTCCATTCTCTTTGGTAATGAAAACAATGCACATTCAAGATTATTCTTTCTATTATTTCTGTAATGAATCACCATGCATTTTAAATGTCGGCCAGTTTTTAACACGAAATTATTAATAGAAAACAAACAAACAAAGATTATACAATGAGCATTGTAGATTTCGAGTTATTTCAGTGAAAAATACGCATATTCAAGAAAATACAATCGTCATTCGGAATTGACAACAGGCTACTCATAATCTTAATAAAATCTTTGCCAAATGGACCCGAATCAAATATTTTAACCATAACCCGTTTATTGTTGAAACTACAGATGTCGCTCACAACACTGTAGTCGCTTCGTTTCCCATCTTCATACTTCATAATATTTGATGAAGATTTTGTTCCTGAGGTGTATGGGATACTGATGATGCCAAATAAGGTTGAAACCGGTATATCTCCCATCTCAGTGACAAAATCTAATATCATTTCTCCAACCTCATGATGAAAGATGTGTGAGACTACGAAATGAAAATGGTATCCATTTCGATGATTAGGTACTACTATTGTTTTTGGTTTTTCCCCTCAAAGGCAAAGAATTTTTTGCTTCTTGATTAATTCTTTTTTTCAAAAATAAAAAAGTTGTATATACAAAATGAAATTTCGTGTATCAAAGAGAATGATCTGAATAATTGTGTAATACACAATATACCTTCAATTTATTGTTTTCAATTTTCTCACAGGAAAGTGCCACGCCTAGAATATTATCGAAAACTGCACTTAGTAGCTCACATCGAGACATTTTTCAACTTCAATTAGGAAATGATCAAATCTTCACGAGAAAATTTAGAAAGTGGTTATGATGAAGTAGTATCTTCAGTTTTCGAGTTATGAGGTTATGCCAACAACAAATTTTCACACTTTCCTGAAAACTTCAAACTTGAGTTTCAATATTTGAATATAGAATGCAATTTTTTTTAATATAAAGAAATAAATTATGAAAAAATCTTCCATATCGAGATGAAAACGGAGGTCATGTGTGATTATGACATCTACTTACTAAATTATCGTACACTTCAGCCAGATTCGAAAGAATCTTTTGATTTCTATCGTTGACGAACTCTTCAGTTTCTTTTATCGCCAAAAACCTATTTATCAGATAAAAGGGTGTGTGGGAACCCTCAGCATAAGCAGCATCGACACAGAAGTCCTACAAAATGTCTCTGCAAGTTTAATGATGTCTACAATACACTGTAATATACGAGAACTGAATGATATCCGAAATTTTTTTGTAGCTAAATTGAAATATTTATGAAGAGTCTTGAATATTTGCAGACAGTTGATGAACTAGAACTAGATGTTTAATGTGCTTTGACTGATTAATTTTCCGTTTCATTCTCCTTTTCGAATATCAGAACAGCTGCAACAACACGAAAGAACGGGAAGAAATCTAAAACCACTTCGAGAAAAAATAATAACACTGCGATCCAAATGGAATTAAAACAAAAGTTTCTGCATACTGATGAGTTCTCCAAAGCTCTGGGCAGGAAATCGTTGAAGCAAATTTAATCAGATATTATTCTGAAGGCTGCAACTTAGATTTTGCGTGATGGATGTTACACTCGAGTATCGTTGAAATCATCACGTTCGTGTTGAGCTGCGGAAAGCAATTTTTTATTTATTCAGATTCAGATATCATTCGGTGGTCTTTTTTTTTGGAATTCGAAGAGTGACCCAAGGATGAAGCGAAAAACGTCTCTGAAAGGAAATCTATTGAAGCATTTCAAACAATGAAAATGTCCTACGTGAATTCATGTACGGCGCTAAATTATTAGATGATAATTTGAAAATTTCAGATATAAACTACACTGAAAAATTGAAGGTTCATTTTTGGGTCACCCTGTGCGCATCATGGTGAATAATACTATCGATAATTACGTAAAATATCTTGTGCTTGTCGATGTTCTCCTTCATCTTGACGATTATTTGCCTGAGCCTGCTATTCTCATATCTCATCTCGAAGATTTTAATCACCAGGTCCTGCCTTCTCATCCTGTAATATTGGATTTTCCTGTGTGAAATCTCTCGTTTCATTTCGTTGGAGATAACGAACTGAAGAAAATTGAATTTGTCGTCACATCAAGAATAGTATCTGTCTGCAATTTCATCAAAACAAATTTCCATTGATCGAAAAACAGATGAAATGAAAAAAAGACAGATAAAAGAAAGAAGAAAATATCCATGGATAAGGCAAAAAAATCGAAAACGTCTCTCTAGTGGAGAGAAAGTATGTTGCCCTAAGTTGAACAGACATATTCGTGAAAATTATTCCTCATTACATCTAAATGTTTTTCCTTTATGTCACTGATGTTTCTTCATTCACTTAGTTGAATTCGAAATTTACTTTTTCAACATTTACCTTATTGTAAGTTTCCACTGATTTACTGAAATCTATCTCGTCTTTCTCAAGTCTTATCCATTCTTTCTTAAGTGCATTTTCTTTTTTCTTGACGTTAGCTACCCTGGCGTACACATTTCTCTTCACATGGGATATTTCTTCTTCTCTAAACAGAGTCACCTTATTCTCATCGAAATCTGATATCAACGGCAGCAATATTCTATAAGAGAATGTAGATGTTCAATGTAGTTTTTCAGAAGTATCGTCATTCATTTTATCGTCATATATTTCTTCTTCTGACCTTTTATCCGCGAGTTCTTTTTTCGAATTGATGTACTCTTCAGTCTGCTTGTAAAGAGGAATGTATCTGTGCCAGGACAAACTGTATACATCTGTTGTGGTATCTAAATCGAACCAAGTAGTTCCGTTTTGAAATATGGTACTTTCTATGTGGACTGGTATTAACTTCTTTTTTCTAGAATATTCAATGTTCGATAAAGCTTCTAAGCCCAAAAGAACTTACCTTTTTTCTTTCTCATTTATTCGCTTGGTCGCAGTATTTATTGGTGGTAATTCTACCATGGAATATAATATCTCGAAGCTGAAAAAAGTTCAGAAAGATTATGTAAAAGAAAATGATATTATTCTCGAAGTGGAAATATTGTAAATACAGATTTTAATACAGCAGAAAATAAAGAATTCGAAACAAACTCTTGAAATTCTGACAGAATGTGAAGTATATGTCAACTACATGAAGGATCCTAACATAGATTAATACTATATACTTATTAGTATTTATCTATGGATCCTAACAAGACCATTGATATATGACCAGGATCACTGAATTCAGCGTTGCACTACTGATCTACACCATTTTATTTTTTTTATTTCCAAATATAATTCTGAAACCGTCAATTGTCAATTGTATTTCAGATCAGTCACTTCAAACTCAGAAAGCGCCAATTGAATTTCAGATGATTCAATTGGATATCAGAAAACATGAAATGTAATTCAGATTAGTCAATTGAATTTCAGAATATGTCATATGAAATTCAGATTAGTCAATTGTATGTCAGAAATCTTAATTTGTCATTCAGAAGGTTCGAATATTATTCCAATTTAAGTCGTTGAGCCGAAAATTACTCATTTCCATGATGGTTTTCATATTGTTGATCATATAACATATTTAATCAGGTATGTTTCTATGTATAAATAAAACTAATATGCTCTGGTGGAATCTCTTGGTGCTGGCTCTTTCTTTTCTTCAACATTGGATCTTAGTAAAAATATGCTGAACCTTCTCACTCGATTCCTCACCTAAACACCGTAGCTTCAGGAAGCACATAACACTTGATGAAAATAAGTCGAATTGAATACATATTTAATTGGAGATGCAATTGACAACAGTGTCTATATCTGGTGTATCAGAAATGAAAATACTACGAGGTTCATTTACAGATCTTTCTGCAAACCAGTTATCAGATTGAGTGATCGTCTGTGATAATGGTGCATGCCATTCGCGATTGGAGACCTTAATCACCCAAACAGTAGCAGTTCTGCTGAGGATGAGCCCTTATTCTCCCATGCTCAATTCAATTGAAATTTTATGTTCGAAAATAAGAACTTACTAAAAACAAACCCCAGAATTCCAAACAGTGTGCCACCGGGGGTTATTGAAAAAAGACTAACATACCTGGAAAATATTATTAACCGAGCTAGGATGCACTTGCGATGGCAAAAATGCATGTATGGCTTCAAATTTTTTCAGTTTTGTGTTGAAGATTAAATGTTCCATGTGAAAATTTGAGTTCATTGTCATTTTTTTATTTCTGAATCACCTGCAATTGATATTTTCTGAAATGCAATCTGGTATATCAATGTGCGTATGAAATGAATTTCAAATTGCCATTTCTGAAATATAATTTATCATAACGCAAATTCAATTGAGTTTGTTACATTTGATGTTTTCTGAAATACAATTGATGATTTCGGAAATTCAAATGAATGATCTGAAATACAAGTTATGTTTTCTGAATGTCAATTGACAATTTCTGAATTACAATAATTGGAAATGGTGTAGATTAGTTCAATGTTCCCCTTTCATTGGGGAGTCGAAACCACTTGATATAATATTTGAATATGAAGAAAGAATAAATATAACGATAAATAGTTCATAAGATAACAAGGCAATTTTCATACTTAATTTGCGAGAATCATTCCGGTCAACAAAAATGGATAATACTGATGCTTCTTTCTTCAGATTTCATATTCTATGTCCCAATTACTTCACATGTCAAACTATGACAGATTGAATCTTCTTTGTACTTCTGGAATTCTCTTCATTCGAGACACTGTATATGTTGAAGACTTCGGTTTACTAAGCTCATGAATCGTCGAATCCACATAAATTTCATTCACATCCGCGGAATATACGCCGGAATTCACAACAGATAGCCCAGTCCCCTCCGTTATGAATGCAAACAGTCCTACGGGCAGTATTTTGAAATGCTAATTCCGTCGTTCTCGTGCTGCCGCCATCTTGCACTCGGTGCCACGGCGGCTTCGATCTAATTGAAAAATAGAATAAGAGGTACGTACCTTCGAGAGGACTACGCGAAAGAGCTTCCACAAGATGTAAATTCGTTTATTGGCGAAATGGACATCGATGTTCACTGGCGCGATCCTTCGTATTGGGAATCGCGAATGCGATTTGGAGAATGTAAAAAAGAAGAGATTTGAGAAGGTCTTTTTGCTCTTCGGTTAGGTGGTGGATTTGAGGACACCTTCGTATTCGTTATTGGATTGACCTAGAATCGTTTTTAATTTGGGATTTCTTGATATACCAATTTGACATTCGTCTCTTTGAAGATGGATTGAAGATCAAACGAAATACAAGAGTTTGAACTTTGTGGAGGTGAGAGTGTCGTCTTTTGATTAACCTCAATCGGGGGGTAAATTTAAACATTGGAGATGAATCTTAACATCCCACTGTTGTTTTCTGTTGGGGAAAAACAATCCAAGATCAAACACGAATAAATCAAGTACAAAACTCTTTCAGGTAATTAAATAATTTCAAGTTTGTTAATAGCAGATGTCAGAACTGATTCATAACTAATTCATAAAAATAAGAGGTCATTCCAATAAAATAATTTGATTCACATATTATGATCTTAACCCAAAAAGACCTGAAATTTTTTTTCTTTCATTTCAATGAGAATTGTGTCAGATTATGGTTTAAATGGAGCCTTTTCATATTTTTCATCTTGATGTGTACTTATTTTTCACGAAAAGTTAAAATTTGTGGTGTTCTTTTAAAGGAACGGTAGGTTTTTGAGCTACTAAAACTCATTCTATGAAAAATGAACATTGAGTTATAATATGTCGTGATTATAGAAGCAATTTTTCGGATGTTATGCTATTTTATATTTAATAGGTACTCATAAAATATTGGTTTTTATGCCACACTTCACAATTTTTTAATTTTATTCTGGTAAACAATCAGATGGTCTACTCTGACCCATCTTGAAGATTGGTGTAAACTCTTTGATTGCTTAGATGGTCCTGTTTTTGTTGTTTTTCTATTAGTTTCCAGCAATCTTGTTGCGATGATAACTAGTCTAGTCTGTTACTTTTTCTGCGTTTTGAACAACCATGTCAGAGCAGTGTGCAAGAAGTGGGAAATACAATTTTTGTCCTTGTCGAAATACGATTCTAACTCATGTTTTTACGGGATTCAGTCAACGCCCCCCATATATTCTAATGTTGCATGAGTTTTGGTGGGTCAATGATATTTTTTTTCTCATGGTGAATATATTATTACTTTGTTTGGTGCATAGAAATACGAATAAGAAATTAGTAGGCGCATAAGCAACATTATTGTTATTTCAGTTACAGAAAACTATTGAATTATGTACAGAAGAAAATTTTGCTATCAGGTGGTTCTGAAATCATATCCAGATTATCTGCATGATGTAGTATCTCATGCAGAGTCAGATTATTTTTCCAATAGGTATAACAATATATTCAGGTAATATAGTAGGTTATAATCCTACCGTTCCGTTAAAAGAACGCCTTCATTTACGTAGCAAAAATCAGGATTTGAAATCATGGAGAAGATGAATTCGCCTCTTATATTATTCATCCGACCATAGATATAATTATTTTATTCTCAAACGCGATGAAATAAATACATATGAAAAAATACACCACCGGACAAAATGAGGTATTGCAACAATTGATATATTTATGAAGTTAACATGGCTTTAAAGTGAATTTGAATAATGAAGCACTTTGTAGGTTATATTCAGTGTTGAAGAAAGCATTAATTTATGTGTTTATATTGACGCCTTCTTTGTTTCTTTATTTTGAGCATGAATAGAAAACTTTTAGATAGGTGTTCTTTATACGGAACGGTAGGTCTATTTGGGTTAATATAATAATTTATGATATGAGTGTTGAAAGTGACGTTTTATTTTGTGAGTGAAAAAGTTTCACGAACAATACAATGTTTTTTGTACCACTGCCCTATTTTGATAATGAATTGAGCGGATTTGAAATTATAATTAACTTCAAAATGCATTTTAATATTCAAAAGGTTGTTGTGAATGCAAACGTTGCCAACGTTATGATTACTAACAAATGAGAAAAGACGCTGTCATTTGAATTTCGTTCCTGACTAATATGTTTTTCGAGAGTCCAATTATTAATAAAAGTGAAGATTTGGTTGTTCCTCTGGATATTGAAGAGTCTGCAAGATGACCAAATCTGGAACTCCTACCTGAAAAATCTGTTCAGCAGTACGATATTGTATACAACCATTTCCTGGCCTGGTGTAAATTGAAAAATGTAGAAGGAAACTTCAGTGAAACTGTTTTTCTGGCATTCTTAGAAAAACAATAAAAAATACGGAGCAAATTTTCAATGATAAAGTCAAGCGCCCTTGTTGAAAATGGTGTGAATGTTAGTAAATATTTTAAGGTTATAGCATATTTGAAAGGGAAAAGTGAAGGATATCGTCCCAAAAACTCGAAAATTTTCACTCGTGAACAAGTTGAAAAGTTTATGAAGGAGGTACCAGATGAGAAATACTTGGTGGTTAAGGTTGTAACTGATTTCGGATTATTTGGAGACTGTCGGCGTGAGAATTGTGTAATTTATCAGTGGAAGACATCGAAATAACAAATAAATGATTGGTTATACAACTTCTAAATACGGAAACGAAAGTCAGTCGTTCTTTCAGTTTTATTGGGAAGTATGTAGACTATTTTCATAACTACTTTGCACTGCGCCCTTTTGTCATCAAACATCGTCGTTTTTTCCTGAAATACATGAATAATAAATGCACTGCCAATCCAATTGGTTCAATACTTTTTGGAAAATGCCATCTATTGTTGCCAAAATCCTCAAACTGCCAAAACCAAAGCAATATACAGGACACTGTTTTCGAAGATGCTTCACATATCGATTTAATTCATTTTTTATAGTATAGTAGAAATTCTGCATTTCTGGTTCGAATGGATTTGAGAATGACATAGGACAAATTGATGTAATTTAGTTTTTCAAGAGAATGGCCTTTCATCTAAGCAATGGTAGTGACCCTTCATAATTTTATGTGGCATTGTGTTCAGGAGACCTAAGAACGTAGATGAAAATATACAGGGTGTACCAAATTCGACGGCCTCTGAGGCGTTTCTCGAGAATTGGACCTATTTGAAATCTGAAAATTGGTATTATTTCATTGTTTGATATTATCTACTGAGCTAAAATATTCTTGGAGCATGACCACTTTCAGTTATACAGAAAGTAAAAAAAAATTCGAAACATTTTTTCTGTTTTTTCGTTTTCGAATCTGAGGTATGCAATTCTGAATACATTCGTACTCAAAGTTTATTCGTCAAAATACTTTCTAAAATATCGAGAAAAAACTCAAGACAAAAGGGAGATAAGAGTATTCAGTATCATATTTGTTGTTCATATTGTAATTATCTTAAGCACAGACCGTTTTCACATTTTTTAAGTCGAAGATTGTGGAAATATTGTACATTTCTAGAATTTCGAAAAATTCGTCACAGGGTGTTACAAATGTTGGTTCAAAAATCGTGATCAAGATTGACTCATAACTTTCGTTTTTTCAAATTAGAACCTTATTATTTTCTTTTATGGTTGCCTTGGATTCTGCGAAGAAAAATGATGATAAGGTTTTAACATGTTGATGCTTCTAAATAAATTATTCTTGAGTTATTCAGAATTTTTTGATTTTATGTCAAATTAATGAAATATGTATGTTTCATATCAACAATGAAAAATGAATTCAGAAAAGAGGGGTGTCACTAGTGAATTATTGGAATAATTTATCTTCTATGACCAAGGTTATTGTTGATATGAAACATATTCTATGAATTTGACGCTACGTACGACATGAAATCAGGAAATCCTGAATAAATCAAGAATTATTAATTTTGGAGCATTAACATGTGGTAACATTATCATCAATTTTTTTCATACAATCCAACGCAATCATAGATAAATTAGGTTCTAATTTGAAAAAGAAAAGTTATGGCCCAATCTTGATCCCGATTCTTGACCGAACATTTGTGACGAGTTTTTCAAAATTCTAAAAATGTGCAATATTTCCACAGTCTTAGACTTCAAACTCAAATTTGAAAACAGTTTGTGCTTAAGATATCTAGATTAGGAAAAACAAACATATCTGATACCGAATACTCTCATATCCTTTTTTCTTCAGTATTTTCTCGATATTTTAACCGAATGCACCGATTTGAAAACTCTATCGAATTCGAAAATTTTTTCAAAATTTTTTTTCATTCCCTATAAAACCAAAATTGGTCAGGCTGCAAGCTCGGTAGATAATGTCAAACAATATCATAATCGGTTCCGGCCTTGTTGGGCCTCATCAGTATCCCGCACATCTCAGGACAAAATCTTTATAAAAAACTTCAGAATTTGAAGCAGATGGTTGTGAAGTCATGAGTAAAATAATACAAAGTACTAAGGTGGTGACATCCAATTGCGTCAAAATGAAGTTTCACATCTCCAATCAAATGCAAAAAAAAAAATCTGTACTTCCTCTTTCACTGAATGAGATTTTAGCAGTGGCTCTATTCAGGGCCCGCTTGCTAGTTTCTCAAAGTGATGGAAACGCCCAATTCTCTTTGTGGCTGTGAAGCCTGATGTTTTTAAGAAAAAGAAAATTCTTTGCCTTTACGAAGGCACATCGAGAACATTTTTGAAACATAGATGAATTCAAAATAGTAATCATCGAAATGAATACCATTTTCATTTCCCAGGCTCAGAGATCTTTTATCATAAGGTTGGAGAAATGATATTAGATTTTGTCACTGAGATGAGAGATATACCGGTTTCGGCCTTGTTGGGCCTCATCAGTATCTCGCACATCTCAGGACAAAATCTTTATAAAAAACTTCAGAATTTGAAGCAATTGGTTGTGAAGTAATGAGTAAAATATTACAAGGTACTAAGGTGGTGACATCCAATTGCGTCAAAAATATCATTTATCCAACCTCATGATAAAAGATCTCTGAGCCTGGGAATTGAAAATGGTATTCATTTCGATGATTACTATTTTGAATTCATCTATGTTTCAAAAATGTTCTCGATGTGCCTTCGTAAAGGCAAAGAATTTTCTTTTTCTTAAAATCATAATCCCAATTTCCAGATTTCAAATAAGTCCAGTTCTCCAGAAACTAATAATAGGTCGTGGAACTTGTTACACCCCATTTTTCTCCAAATTGTGAATCTTATCGAAAAGATCCATATTTGAAAATTTTTGAACTACATCAACGCTAACTAAGAGTTTTTATCAAGGCGGTTACTGCTACCTCCGAAACAACCAATATACTTACGGAACATTCAAGAGAAACAGCAGTAATCGACAATCTTAACAGTGTTCTATTTTCTAATTAATAATGAGCTTTAGATTCCCAATTAAGATTTTCCCGCAATCATTATACCCCTGACGTTATCCCAGCTAATTCACCCCAGAGCTAGATTTCAATTTTATTAATCGCTCACGCTATAACAGCCCACGAATGTTGTATTACCTCCTTAGCACATGATCCGACACGCTAGCAAAAACATTCTATGAATAAATAACCACTTTATATCGCATGAAAGGCTCTACTTAGTACCATCATCCTGTTCTTGTTAATAAGAAATAAAATTGATCCCACCTACGTAGCGATACTCCTCGCTGAGATCATTAAATATGACGTCGCATTTTAGCAGGCATGCCAACCGAACGGGTAATGACAACATCTTATGCAAACATCAGTTAAGTGCTGAAAATAACGGCCCTAAATTTCGAGCTCAACATAACTCATAGTTTATCAGATGAACCCTAGTAATTAAAATGTTATCTTAGGAAACATCTACATAGTTTAATGTTCGTTGTATGTTGAGTTTACTTGAATGGCGGATGAGGATATTCTGAATGGGTGGAAACTGGGTATGTTTAGTCACATTGTGTACCGTTGGCGTTAACAGAATTTCGTCAACAGAACTTGTTCGAAGTTCAGTGTCGCTTATTTTTGAATTGAATGAAGAACCTTATAAAGTCCCTTATTGATTTACTATTCAAAGGCAGCTTTAGACTTTGGCAGAACTGAAAATTCACTTTGCTTGACGTTCTGTCAATTTTATTTCTGTCAATAGTTGCGGATCAAGTGTTTTCAATCAGAGGAGTCTATCAGAGGCCGAGCAAAAATATAGGTACATATACAATAAGTGCATCTTCTTAGCCCAACAAATGCATACCAGCGACACATTGTTTTCTGAATATACGGAGAAAAGAAAGCAATACCAACAAAATACTTCACTTCGATCTGTACTAACTGTCAGTCACTCGCATTTATTGTAGGCACCATTGTACGCTGAAGAAATGATTATGTCTGGCATTGGGAATTAAATTTTACATAGCAGGCTGAGGTGTTTTTATTGTCTTTGCTACGAAAACTTTGTCATTGTACGGCATTTGGCTGAACTTCTTAATCAGAATGAAATCCATTTTTCTCGATGAAAAAAACTTCTACACATGAGTTAGGGATATTGACCTGAATTGCAAAAGAATATAGTTAAAATGAGATTTTGTGATGAGAATTCATATTAATATGATTTCAAGTTGAAGGAAATGAAATTTATTTTATTTACAGAGTGGTTGAGAAAAATCGAGTAACATAACGAAATTTCATTCCTAGAGATTTCAAGCATTCTAAAGGCCAATGTATGGCCTCCACGGGCATCAATAACAGCTTTACATCTTCTTTGTATACTACACACGAGGTTGTTGAACATTTCTTGAGGAATTTGTATGCATAAACGGGGCAGAAGCTCTCTCAGATCATTATAGGATTATGGGATAGGTTGATGACTATCTAGTCTTCTTCGGAGCATATCATATGCATGTTCTATGCAATTCAAATCTGGTCAGTGCGGAGGTATTGGTAAATGTGGAATACCAAGCTCCTCGCGCGCATTCTCAATTATGGCTACACGGTGCGGTCTAGCATTATCGTCTAGAAGATGAAAAGTTTTACAAATAGCAACGTGAAAATTTGGCAAAACATTGTCAATAACATGCTCTCTATAGTATAAGGCGGTCATATTCCCAGGACGAATGTGTAGATCTGTGCACCCGTTGAAACATATCCCGGCACATACCATAACTCTAACACCTCGTAATGGATGGGCTTCTTGGACGAAGCGACGATTACGGGGTATGCTTCGGATTGTCCATACTCTTATTCTTCGAGAATTTGAAAATCGTCCATATCTGGATTCATCAGTGAAAATGAAAAGGACACTACGCCATTATCGTTCCAATTGATATGTTGCCTTGCCCATTCCAGTCTTTAACGCTTATGTTCACGTGTTACTTGAACTCCTCTCAAAGGAGGTCTAGAACCCAGATTCACCTCTCTCAAACGTTGTCTGATGATTTCGATGAAAACTTGGACCCAATCTGCATTTTGAAGAGTATTCCGTAGCAATCTACACGTAGATGTAGGCTTTCTTCTCGCCGAAACGGTGATGAAACGAAACTGAGCAGGTGTTGTTTTTCGTCGCCCACCAAGCCTTGGTCTTTCCAACATGAAACCTGTCTCCCTGAACCTATTTCAAAGTTGAGATATAACACTTTGGCTGACTTGGAGCCTTTCCGCTACAACAACCTGAGTTAGGCCACCCTGTAGCATTCTGATAGCCCTATTAGTTTCAGCGTTTGTTACTTCACGTCTTGGCATTTACAGAAAAATCGTTTTAAATCAAAGCCGTTGATAAACGGACTTCATTTCGAAATAAGAACATATGCAAAGAACCAAACTTCAGAAAAAGGGCGACCAGATTGACGAAATGTTTCATAGTGATTTTTATTGGGTCAATTCAAGGTGTTATTGAGTTTTAAATGATTTTGCAGCAATTTTCTCGAAGATCACATACTTTTCAAAACGATTGAATACGATATCCCTCTACTCTTGAGTGCAAATATGTATATAGAATGAATTAATTTTTTCTCGAAGAACCAAATTCTCTTTTTCAACATTTTCCAAGAGACTAATTTATTTTATCTGATGTCGCTTTGAATATCTACCCAAATATGAATGTTGTATGTGAAAATGAGTTAATTGCTCATTTTTCTAATTATAGTGGTACCAGTTTTTGTATTGATCGCAGGCAAAGGCCAACGAACAAAGTCCTTCAATCGCCTTATTGAATTAATGCTGAAAGTCATAAGTTCAAAAATTAATTGTAAATTTATTAACTTTGAAAAAAAATTTGGAACGAAAACTATTAGACCAAAACAAACCTGTTACTAATATATGTTACAATAATATTCACCTTCAAATTGAGGTTCCAATAAGAAAAAGAAATCGGTCCTCAAGGACATAATGCGAAAGATATATGAACGCTTTTGTCGCATTCTTAACAAAAAGAGAAAATAAATTATGAACAATTGTATGTCTACTTTAACATCAAATGTTGTAGGTACCTTAAACCTATTATCTACACAAGGAATTTTCATTCAAATAAACAAATAAGAGTTATTTAGTTATTATGTCGGAAAGATCATTATTCTTATTTCATTTAATATACTCAATTCTTTTTTCAAAAAACGTTTTCTAACAAACAAAAAAAAAACCGATCGAAGATCGGTCAAACCAGGTACTACTAATATATCGAGTGTTCTAGTTTGTATGTCATCTACTAAACGAACTGAAGGTTCTTTTTACCCAATTCAAGCTGAATTTCCAACGGACGTTCACGCTGAATTCCCCTTTTTCATGTAACAGAACAGGAGAATTCCAACCCGAAGGAAGCACACTTCTGAGCTATCGCAGTTCCGTCCAATTCAATCAGGAATAACAACATCCCAAGACCCGTTCGGGCAAGAGGGCCAGCATGAATTTTCCTAATTCGGGAAGCGAACATTCCAAAGGGACACACAAAGGCCGAAGTTCCCAACTAATACTGATTCGTAACTTTGTTAGATCCGAAACATGCGTAACGTCCCCTTCTTGTCTCCAATCCTCCGGATACCTTGATGTCGTCCAACTTCGCGTCCCAGAAATCCCTGCCTTTCTGGACGATAAAGCCGAATCGTCGAAATTTGAATGCTGTTATCGCGGAATTTTTTTTTCCCGTTTTTCTTCGAAGGTTAGAGCAGTATTTTACGTCATTCGATTTTCGTTTTTATTGTTGATATTCTTGGAATAAATTGTCAGAGATTTTTAAAGAAGGAGAATATACAGGGTTTTCCAAAAAAAAGCTGATCACGTTTCTAGGATAAAAAGAAAAGTGGGAAATGAATGGGTTTGTTAAGTGAAAAATTTTCTTGATGCCATGCGTATTCAAGATGAAGGGCGCTGTAAATAGTTATTGATGATATGAGTGTTAAGAGTGACGTTTTATTTTGTGAGTGAAAAAGTTTGTGAATTGAGTGGAGCGAATTGAACAGTTTCACGAACAAAATAAAATCACATATATTGATAATGAAATGGGCGAATTTGCAATCACATTAAACATCAAAATAAATTGTAATATTTAAATAATCAAAAGGTTGTTGTGACTGGCAAACGTTGCCAACGATTATGACAAATGAGAAAAGACGCTGTCATTTGAATTTCGTTCATGTCCAGCAGGTTTTTAACTGCTTAATATGTTTGTCGAGAGTCCAATTATTAATAAAAGTGACGATTTGGTTGTTCCTCTGGATATTGAAGAGTCTGCAAGAAGACCAAATCTGGAACTCCTACCTAAAAAATCTGTTCAGCAGTACGATATTGCATATAACAATTTCCTTGCCTGGTGTAAATTGGAAAATATAGAAGGAAACTCCAGTGAAACTGTTTTCCTGGCATACTTAGAAGAAAAATCAAAAATATGGAGTTCATCAACTTTGTGGAGCAAATTTTCAATGATAAAGTCAAGCGGCCTTGTTAAAAATGGTGTGAATGTTAGTAAATAATTCAAAGTAATAGCATATTCAAAACGGAAAAGTGGAGGATGTCGTCCCAAAAAATCAAAAATTTTTACTCGTGAACAAGTTGAAAAGTTTATAAAGGAGGCACCAGATGAGAAATACTTGATGGTTAAGGTTGCAACTATTTTCGGATTATTTGCAGCCTGTCGGCGTGAAGAATTGTGTAATTCATCAGTGGAAGACATCGAAATAACAAATGAATCATTGCTTATACCTTAGACAAAAGAAAGAGGAGACGCGGCATAGCCAGCAAAATAGTGAAGCCAACATTCCAACGTGCAAAAATGAAATGGACGATTGTATTACTACGTACGCCAATATTTGTACGACGTTGTCAGGTTTCCGGAGTTTACTGATATATTAATATCGAATCGTTCGAAGGAGCAGTTGAGATTACAATTATTCCTTTACTATTGTATTTTTAAACGTACGAAATGGGTAAAAGTTTGATGAAATGTTGATAATTTCATTTTTTACACACAACTGTTCAAGATCGGACCATAACTGCGTTCACCTTCAACATTGTACCTTTTATTGTAATGCGTATTCCCTCTTACACCCTATACCTGGGTTAACTTATGAAAGCTAGAACATGACCTATTCGAAGTCTTTCCTTTCTTACTTTCGAACATAGCTATAAATATAAACAAGGTATAAACTGATTCGAGGGTACGTTTTTCAAATTCAAGTTGCTTGAAAGTATTCATCTCAGCGCTACGTGACAACACCGATTTCCTCCTTTTCATTCATAGTTTTTCGCAGCCAATCACATTAATTCCCTTCGATTTGAAATTTAATGCTTGATGCGTCGTTGCCGCAGCGATTTCATCCAATATCAAATCCAGATTTTGTCAGTTTTGAGTCAAAATAGTATTTTTCCAAGTTATTCTGAACATTCTGAACAGAAAACATTAATATAATGGTTCGGAAGTGTCAAATATGTGGCAAATTGGACTCCTGCAACCCCAATTTGAGTTTTCACAAGTAAGTTAAATCCTTTCATATCAGTGGCGTAGATTATTGAATACTTATAATTTCACTTTCAGATTTCCTTCTCATATTGAGAGAAAAAATATATGGCTTTCAATTTTGGACTTACCTCATGCTGTAAACTTGCCACAGACCATGTTTTTATGTTCGGAACATTTCGAGCCCAAAGATTTTGGATTTCGAGTGAATGGTACCAAGTATTTAAAAAATGATGCCAATCCTGTTCCGGTGAAACAATTTATAGGACTTACGTCTTCAAGGTAAGTTTCTGGGAACTTCCAGGCATTTTATTTCAATTCAAGCAGTTTAAAGTGAGATTTGAAAAAAAAGTTGAAGACAATCATTATAGGATTGATAACAGTTAGCTGTAATATTAAAGTTTTGAATGTTGAGAAATATATACCTATATAGATGAAGTAAAGGAATGTGTGTCAGTAATCATTATTAGTTAGCATAATTTCAGTAAATTAATCTGGAAATATTTTTCAGCTCAAGCTTAACCGTGAATGAAACTCCCTCTAGTGCTAAAAGGTAAGTACGCTGTTATGACTAATTGTATCTTCTTCAAGTCCCTTTTATTATAAGGTATTCATCGTTTCTGAGATTGTGGCCAAAGTATTCCAAATTTCGTTCGTAATTGTTAGCATAACCTCAGATACTTTTTACATTCTTGTAGGCACATCCACATTGTGCACTTTATCCATCCAGGATATTCCTAACATACGTCGATAAGACCACTTTTCAAACGCTTCTGGTTTTTTGCACATACTGTCTCTTAGAGTCCATACTTCAACTCCATATTAGAGGACACTGAAGACGTAACAGCACAGCACCCAAGTACAAACGGACAGCGAAAATACAATATATTAATAATAATAATGTTTATTCAAAAGAAGTACTACATTGAAATAAACAAAAACCAAAACTACGAGATAATAGTTTTCCGAAGAAAAAAATTATCTGTATGTAGATGGACTTCATCTTGACAAATGATGGCCTAGAATGTTCAATTCATTGTATGAGAATGAATATTTAAAGAATTTTATTTACAGCGATCAAGTTCCAACCATTGATGCAGAAATATATCATAATATTGATTCCATTGCTTGTTCTCCAAAAAGAAGGTAAAACTTAATGATTGTAACATTGCTGATTGAACATATTTGGTGTAATTTGTTTCAGTGTTGAAAATGTGAAATATCCTGGTGTGAAGCTGGAGCAAACAGCGAAGAAGTTTGATTCAATGCCATTTTCTTCTAAAATTATAAGGGGGAGGTAAATATTTCATTGGAAGTATTACCCAAAATCAAATTTTATGAACCTTTCTAATTATACTATACTAATTATAATTTCTCCCAAGGAAAAGAGCCTATGTGGGAGATTTACATACTAGTGATTTTTCTACACCTGAGAAGAGGAAAAGGAGCATGAATATCATCAGGAAGAGAGTACAGTGTCAAAATAAAAAGATCCGCACATTACAGCAGTCTGTTCGAAGGATGAAGCATAAAATCACTTCGATGAAAACATTGGTAGATTATTTGAAAGAAAAATCGCTTGTATCAGAAGCTTCAGAAGCAGCTATATCTGTAAGTTACCTCTAAGTTCATTGTTACTGTACATAAATATTATGAGGCAGCCAGATCAATAAATGTTTTTTTTTTCAGGCATCAGTCAAGCCTGGAGCTGCAAGTGAATTATTTGAAAGAATGTTGAAAGGATCAAGTAGGCAAAAATATAGTCCAACATTGAGAAGCTTTGCATTAACCTTGGCCTTTTATTCACCGAAAGGATATCATTTTATCAGGAACACCTTCAACAACAGCCTACCTCATCTAGATACAATTTCAAAGTGGTACAGATCTGTGGATGGAAGTCCAGGATTCACAAATGAAGCATTGACTGCTTTGTCTCTACGACAAAAGAAAGTTGAATATCCATTGTTATGTAATCTTATTATGGATGAAATGTCCATCAGACGTCAAGTTGAGTGGACATGCTCTAAATTCACAGGATATGTTGATGTTGGAACCAACTTAGATTCTGACATTCTACCTGAAGCTCGAGAAGCTTTGGTTTTCATGCTAGTGTGTTTGAATGGCTCCTGGGTACTTGACAATCACTAAATCGACATGTCGATATTCCATATTGCATCAGGATCAACCTAATGAATCACTCCTCTTTTTCCTTTTCTCTAATCTATATTCAAAATGATGTTAAATTGTGAATACATTGTTTTGTCAGTCGCTTTTGAGATTATTTTATTTGTTATATTTTATCTGTTTCATATGAATGGGAAAATTGTATAAAAAGGATTTTCTACTTGTATTTCTATGCATATTCAGGCTGAGGGCATGGGCGCCCGCAGAATTTTCTCTCAGGGGGGGCCAAATAATGATTTGATGAGGAGCAGGCGAAATCAGTAGGTATTCGGTTTTGATCAAAAACAAGAATTGAATCAAAATCTCAGGGGGGGCCACGGCCCCCCTTGGCCTCCCCCTGCGGGCGCCCATGGCTGAGGGCATAATTTTTCTTACAAAAATTTTCGAATAGTGCTGACTAAATGAATGACAATCGTCTATTAATCAGAATGTACCATGATACGAAAAGAATGTATCAACAGTTTATACCATTGTGAATTTATGTGAGAATCAAATTGATTTTGAAATGGAAATATGGTACTTTCCTTATTTTGTATGACCACGATTCCTGATTTGATTCAATTACTGAATAAAGAACAGCTTTTAATATCGGAATGAAAAAAAAATGATACTTCAGGTTTTTTCATTAGGCAGTTAATTTTCTGTAACATGAATTTGCGCTAATTATTTTATTTGAAATCTTTCGACATCGGTAACTCCACGCCACTGGTACGAGTTCAAGTTACACGTGCAAAGTCTCTGCAATGTTGCCGTCACGATTGCAGTCGATATAGCCGTCCTTGTTCCACTCATTCGAATTTTGTCGAGATGTTGGTTACAACGATTACTGAATTTATGAATGACATGCCGCGTCTCCCCTTTCTTTTGTCTAAGGCTTATACAAACATAAAAACGAAAGTCAGTCGTTCTTTCAGTATTATTGGGAAGAATGTAGACTACTTTCATAAGTAATTTGCACTGCGCCCTTCTGTCATCAAACAGCGTCGTTTTTTCCTGGAATACATGAAAAATAAATGCACTGCCAATCCAGTTGGTATTAATTCATTTGAGAAAATTCCATCTATTGTTGCCGAATTCCTCAAACTGCCAGAACCAAAGCAATATACAGGACACCGTTTTCGAAGATCCTCCGATTCATTGCTAGCAGAATCAGGAGCAAATATTAAAAAAACATAATGGATGGACGTCTACCACGGTAGCCGAGGGCTATGTTGATCATTCCATTTCATAAAGAAATGTCATTGCTGAAAAATTTCTCCCAACCTCAACAGATTTTGGATCATCATCATCCAATATTTTACTTCCGATTTCTACAAGTACTGATGGTGCTGAGGATTCTAATAATGTGTTTCGAATCTCCTAAACGTCACAGGGCATTAATGTTAGTAATTGTTCTAGTTTTACGATTAATATTAATGTTCATGAGTAATAATTGTTAAATATTGATAATAAAAATTTGCAATTGCTGAATTTTTCTCATCTGATTTCATCATAAGAAAATGAAGTCCTAAAAATATTTTAAACACTGATTTTAATAGTATATTCCAAAACAAGTTGCAGAATGAGCTCCTATTCCAACACGAATGCGAAATTCGAAAACGAGCGACGAAGGAGCGAGTTTTCGAAAGCATAAGTGTTGGAATTGCCTTCTGCAACGAGTATTAGACGATATTTTCTGTATTTCAGTCAAGGTTCGTGAAATACTCTCGAAATTCAAATGAAAATTCAGATTAGTGACTTTTGTATTGTAGCTTGGCAGTTGGTGTGACTTACGAAATTTGACAGATCACGGAATTAGAATTGATATGATTCGAAAATTGATTGGATCGGAAATCAGTACTGACAACCACAAAACGAAAAATATAACTGAAAACAATGCTGTAATGAGTTTCATTACAGCACTACTTTCAGTACTGAAATAGAGAATAGTATATTCTAAAACAAGTTGCAGAATGAGCTCCTATTCCAACACGAATGCGAAATTCAAAAACGAGAGACGAAGGAGCGAGTTTTCGAAAGCATGAATGTTGGAATTGCCTTCTGCAACGAGTATTAGACGGTATTTTCTCTATTTCAGTTAATTTTTGTGAAATACTCTCGAAATTCGAATGAAAATACAGATTAGTGTCTTTTGTTTTGTATCTTGGCAGTTGGTGTGACATACGAAATCTGAGAGATCACGGAATTTGAATTGATTTGATTCGAAACTTGATTCGATCGGAGGGCAGTAGTGACAACCATAAAACGAAAAGTATAACTGAAAACAATGCTGTAATGAGTTTCATTACAGCACTACTTTTAGTACTGTAATGAAAGCATTACGATACTGAAATAGAGAAAAATATTTTCAACACGCTTCCACGTAAACAATCAATTTAAACATTGTTTGCTGTCATTAAAAGTGTCACTTTTAATTGCAGTCGTATAAAAAACAATTCATAGCATTGGAGGTCAGTATTGACAACCACAAAACGAAAAATAAAACTGAAAACAATGCAGTAAAGAGTTCATTACAGCACTGCTCCTAGTACTGTAATGAAATAGAGGAAAGTATCTTTTGGAATCCATTCATAGCTGTGGAAACTGATATTCTCGGTGGGATATAATGAAAAATTTCCAACACAAAGGCCTGTACGCTTTAAACGTCACCCTCATATTCTGTTGAACCTCGTTATACCCTACTCTGTAGCCCAATATCCAACCCCAGGATCACCATGGACATGCTGGAAAGACACAACAAACATCCTGTTGAAAATGCATATTTCAAACGCAGTTCTACCCATGCAATTCCATCAGAAAAAACACGCTCTTTCTATTTCCCTTGGATCAAAGCACAATAAGTACGTTATTTTCCGCGAATTCACGTATACAGCATGAACACGAATAACCTGGATGCAACTCTTGTTGTTATTTTCAAGCTTATCAGTGCCCCCGTAGGCCAGAACAATACGGAACGTATCCTGTCATATCGTTTCCGTATTTCTCTTCGGTATGCCGAGATCCTATTTACGTTCGACGAATGTACCGAACAGAAACTGAGATAAATTTCAATGGAACAGTATTCAATGAGTAACTTGTAGTTGGAGGTTATTTATAAAAAGAAAGAAGATCTTCCCTATGCAGACTCTCGTCGAGTCCAATTCGAATCAGAATCGAAGTGAATACCTAACGTTGAAAGAAACAAAAAAAAACGCATTACCTAAAATTATAACATTGGCCGCCTATACTGAATATGCGGAAAATAAACGAGAATTTTTGGATTACTTCTTGGAGGTTTTGAAGATATATTACCCGAAACTTAATGGAGATCAAGATCATCTATTCGACAAAATAATTACCGATGGTAGGTGGCGCTGCATTCGCCGATCAGCTGTTTACCGAAACGAGTATTGTTTCTTGTTTACATCAGCTTTCTATTTGGAATCTATGGGATTTTTGAATTTTAACGTTTACTGACCATAAATAATTGAAGTTGTTTCCTTAGTTGTGGATCCTGTGGGTTATATTGTATGTGTAATAGGTAATATTGTGCTTTTTGTTATATTTTGTGTAAAATATTGAGGTGAGCACTATTCAATTTCTAATGCTTTTCAGATCATCTGACAAAATGTTCACCAAAGGTTCCTAAAATTATAGGAAATTTTCCCATATTTCCATGCTCATAGATGCTGTGTGAGCAAGTGTTGCAATGCAATCATTTGATTCTATGTGAGAAAAAATTATTTCAAAACATTGGAATTCTACAAGGACAACTCCATCATATTGAGGAAATGATGTCTCATAAAAATGATGGTTGGGAAGGTTGACAAGATTATATACACATACCAAGCAAGATTGTCTGGAATTTGCAAGCATATTTTAGCCCTACTACTCACAAGATCGTAATTACTACAAAATATCTTGATAATTTTACTGATTGTGAAGGTAAAATTCATTTTTCAGTTTTGTCTCTGCTGTTTTCCTTTTTGTTTTCCATAACAATGAAATCTACAAAACAGAAAACATTAGGATTATCCATATTTGATGAAAACTAAGAGAAGGTTGAAATTAGTTTGTGACCTAACAGAATATGAAAACATGCATGATTATAATGCAATTGAACATCAGTATGAACAATATAATCATTTAAAAGAAGCTACTAATTTTTTTTAGGAAGGAAAAAAATTTATGAAAAAAAATGGGTGAATTTTGAATAAAAATGCATATTCTCTCTCCGTATGTATGCAGAACATGATGTGAACATCGATTAATCATGTTGAAGAATTCATTACTCGCTAGATTTTAATGTATTTTCCATTAATTGCATCTCACGTGTGTCTTAGGCTGCAATTATAATAAAATAAAATTATTCAACTAATCTATCGATTGATTGCACCTTTTCCGTTGCTAAATGAACGACAATACTGTCGAGCTATTTTTAATATTAATATTAAATTGATACATATATGTATAATATATAGTTTAAAATTGCCAATTCTCAGAATTTTGTTGAAATTCCACATATAGATTTGATCGTTGCTGAACATAAGTTCATTTTTGCAACAATCAAGAGAATCACACTCAGATTGCCCCTAGTTTTATTGCACATTATCATATGGCCTGCATTCAGCCCTTTTTCACTTTCAACTAGGCTCCTTGAATTGTTGAGACTTTTATATATTCAAAAATATCAAGTAGACTCAAAGTAATTTATTTCGATAAGAATGAAAATTATTGTACAAGAACGATCTGAACAAAAAGTCAAAATGTCTTGACTTGAACTGCTTTTTTTGGTAGGTTTCATGAAGGTACAGCTTTATTCTCCGGTAGCAGAAATGTTTTCATAGTGAGAGTTTCTGAAAAAATTCAAAACATATGAAGCATTGTTTTCAATTGACATCAGTTTCCCCTCTTGCCTGTTTTTATTCTGTAATCTCCTCGTCGAAAATGGTGTGAGCATACTCTAATATGTTCAGATAAGGGTTTTTCCATTATCAGAACATGCTCCCAGGATCTACGTCTATTAATTTCCTCTACGATTTCTAGCTTGTTGGTTACGTAAACATTTTGATTTTTACCACAAAAATAAAGAAAATGGGCTCCAGGATTCCTGCATTTTTCAGAATTACATCCATAAACCCAACAATTAGTTTTTTTCACGGTTTTTTTCCTTAGGCATTTTTTTTATCGCAACAAAAACGTAAAAATAAACAGATAAACACAGCTTTCACGTACCAACTGTCGGAACGAATACTCGTTTCGGGCTTAGTTCCAGCTAACGCCGGCGGTGTCGCATAGACTTGTGTTTTGCTCTATACTATCTATACTAGTCTATACTGATACTAAGACCATGTACACATTAGGCGTTAGGAAACGCGCGTTAGCCAAACGCGCGTTTCAAAATACAAGTGCTCCAATGTATCCGTACACATGCAAACGCGCGTTTTTGATCCAACGCTCGTAAAACGTGCGTTTGAGGATATTCGACCGGGTACTCATTAGGTGTTTCGAAACATGCTTCTTGCTAGCGCGCGTTTCGAAAAACAAGTGCTCTTATGTACCCGTACACACGCAAAACGAGCGTTTGTATCCAACGCCCGGAAAACGTGCGTTTCAAGATATTTTTTGAAGCGCGCGTTGAATATGCGTCAGGTGGGCGTTTCGAGATACATGTGTTCTTATGCAGTCGTACACACTTCAACGTGCGTTTTCATGACGATTGTATCCAATTCGAAAATGAAAATGGAATTTGTGACATGACGAGTCCCGAATATAAAAATAAAATAGTGAAAAAAAGGAATTGGGAAGAGATAGTTGAAATTTTCAATATTCATGGAAAAGTTCCAGATAAAAAGAAAATCTTAGGGGGAATTGATAATGTCATCAACTGCATTCCTATTCATCTTCTCTTGTTTTCGAATTTCAGTCCAAAATATCAACTTCGGTCATTTTCTCCGTTTCTGTTTGTGCTCGGATGTCAAAATGAAAACATTATACAGACATTTTTTTTATAGCAATCCAGTAGCATACTATATTTTTTCCCAATAGGCTTCCTTGCTTATTTATGCTATAAGATGAAGTTGTATTTTTTCCTCTTGGGAAAACATACACTACTGGATTGCTATGAAAAAAGTGTCTGTATGATGTTTTCATTTAACATCCTAGCACATTCAGAAAAGGAAGACCGAAATTGAAATCTCCCAAATTTCAATTTTATCCTCGAAAACAAAAGAAGAGGAATGCAGTTGATGGATTTATCAGTTTCTCTAAAAAAGACGACCGTAAAGTGTGATTCATTTTCCTCTATCTCCTTCGGTTAAAAAATTCTAGTTCACCAATTTTGTCCACCCTGTACAGTGAAATGAAAAAAGTACCCAAGAACCGACGCCTTTCAAGTAAAAGTGAATTGCTCAATATCATTCAAAGAGGACAAATTCCTCAAACGAAAACAACACATCAAGCATATCTATTTCCATATTCCTCAATAAATCCAGGAGCGTAAAACTATGTTGATATTAGCATCAACACAGACTTCTCAGCAGTGGACTAGAGCTCGAACGCCACTGCAGACAGGGTGGGAATCATCACGAAGCCAGCAATCAGAAAGCTTAGATCAGTTTGAAAAAATGTTTCTTATTTTTCCATTCAAAAGTACGAACTTCAAAGTGATAACAAGTTATTCTTCTGAAGATATTTTCTCTCTGAAGGTGGTTGATTTACTATCCACTTTGATCATATTGGGTGGGTCATCAAATTATGTGACAGACATTCTGACATAATTGAAACACTTCGATCAATGTTGCCGTAATTTTGGATACAGTATTTGAAACCTTACATGCGTTAGTTTATCGCGTGATATTGGGTGAACCCAAATTTTTTTTGTCTTTGGCATCGCCTTTTATATCGACCGTAGATGAACCACACACACCGAATCACTTAAGCATTCATTTTTGAAGTATTTACTGAACTAGTACGGTATGCTCGCCTTAATTAATAAAATATAACGCTGATCTAACGCCGAACTAACGCTGCAGTGTGTACGCTGCCAACGCGCGTTAAACGTAACGCCAAACGCCTAATGTGTACGAAGCCTAACTGACCAGGCAGACTTCGTACTGCCTCAATCGTTAAATAAAAAAGCATTATATATTTAGGTTCCTTCTCGTTCATCAACGATCACAATTAGCTCGAAGCTGTCTCATATCCATCTGAGAAGTTCGACGTATTTCTTCTCTTTGCTGTGGTGTTTGTGACTCACGAAGTCGAGTCATACTTAAACGGCGCTGCTCCCGTGCTCTTTCCTGATCCTCTACAGAGGATTGACTCGAAATTTTCCGAATCCTAATAGCATAACGGCTTCGTTGTGATGTATTTGATCTTCTGGCACAAATCGTGACAAATCAAAATAACGATGGAATTAAATGGATGCTGAATAGTTTCAATAACGAAATACCACTGATCTTTCTTCTCTTTGCTGTGGTGTTTGTGACTCACGAAGTCGAGTCATACTTAAACGGCGCTGCTCCCGTGCTCTTTCCTGATCCTCTACAGAGGATTGACTCGAAATTTTCCGAATCCTAATAGCATAACGGCTTCGTTGTGATGTATTTGATCTTCTGGCACAAATCGTGACAAATCAAAATAACGATGGAATTAAATGGATGCTGAATAGTTTCAATAACGAAATACCACTGATCACTGTATGTGAAAGCTACTTTTGTTTTGCGAATACAGATTAAAAATTATACAATATACAAAGTTATCTTTTGTTATAAGGTCTTTGTAGTTGAATACCTTCACAAATAACAGAAATAACCTTTTTCTTGGTCTGTGATTCTTTCACTTCGCAGAACCAAAGATTAACCTGCAGGTACCTCTTTGACAGAGACTCTAAGGTGTTTTCTTCTTTTTCTTTAGGGCTCCTGTCAAAGTTCGTACACATTATTATGTTTATGATTTTAAAGTATTGAATTTATGAGTTCAATTTCAATCTCTTATCACGAGCTATAATTGTTAGCGTTATTTTAAATTCAATGAACATAATTATGTGTACAAAGTTTGACAGGAGTTTTTCGGTTTCGTCCATTGTAAATCGGCACTTACTTCTGCGCAAAGACCTTAGAATTCCAAGGCTAAGAAGTTTGGGCAACTCAAAATACACAGTAATTATTTACATTGCCATCTAATGGCGATAAAAGTAGAATGGGGATTTGTTGAAAACATTTCGTCATAAAATTTTCCGTAGTGTTCGGAAGAAAGATAGGTGTAATAACACATGGACTCAGATGAGTTAATATTATTAGAAAATGTGGTTCCCGAATTTATATCAAATATAATACTTTCACGAAAACGCTATTAACCGTAGCGACATCTACTGGCTCTTTTCACAAGAAAATTTTTTTTCTATTGTTTTTTTCATTTCGTTGAATTTTCCAGGGTTTTATGGTATTTCATGTTAACCCTGCCGTAGAAGAATCCAACAAAAGATTTCTCATAACGAACAGTTCATCCAAACTTGAGTTATAAATAGTGTAACCAACAATATGGCCGATTTAGTTTTATATATCATTAATTCTTTGAAATTCCTAAGATTAAGATACTTCATCGACACGTTTTGAAATATTATAGGTAGCGAAATGCTACTCTACGAAGCAAACTATCTGGTATTGATTTCTCCCAATCCTGAGTTCAAGATGAGGTATCAATATCTATTGACATAAATAATCCGAGAGACCGAGAACTATCCCCTGAGGAATTCCGACAGCTTCCTTCTCAAACCGAATAAGTTGGATCCACAGGCATCAAACTAGAAAATCTAAACCCATATCGCTTCGCTCCAGACTTCCTCGCCATCCTTAGACTTCATTCCAACTCCATTCTCCTCCCATCCAACGTCTCTCCTTATATTTTTTTCACCCCGGTGAATTCCCGCAAGTTCTTCAATAATTGCATCAATCCAGTTCAAGAGCCGCGAATAAGGGAGAAGAACCGTGACAAGCGAAATTTAGACTTGACCTCCCAAGATCTAACCTCCTCTACGTTCCGAAACGTGGGAGGGTAGGGGGTGCTCCAGATATTATGACGTTATTGAAATTCTTGCCGTAATCCACTCATAAAACCGACAAGAACTTCGGTTCATGTGATCCGAATGATTTTCGGCACCGACATCGAGAGAATTTCGGCTTAGTTGGTCGCAATTTGCCAGAGAGCACGTTTAAATTTTCAATTTTTCCAAGTTTCTCATGTGAGTCTTTTATTTGTTTCTCATTTGTGAACGTCAGTTTCCAAAAACACAATATTAATCAAGAAAGTTTATTTTATAAAGTCACTAACTTGTAAAACTGACGGTTAACTCGCAAAATTTTTACAAGCTAGTAGTATTATTTACATTAGAAAATTTTGTTTTATCGTCATATATTTTGGAAATCATAGTACAATTGTTATTTCCAGTAACACAAATTTTTGATGATGAAAAAGTTGATACTGATGATGATGAACCATCTGTTGACTCAGAAACTGCTGAACTCGAGGACTGCAAAACATTTGTACTCTCCTTACTACCAAATAATTTGCTAGACTTTTCGATTTTTTTGTTGACCGAATCATCGACATAACTCATCGCAATTTCGGTGCTCTTTCACCCTCTTGCACGCTTTAGTGCTAAAATATCTCCAACCGAATCCGCAACCATAGTGGCTCCAGTTCTGCGAAAAGAGTGGCCGGTGTATAACTCTGGGTCTTTTAAACCTAAATATTTCGCTAGTTGCTTTGGGACACCACCAATAGTGTGCTGGCCAGCATCAAGAGAAATGCACTTTTCAGGTCGGTATGTCAAAAAAATCTTAGGCTTTCTGTACCAGGAGGCCGAAGATTTACATATTTTCTGTATAACATGCAGGGCTTGAAGCTGCAGCCATCATCGGTTATGGTAAATCTTCCTGTTGTTAAATTTTTTGTTTGCCGCAATGTCACAATAACGTATTTTTTCATATCTTCTACAATTCATGTTTAAGGAGAGAATTTCGACAACATCCAAAAATCCAAAATATTGTTACAAATGGAAGATATACTACATCTCTATCATGATGACGGGAACTCAAGAACGAAGAGGAAATTTCCGAAGGCGTCTCTAATACAAGAAATGAGGAGTGCTTACAATAATACAAACATCTAAGACCTTTTTGTTTTTTTTTTTTTGTAGTAAAGTTTAAAGTATATTAATTATACTGAGCTGAAGGACCTAAGGTCGATGGCTCTTTGCTTTTTTTTGGTCAATAAAGACATTTTCTCTCTCTCTCTCTGTTACAATTTTCGCCAGCAACCACTGGTCATCAGGAGCATGTAAAAGAAATTGTTCAGCCTCTTCTTTTATTAATACCTTGGCATTTTTTGGCGTATAACGCTCATTTTTTCTATTCAGAAACGTTATTACCTCTTGAAATCTGCAAATGACAATTAAACGTCATATTTTTCAATAAATTTTTTAAGGAAAACAAACCTGCGGACAGGGGTATTTCTTTCATTTTCAAGCAGCTTTTCAGCATAGACCATTTTACCCATAAAGTATTAGGGCTGAATCTAGCTGATAGTTGATTCAAGTAGACCAACAAAACATTTTCAGTTACCCCAATCACACTATTTTTGTTTTGCCACTTTTTGAAGTCTTCGTATTCTCGCTCGTACCTTGAAGCTGATTTTGCAGCTAATAAACTTGATGCTACACTGCTGACTGCCCCAATAATTTCTTTTCGTACATTCATTTTCGCTTTCGCCAAAACAAATGTAAAGAAAAATAAACAGACATGTTCATGGCAACGCTTCCATAGCTTACGACATTTGCGACAAATTATTGAGATTTTTTTGGAATTTATCTAACCTTTTCACAAATGAGAAACAAATAAAATATAAAACAATACACGCAAGGTAACGGGTTTTACTGGCTCAAGGAGGTAACTGACTCGCCTCCGGCTCGTCAGTAATATCATCCATTCGCCAGTAAAAACCCTCTTACCTTGCTAGTAATGTTATATACTATTCATTTTGGCATCAACTGTTATGCGCATTAACCATTTCTCATGTGATATTCGAGTTGATATACAGATGAAGAAAATCTTTATGGAAACATAGGAAAATGAATGTTACATTCTAGCGACCTAGGAGCGAGTATTAGACGATATTTCCTCTATTTCAGTCAAGTGAGTGTCATCATTCTTTCATGAGTTACGGGAGTTTCCTAGCCAGTGAAAGCATTGCTCTAAAACTACACTCGCAAAAAAATTAACCCACATTATGGAAATCTCAAATTTATTCTACAACTGCAGGTGTTCTCAATGATAATTATTTTTATCAGAATCATGCATGCATATGTTATCCACTTTCAACGTTTTTCTTCAATACAGATGTTTTTCCCAGCAGGAATAAAAAAGATGATATCAGATTTTGAATGTATTGGCTCCATTCTGAAATCAGTTTATCTCGATCAATTCTAGTGAACAATAGTTGTTCTTTCGTTTGATTTTCTACACTCGATCGCTATGCAACGCGAAACACGCAATTTGACCCAAGAGGAATGTGCCCAAGCGGTAGTTTAGCGAGAAGAAGCGTGGACATACACAAAAATTACAGAGAGGTTTGGAGTTCAAATACAAGTGTGTCCAGAATTTTGCAGCGATTCAGGGAAACAGGTATGAATGTCCGAAGACCATGACAGGGTAGACCACGGGTAACAACTGCCATTCAAGAACGTTACTAGAGAGTTTCTTCGTTAAGACATCGGTTTGCAACCGCTCGCCTCCCTCAAAATCAGCTCGAGCAAACTCATGGGGTGCAAATTAGCACTCAGACATTAAGAAATCGCCGTAGAGAATATGATTTAAGGCCTCGTGTCGCGGCAAGAGGCCCAGTTCTTACCCCAGCCCATCGAAGGGCGCGTTTGGATTTTGCGAGAGAGCATATCCATTGGGAAGAGGCCGATTGGGAAAGAGTCCTCTTCACAGATGAGTCTAGATTCTGCCTCTACCATTGTGATCGACGTTCCCTTGTATACAGACGTCCACATGAAAGATATGCTCAGTGCAATTTCCTGAATATTACTGGTTTCGAGGGAGGATCGATTATGGTATGGGGTGGAATATCTTTGACTGCTCGCACAGACCTGGTGGTCGTTGATAATGGAGCTATTAATGCTATAAGCAACATGCTTGAAGAGCATGTAGTGCCATTTGCCCCATACATTGGTAAAAATTCAATTTTTATGGACGATAATGCCAGACCCCATCGTGCGCGCATCGTTCAGGAGTACCTTGAAGAGGTTGAAGTCTCTCGAATGGAATGGCCAGGAAGAAATCCAGATCTCAATCCAATTGTGCAGGTTTGGGACAATCTCAATAAAAGGCTCAGAAGTTCAGAAAATCATCCAGCTACTCTTAATGACTCAGGAATCCAACTCGGAGAAATCTGGGAAGGATTAGATCAAAACATTTTAAGATCACTCATTATGAGTATGAACCGTCGTTGCCGAGCTGTAATTAACGCAAGGAGTGGAAATACCAAGTATTAACTCACTTATCAGCATTTCAGTATTTTGAAAATTGTTTATTTCTCTTCTTTCACATAAGATTCGGTGAAATCCTGAATTTTTCTTCCATTTAATGTGTCTTGTTTCGTTCAAAACCTTCCCGAGAGAACATAAAAAATAAGTTATAAAGTCAATGTAGATTTAACTCTCATTGAAATTGAGATTTTAAGAATGTGCGCTAATTTATTTGCGCAGTGTATATATACGTATGATGATTTGAAGTGCAGTATCAATGAAATATAGGTACCTACGTCATACTCTTGTGGACTATCATCCGTTCTAGATAAACAACATGTTCTTGTTGTTGTTGACTTAACTAATGAAGCTCTATTCACAAAACACCCCCAATTAACCTCCCAATACCCCCTCCTCCCACAACAACGAATTGTAATTAGTATCCCAACTTCTGAACTTCGAGCTCAATTACTCCGCGAATTCCTTGACTGCCTGAACGCAGAAAAAGACCGAAGTTGTAGAAGATTAATTGGGATAATTTCGCAGGTTTCTTGGGTGCGTCATCGGGACATCCATCTCCTGACGGTGGGAAGATACACCTACACCTCTGACCAGAGATTCGAGGCTGTGCATACGCCGCACACCGAAGAATGGAGCCTACGGATACGATATCCGCAGAAGAAGGACACCGGCATATACGAGTGCCAGATAAGCACGACGCCACCTATTGGATATCCAGTATATTTGAACATAGTTGGTGAGTATTTATTTCGAACAAAAAATTACTGTTTCCGCCCGGGATCGAACCGGGGACCTTCCGCGTGTTAGGCGGATGTGATAACCACTACACCACGGAAACTTGCAAATAGTAGAAATTATTTAGTTATTCAAAGGCAACGATAATTCCTGAGGAACAAAACAAATCAGTGAAGAAGATTATAATCCTAATGCATTTTCTTACGGATGACTATTTTCTCCCATGAATTGTTCATATAGTTCAGCTGCAATGAAGAAAATATATCATCAAACCACAGCAATATCATGAGAAAATTGTTGAGAAAACATTCGAAACCGAAACTCATCTCTAATCAATCATCGCTCAAATCTATGAAATCCAGTTTTGCAATATTGAATAAACTCTGCTTCACCTGGATAGGGATATTGACTTAAATTGAAAAAAAAATAAATTTTAAATGGAATTTTGTGATGAAAATACACATTGATATGATTTCAAATTAATTCTAGCCTGTAGGTCTGCAGCGTATACAGGGTGGTAAAAAAAAAATCGAGTAAAATTACGACATTTTTTTCCCAGAGAATTTAAGCATTTCTAAACTATCAATACCTACAATGTATGGCCTCCACGGGCATCAATAAGAGCTTGACATCTTCTTTGCATACTACACACGAGGTTGTTGAACATTTCTTGAGGAATTTGGTTCCATAAACGGGGCAGAAGCTCTCTCAGATCATTTAAGGATTCTGGGGTAGGTTGATGATTATCTAATCTTCCTTGGAGCATATCATATGCTTGTTCTGTGCAATTCAAATCTGGTGAGTGCGGAGGCATTGGTGAATGTGGAATACCAAGCTCCTCGCGCGCATTCTTAACTATGTCTGCACGGTGCGGTCTAGCGTTATCGTCTAGACATTGAAAAGTTTCACCAATAGCAGCGTGAAAATTTGGCACAACATTGTCAGTGACATGCTCCCTATAGTGTAAGGCGGTCATATTCCCAGGACAAATGTGTAGATGAGTGCGCCCTTTGAAACATATCCCGGCCCATACTATAACACTACCCCCTCGGAATGGATGGACTTCTTGGACAAAGCGACGATTACAGGGTATGCGTGGGATTTTCCTTACCCTTATTCTTCGAGAATGTTAAAATCGTCCATATCTGGATTCGTCAGTGAAAAGGACACTACGCCATTGATCGTTCCAATTAATATGTTGCCTTACCCATTCCAGTCTTTGACGCTTAAGGTCACGTGTTAATGGAACTCCTCCTAATGGACGTCTAGAACCTAGATTTACCTCTCTCAAACGTCATCTGATAGTTTCGATGGAAACTTGGACCCCATCTGCATTTTTAAGAGTATTTCGTAGCATTCTACACGTAGATGTAGGCTTTCTTCTCGCCAAAACGGTGATGAAACGATCCTGAGCAGGTGTTGTTTTTCGTCGCCTACCAAGCCTTGGTCTTTCCAATAAGGAACCTGTCTCCCTGAACCTATTTCAAAGTCGAGGTATCACACTTCGGCTGACTTGGAGCCTTTCCGCTACAAAAACCTGAGTCAGGCCAATTTGTAGCATTCCGATAGTTCTATTAGTTTCAGCGTTTGTTAATTTACATCGTGGCATTTTCAGAAAACTTGTTTCAAATCAAACAGACTTTATTTCAATATAAGAACATTCATGAAGCATTTGCAGAGAACCCAACTTCAGTAAAAAGGCGCCCAGATTGGCGAAATGTCCCATACTTATTTTTATTGGATCGATTCAAGTTGTTATTGAGTGTTAAATGATTTCACAGCAATTTTCTTGAAGATTACATAGTTTTCAAAACGATCGAATATGATATTCCCAACTCTTGTGAAGCAGTTTTATAATAAAGATCTTTTTTGAAATGATTAAAACAATCAGTTGTAGATAAAATCTACTACGTGACTCGAAGGATATATTATTATGATCTTGTTAAATCAATCCAAATAGACCTACCGTTCCTTATAAAGAACACCTATCTGAAAGTTTTCTATTCATGCTCAAAATGAAGAAACAAAGAAGGCGTCATTATCAACACATAAATGAATGCTGTTTTCAACACTGAATGTAATCTACAAAGTGCTTCAGTATTCAAATTCACTTTGAAGCCATGTTAACTTCATAAATATATCAATTCTTGCAATACCTCATTTTGTCCAGTTGTGTATTTTTTCATATGTATTTATTTCATCGCGTACATCTAGCCCATGGCCTCGTTGTTCAATTTGTGAGATTCCTGCTTGTATGCTATCTTTATCCAACTCGTTGAGTCAATAATCATTAAAATTGTTTGATGTTTCTTAATCAATAAAGGGGGTAACGACCCCATTGCGCCTACGCCTGGAATGAACGACAATATCCCGGAATTGCAAAAGAACGTCCTCGACAAATTCACCGTAGATCTGGTGTTCTCTCTCGCTGTTCAAGACCTCGAAAAGTTGTCGTTATTCGCTACATTAGCATTCATTATTCTTAACGGAAGATTGGTCGCCATTACAGTGGTCGTCGAGTGTTGTTTCTTCTAATTTCACTTTTACCCATTAGGTCCAAGATTTACAGTAACGACTGCGGAATTCATTAGTCCACATAAATCGCTGGTGATTTATTTTTGTTTGCGGACGTAACGTAGCCAAAAAATCCGTTTATCGTCGACTTGAACGTGGTCGAATTAATGGGGCTCATGAGTTTTTTTATTTACTTCCATGATACACGTGAATGATAACGTTTTTGGACGGTGGGGAGGTGAATAGACCGACCTTCATTTGGATTTGAACGGGACAATATTTTGGAACCAAATGAAATTAACGCCATATATTAGAAAATATATATTCGAAACAGGTTGTCTGGGAAAATCTCGGACAGAATATTTCTAAATATTCTTCGAAAAATGATTTTTCATAAGACTTTGCAACATCAATAATCTATTTCAGTCAAGTTTTGTGAAATACTCTCGAGATTCAAATGAAAATTCAGATTAGTGACTTACTTATGGTATCTTAGCAGTTGGTGTGAATTACGAAATTTTACAGATTACGGAATTTGAATCAATTTGATTTGAAAATTGAGAGGATCTGACGTCAGTACTGACAACCACAAAACGAAAAATGTAACCGAAGACAATGCTGTAATAAGTTTCATTACAGCACTACTTTAAGTACTGTAATGAACTTATTACGATACTGAAATAAAGAAATATTCATCAGCATGAGCGCTGTTTTATTGTGAACACGGTGATCTAGATTTGTTTGCAAAACATTGGGTCTTAATAGAGTTTGCGAATTGTGATTAGTTAGGTAGGTACACTAAGTGTTAACACCATATATTAAGGATTCGATAAAAATTTGCTAAAGTGAAGTATCAATGTTCGAGGACAAATTTTCCCAATAGGAATTTGGGTGTGACAACATCAACTACCGGGGTAGAATTGGGCTCAAAATATGTTCCCCTCCGAATAGAAAAAATTACTTTTCCGACATCTTCTTTGAAAACATACCTATCGTGACATAATGCCATTGATGGCCTTCATGGGATATTAATGAACGAGTTGGGTAAAAAACAAAAAAACCTTGCGGTCGAAGAATCATCTTCAGGGCCTCGACAAAAGGCGTCTGTGAAAATATTAGCTTAAAATATTAATATTTACAGGTCACTCATCGATGGTTTTTATTTTCGCTGCTGATGGCAGGAAACAATTCTTTTTTCATTAAAAAAATTCTGTTCACGGACCAATAGACGGATTCCACTGTATGATACATTTTGGTGTAGGGAAATAGATACTCTACGAAAATGTTCAATACGATATCTCGATGAAACCACTTGTTCTTTGAAGTTTTATTTCAAAATAAGGTATTAATATAGAGGTATTTTCGAAGAAAAAGTTCGAATTACTTTTGAACGAGCGGTTTTATCGAAATATCGTATGAGACATTTTCGTAGAGCACCTAGTTCCCTACACGAAAATGTATCACACCGTGAAATCCGTCAATTGGTTCGTGAAGATAAAATTTTTTATTGAAAAAGTAAATTTTTTTCCTGCTTTCAACAGCGGAAATAGAAATCATCGCTGAGCGACCTCTAAATATTAATATTCAAAGCTAATATCTTCACAGACGCCTTTTTTCGATACCCTGAAGATAATTAGAAATGGAGTCGTGAAAACAAACAGAATCGATTTTTTGGAATAATTTTTTTCTTCAAAAATACCTCAATATTAGCATTGAATCGAATAACTTTTGAAGGGGCCGTTATATCGAAATATCGTAAGAGTCATTTTTATAGAGTATCTGATTGTCTACATGAAAATGTATCACACAATGAAATTCGTCTATTGGTTTGTGTTCTAGGAATTTTTTATTGAAAAAAGAAATTTTTTCCCTGATATTCGTAGGGAAAATAGAAATAATTGATGAGCGACCCCTAAATATTATTATTTGAAGCTGATATTTTCGTAGAGGTCTCTTTTCGATATCCTGAAGATAATTAGGGGGGTTTCGTGAAAACAAAAAAGTCGATATTTTTTAAACAGTCTGATATATACATAGGAGAGAGTTGGGTAAAAAATTATATCTAACGGTATCTTACCCATAACTCCCTAACAAAGGTATTGATAACTGCTATTTCTGCATAGTATCTTTTTCAATGTCCCTTTAATACATTAAATGCTTATAATTCCTGAATAGATCAATGATTAAATACATATAATTAGTCATAATTGTGATAAAAAAGTTATCCTGTTTTTTCCTCCAAGAAGGAGAAGATTGGATGGTTCATAAATGAGGGTGAAAATGATAATATAAATCAAATATATTTATTGATAATGAAAACAGAATACACTAAGAAACTAATATTGGGCAGTCAAGGGCGGGAAAGACACTTTCTGCAATTGGATAACCTACATTAATTCATAATTTCTTTCCCGCAGTGAAAAGTGTTTGGAAATGTGACTCTTTACGAATTGAAATGCGTGCGGTAAAAAGGATGCGAACGTAGAAGAAATATAATTCAGGATTTTCAAGCGAAAAATTTTGATCATCAAATCTAGAAATATCCCAAAATGTGGTCGATTCCCCAAATAATCATATGAAATACTTCCCGATATTTATAATATCTCTTTCAATTAGAAATTGTTTTTCACTAAACACCGGTAAAACTAAATGGTAAAACCCTACTTTTACAGATCTCTAACATGTCACGCACCAAATATTCGTCGCAATTTATCTGAATTTTCACCTGCCATATTCGAACATGTCCAATTTACAGCGAGTTATGCTATCAGTCCCCAAATTTCGAAGATTGCCCTATATCCCGTTTTACCGAACTCTTCTGTCTTGTCCGACCTTCCCCAACATATAACAGCTCACAGGTGTTCAAGAGAAACTATCCCTAAGGTAGCACTTCAACCGAGCAAGTGATACAGTGAACAGATCATATTATAGATACCAATATATTCTATGAAGGGGAGCATTTTGTGCACTGTCCATTTTTTAGAAAAAGGCGTAAAAATAATTTTCATTTCTTGTAATATCTTGAAATAAAAATAATGAAATTCAACGACATCTACCTGCAAAGTTGTGAACATTTTCAGCTCAACAAGAAATGCAAGCTGAGAATAAATCACTTATAAAAATTTCGTCCCACAATACCTTTCGAAAAATCTCACAACGTCTCATTATTTCCTCCCATCTATCCCAAAATCAATCATCCACCAATACCTCACTCCACCTCCCCCATCCCAACGAACAAATCAGCCCCGGCTAGGGGCTTAAGTGGATGATCCCCAACCGCAGGACCAAAGGTAGATCTCGAACGTTCCCCCTTCTCCTCCCAGGTACCCCCGACCGTAATTAATAGAATTCAGGAGCTCTCCGCCTAATGGCGAGCTCGTATCGAAAGCCGAATCGTCCGAATCAATCAAGTGACCCCTTTTAATGGAGATCTCCCCCAGAAAAGTCGGGAGGAGAGCGGACGATGGACCTGACGAATTCGTGGAATCCGGGAAGACGTGGCGGAGGGCTGTTGGAGGTGGATTCCGTGGATTTTTGGAGGGCTCTCCCATTGTGGGCTAGGAATTTCATAACTGGAGCTGGCGGTTGATTATTTCGAGATGTTATGTCTTAATTGGGGAAGGGTCAGGTGTTAGAAACTGGCAGGCTCATAGCTGAGGTGAACAGTGATGCCAGATGAAATGAAAATGTTCTTGTCCAACTGCCATTAAAGGTGACACTTTTAATGACAGCAAACAATGTTGAAATTGATTGTTTACTTGGAAACGTGTTTCTCATGATGAAATCAAATGAGAAAAATTCAGCAATTGCAAATTTTTATTATCAAAATTTAACAATCATTATTTATGAACATAAATATTAATCGTAAAACTAGGAAAATTACTAACATTAATGCCCTGTGACTTTAGGGAGCTTCGCAATACATTATTAGAATCCTAACCACCATCATTACTTGTAGAAACCGGAAGTACAATATTGGATGATGATCCAAAATCTGTTGGGGTTGGGAGAATTTTTTCAGTAATGACATTTTTATATGGAATAGAATGATCAACATAGCCCTCGGCTACCGTCGTAGACTTCCATCCACCATGTTTTTTATATCCGTAATATTTGCTCCTGATTCTGCTAGCAATGAAGCGGAGGATCTTCGAAAATAGTGTCCTGTTTATTGCTTTGGTTCTGGCAGTTTGAGGAATTCGGCAACAATAGATGGAATTTTTCCAAATGTAGTAATACCAACTGGATTGGCAGTGCATTCATTATTAATGTATTTCAGGAAAAACGACGATGTTTGATGACAGAACGGCGCAGTGCAAAGTATTTATGAAAATAGTCTACATACTTCCCAATAATACTGAAAGAAAAGACTGACTTTCGTTTTTGTATCAGGAAATTGTATAAACAATGATCTATTTGTTATTTCGATGTCTTCCACTGATGAATTACACAATTCTTCACGCCGACAGGCTCCTAATAATCCGAAAATAGTTGTAACCTTAACCATCAAGTATTTCTCATCTTGTTCACTAGTGAGAATTTTCAATTTTTTGGGACGATATCCTTCACTTTTCCGTTTTGAATATGCTATCACCCTGAAATATTTACTAACATCAACACCATTTTCAACATAGGCGCTTGACTTCATCATTGAAAATTTGCTCCACAAAGATGATGAACTCCATATTTGCCACATTTCGTAGAACATAAAAATGTTATTATGTAAATTTGATTCTAGCACTGTTTTCACTTATATTCATTCATGACATGTTGGCCTCCTCTGCTACGGATTTATTTCTGCCAATCAATATTTTTCGATGCAAAAATCATTAAACGATCTTTACGGAAATATTTCATTAATTTCGATAAAAATCCTGCCAATTAAGAAAGTAATGATACTCGTACAGAAGGCTCATTCTAACACTAGTTCATTCAACAACTCGCCACTTCGTGGCTCGTTTTTGAATTTTGAAAAATATCAATACCTTCTGCACTTGTGTAATAAATAACTATTTTTCTCTCGGTGCATTATAATCAACCTAATTTGACACTGCTTTGACAAACGTTAGTTAAAGTTACTCAACAAGGTATTGGCCGCCCTTAACGATAGGATGTTAGTCAACCAACATTCCTAGGGAGATAATAATAGAAAATTATTCGAAGTAAGTTTTATTATACATTATTATTATAATGGTACAATCGTTAAGATAAACTTCTCCACATGAGTTACGGATATTGACTTTAATCGCAAAAAAAATATAGTTTAAATGAGATTTTGTAATGAAAATTCATATTTATATGATTTCAAGTTGTAGGAAATAAAATTAATTGTAGCTTGTAGGTCTGCAGCGTAAACATGGTGGTTAAGAAAACTCGAGTACAATAACGAAATTTTATACGCAGAGAATTCAAGCATTTTAGGACTATCAATAAAATGTATGGCTTTCACGGGCATCAATAACAGCTTGACATCTTCTTCGCATATTACACACGAGGTTGTTGAATATTTCTTGAGGAATTTGGTTCCATAAACGGGACAGGAGCTCTCTAAGATTATTTAAGGATTCTGGGGTAGGTTGATGATTATCTAATCTTCTTTGGAGCATATCCCATGCATGTTTTATGCATTTCAAATCTGTAACTGCGGAGGTATTCGTAAATGTGGAAAAGCAAGCTCCTCGAGCGCATTCTCAGCTATGGCTGCACGGTGCGGTCCAGCTTTATCGTCTAGAAATTGAAAAGTTTCACCAATAGCAGCGTGAAAATTTGCCAAAACATTGATATGCTCCCTATAGTGTAGGGCCGTCATATTCCCAGGACAAATAAGTAGATATGTGCGCCCGTTGAAGCATATCTCGGCCCATACCATAACACTGCCCCCTCGGAATGGATGGACTTCTTGGACATATCAACGTTACGGTGTATGCGTCTGATCATACCTTTCCTCCGATTTTTCCGGTAGTAGAGATACACAAGCAATACTTGCTGATTCTTCTATATCTAGAACATCCATTTTGTCCAAACAGAATCAAAAAATTAGACTTTTTAAATTTTTTGCTACGAATTCTCAGCTTGACGTTGTTGATAAAATGAAAACTGCATATGTTGCTCTAGCAACTAATCATGGCTGCCGTGGATCCTATTACGCAACAACATACAATGAAAGTAGGAAAACAGAAAAAGAAAAAGAGAGAAAAAAAAAGAAAAAAAAAGAAGACAAAAAAGAATAAAAAAAAGAAAAGAATTTTAAGATCAGGTTATCTCACCCGAGAGTTAAGATGACGATCCGGACCTGCACCTGGCATCCATCGGTCCAGCCCTAATTCAGGATAACGAATTCTGGAACGCCAGGCGTTCGGACAGCCGTGAAACGGAAGATTCATCGCCGCCTTTGATATGACGGGAATGTCTTAATATTTGCCGCATTTTACTTGTTTCCCCCCGAAAAACCTCGGCCTGCTACCCATCTGGAGCACGGAAAGACAGGAGACCGTCTTCTCCGTCCGCTTTATTGGCCTCGTTCTCAAAAACCCCGTTTTGAGTGCGCTCCTCGCTCTGATACCATTAATTCTGTGCGGATTGCGGGCGGAGCCGATGAGACATGCCTGTTTCCGGTGCAGAAGAATTCCCCTTTCCCGTCATTATCGCGTTTTCCGCCTTTTTGGGGCTTCGTCTTTGCATGTTCATCTCGATGCCCTGGCGATAATTGGATGTGAGACTCGGGAATGATCGGGGAAAAAATTGCAGCACGATCTGCGGAGGAATGTTCGGAAGATGGAAGGAATGATTGTCTGATGACAGGAATTTCTTGGAGGCATCCTCTATCTTCGGAGAGGAATGGTCGTTTATGGGGTGTAATTCAATTATAAGGGTCCTGTATAGTTCTTTGAACAAGTAGGGTGAAGAGTCGACTACACAGGTCGACAAGATTTCGGTAACACAAAGCAGAAGTGTATTTTTAAAATACAAATTTGCTTGTACACGTGTAGTAAATACATATTGAGCAAAACACAATTCTATGCGACACCGGAGGCGTTAGCTGGAACTAAGCCCGAAACGAGTATCGTTTTGACAGTTAGTACTTGAAAGCTAGGTTTATTTGTTTATTTTTACGTTTTTATTGCGATTAAAAGATATGCCTAAGGAAAAAAACCGTGAAAAACACTAATTGTTGTGTTTATGGATGTAATTCTAAAAAATCTAGGAATCCTGGTACCCATTTTCGTGGTAAAAATCAAAATGTTTACTTTACGAACAAACTAGAAATCGTAGAGGAAATTGATAGACTTAAATCCTGTTAGCATGTTTTGATAATGGAAAAACCTGTATTTGAACATATTAGAGTATGCTCACAGCATTTCCGACCAGAAGATTATAGAATGAAAACAGGCAAGAGTGGAAACTGATGTCATTCGAAAACAATGCTTCATATGTTTTGAATTATTTCAGAAACTCTCACTATGAAAACATTTCTGCTACTGGAGAAGAAAGCTGTACCTTCACAAAACCTACCAAAAAAAGCAGTTCGAGTCAAGTATAATAATTTTAATCGAAATAAATTGCTTTGAGTCTACTTGATATTTTTGAATATATAGAAATCCCAACAATTCAAGGAGCCTAGTTGAGAGTGATGAACGCAAGCCATATGATAATGTGCAATGAAACTAGGGACCTTGTGAGTTTAAGTGATTCTCTCGATTGTTGCAAACTTATAATCAGCAATGATCAAATCTACATGTGAAATTTCAAAGAAATTCCGAGAATTGGTAATTTTAAATAATATATTATACATATTTGTCTCAATTTAATATTAATATTAAAAATAGATTGATCAAATTGACTTTCATTTAGCAACGGAAAAGGTGCAATAAATCGATAGATACGTTGAATAATTTCATTTTATTATAACTGCAGCCTAAGACACAAGTGAGATGCAATAAAAGAATAATACATTGAAATCTAGCGTAATGAATTCTTCAACATGATTGATTGATGATCACGTCATATTCTGCATCCATACAGTTCTCTGTAGAATGTCCATTTTTATTCAGAATTTATCACCCATTTTCTTTTCATAGATTTTTTTTCCTTCCTAAACAGAAAAAAAATTAGCAGCTTCTATTGAATGAATATATTGTTCATGCTGATGTTCAATTACATTACAATCATGCATGTTTTCATGTTCTGTTAGGTCTCAAACTAATTTGATCCTTCTCTTAGTTTTCATCAAATATGGATAATCCTAATATCTTCTTGTTGGGACATCATTTGGGCTGTTTCCATTATCTATATTGTTGGTATTTACCGACATTTCGACAAGCATTCGCCTGTCGTCATCAGGGTGTTGTTGGTCCTGAGAAGGACCAACAGATGTGATCAGATATGACCTATGACCCCTAATAAGGGGACAAAATTAAATTACATCAGTATTTTGAGTCAAGATTTTCAATCTGTGTGTTTTTCTGAAATATAAAGTAGGTTAAGTTGTTGTATTTCCAAATGAAGTCGATGTATACGGTTTGAAAAATCTCAAATCACTTTATTCTACACACATTATATTAAAACATTGGATATGGGTTTCACAAAACTCTGATTGCCTGATTACTGTCAAGTTGATTAGAGTCACCGAGATTTGTTACAATCAAGTGATCGCACAATCAAATAGTCCAAGATCCCAGAGCTTTCCTACGTAACTTATTTTCACATGGCTAATTTTCATATATGTTTTGTAGAATATTATTTCCAAAATAGTATCATAAGTGTCAAACACTTTCCATGATCCCAACATTTTTCAGACGCTTTAAAGCTCCAAAAAAAAATGAATGAACCTATTCTCACATTCCTGAATTTTGAATATGTTATTGAGCTAACTATCAAATTATATTTTTATGCTGAATAGTTTTTGTGTTTAGGAGATATTAAGTCATTACAATTTGTCAAACTAATGAAATTTAATTCGATAATTACCTCAATTACATATTTGAAAATCAGAAATATGAAAGTGACTTCATTCATTTTTTTGGGGCTTGTAAGCGTCTGACAAAAGTTTCGGCCCATGAAACAATTTCAGAAATAATATTCTACAAAACATATACAAAAATAAGTTACGTCAGACGGCCTTGGGACCTTGGACTAAAAATTTAGTTAAAACCACCTTAATTGTGGTTCTCTGGATTTACTCATTTACAACTCATTTTTGTAGTTGGAAACGTCCATTCTACCACAATCACAATATGCTATTCAGCTTTATGATACATACAACAAATGTTGAACTGTTTTTAATTTCAATTTTTCGAATTCCAGTTTTGGTATTTTCATTTTACGAACAGATTCGCGGTAGCGAATTCCAGAAAAACATCCACTGTTTTACAATTTTCGAATAGGGGAGTGACATGTTCCATTAAAATAGCAAAATAAATAACTTGGTGGAAACAAAATCAGCTTATGAATATTCAATCGATTATCTAAACATGCTATAAATCCCCATCGGTTGAATACGTCCCTATTTTCCATGAATGAATAAATAAACATGCGATATAGTGTGCAGATGTAGCAGGTAGCTAGATTGATGATATAGGAAGAAATTCAATGAAAAAGCTCTATTTCTGGATCCTGGTGTAATGGAAACTCCTGGAGTTATAATATTGTTCAATTCTAAGATATCAGAATTTCTCACTTCTTGATTTTGATCAGAACAATTGAAAGTTCTAAAAACGTCTGCTCATCCCCTAACAAAAAAAGTTTGAGGTTGACGCCAAACAGTAGCTCTCATGATTAAATTGAGAGGGTTTTTTGCTAATTTTTTGTTAATTTTGCAGCAAACCAGCAGCTGAAAGTTTCGATGATTTTTATATTTCTTCTGTAGAATATTATTTCTGAAGTAGTATCATAAGTGTCAGAAACTTTCCATGGGCCAAAACTTTTGTCAGACGCTTTAAAGCTCCGAAAAGAAATGAATGAACTTAATTCGATATTTCTGATTTTTGAATACACTGTCCAAAAAAAATAACGGACATTATGGAAATCTCAAATTTATTCTACAACTGAAGGTGTTCTCAATGACAATTATTTTTATCAGAATTATGCATGCATATGTTATCCAATGTCAACGTTTTTCTTCATCACAGATGTTTTTTCCCAGCAGGAATAAAAAAGATGTATTGGCTCCACTCTAAAATCAGTTGTTCTCGATCAATTCTAGTGATCAATAGTTTTTCTTTCGTTTGATTTTCTACACTCGATCGCTATGCAACGCGAAACACGCAATTTGACCCAGGAGGAATGTTCCCAAGCGGTAGTTTTGCGAGAAGAAGGGTGGACATACACAAGAATTGCAGAAAGGTTTGGAGTTTTTCATGTAAGTATGTCCAGAATGTAGCAGCGATTCAGGGAGACAGGTATGAATTTCAGAAAACCAGGACAGGATAGACCACTGGTAATAACGTTACTTGAGAGTTTCTTCGTTGAGACAACGGTTTGCAACCGCTCGCCTCCTTCAAAATCAGCTTGAGCAAACTCATGGGATGCAAATTAGGACTCATACAATAAGAAATCGCCTCAGAGAATAGTATTTAAGACCTCGTGTCGCGGCAAGAGGCCCAGCTCTTACCCCAGCCCATCGAAGGGCGCGTTTGGATTTTGCGAGCGAGCATATCTATTGGGAAGAGGCCCACTGGGAAACAGTTCTCTTCACAGATGAGTCTAGATTCTGCCTCTTCCATTGTGATCGACGTTTCCTTGTATACAGACGTCCACATTAAAGATATGCTCAGTGCAATTTCCTGAATACTATTGGTTTCGGGGGAGGATCGATTATGGTATGGGGTGGAATAACTTTGACTGCTCGCACAGACCTAGTGGTCGTTGACAATGGAGCTATGAATGCTGATAAGTATATAAGGAACATTCTTGAAGAGCATGTAGTGCCATTTGCCCCATACATTGGTGAAAATTTCATTTTTATGAACGATAATGCCAGAACCCATCGTGCGCGCATCGTTCAGGAGTACCTCGAAGAGGTTGAAGTCTCTCGAATGGAATGGCCAGCAAGTTATCGAATCGCAATGAGATTTCGATTCTTCCATTGTTCTACTAGACTCGGAGCTCATTCGAATTTAACATTCATATTCCTATGTTTCCGTAAGGATTTTCTGTATCTGTATATATTTTACCATAACAAAATTTGAAATTTAAGCAGCTTCTTCTGGGTGTTGCACATTCTTTGTCAGTTAGTATATTCAACCTGTGAAATTGACCTATTTTCTCAAATTCTTCGGAATCTGGGGAAGGATATCAAATTTTCGAGAAACCTTTCATCTCTTGCGAGATGATGGCGTATTTTCCGTTGAAAAAATTCGATTGACCATTTTTTGATCATCCAATATATAATATATTTATATATATTCTTTTGATTGAGGGAGCTTAAATAATATAATACATAATGAAACAAAAAAGTGCCCAGCTGGGGTAAGTGCAACACAGGAAAACTATATACAGTTCTGTGGTATGATGAAATGAGGAAAGGAAAAAAACCCCAGAGAAAAAAAATCCTGACCTCACCCGTGTTGAAAAAAATTACTGAAAATATCATATCAGAGGATATGATGTAGTTCTTCTATGGTCAGAAGAGAAAAAGAGACTCTTCACCAATCTACCCGAAATTCTAGATCTGCAATAAAAAAAACAAAAGCAGAAAAAAACTAGCTATTCATAATCAATTAAATGGTTTTTGAGTTAACCACCCATTGCAGAAATTGTTTTTTCATAAATAAGTTATGACAGAAATGTCACAATGTTTGAAAGAAATGAAAAAACCCAATCAATTTGCCCTTTTTGAATTGCTAAACATGAGAAAACTTATAACACAACAAGCTAAACCATAATTTGGACTAAGTGAAACATCAATGAGTACATAGCTTTCAATTGTCCTCCCTCACGAAGAAGTTCCTTTGTTGCCATGTGGGTTTCTTAAAAGATCTCAACACCATGTTAGTGCCTAATTTCGTTATCACTTTTGTCCTTCGAATTCCTCCAATATTCAAATTTAAATTCTCAGCCTCGTTATCTGATCGTGAGGTTTCTTTCGAACCAGGTACGACCATCCTAGTGATGTTTAAAGACTGCTACTGAACCCTCATGAAAGGAAATCATCTCTCATAGATATACCAAACATCTTATAACACAAGAAAACAGAATATTTTTCAGGACCAAAAATTACGACATATTCCTCGAATTGTCAGAATGACAATGATATTGCTGCATCCGAAAGAGAATTCCCGATGTAATTGCGCAAATACGCTGGAAAACGTCCAGGAACGAAACATTCAACTGGCCGCAACATGCATCGGCCACATCAAAACTGTTCTTGTTTAAATGGACGAAAATCTAACCAAAGCATTGTTGATTCGGCCACGAAATTAAATCGTTCGCCAATTGGAGTTTAGTCTATATGGAATTAATCTAGACATGAATCACAGTAGAAATTCGTTTCGCATAACAGAGTTTTCGAATGGCATGATTAATTTCGTCGAAAACTGCTGACGCTAGCATTCGGAGAATCGTCCAGACGGTATTTAAAATCGAAATTGAAAAGCAGTGATTGGAATAGGTTGACGGGTATAAATAGGGAAAAACTCGGTAATAGTGAAATCATTCCAGGAAGAAATATTTTATATTCTACAAGCTTTTGATGAATTCTTCTACGAAAATATTCCATCGCGTTTTGAAAGATTCTAACATTGAAAGTTCAACTATGGGATATAAAGGGTGTACCAAGTTCGACGGCATATTTGAAGTTTCTGGTGAACTAGATCAATCTGAAAATTGAGATAATTATATTTTTTGACAGTATCTACCGAGCTAAAATATCCTTGAAGCTTGACCATTTTCACCTATACGGGGAAAAATTCAAAATAATTTTTCGTTTCCAATTTTGAATACATTCTCATTCAAATAGTTGGATTCACCGAAATACTTTTCAAAATATCGAGAAAACTGAAGATTTGAGTGTTAAAAGTGACGTTTCATTTTGTGAGTGAACAACGTGAAATGAGCGGAGCGAATTGAACAATTTCACGAACAAAATAAAATCACTTCTAACACAAATACCATAAAATGTTTTTCGTACAACTGTCCTAGTTTGATAATGTAATGGGTGAATTTGAAATGACAGTAAGCTCCAACATGCATTTTGATATTCCAATAATCAAAAGGTTGTTGTGAAGGGCAAATGTTGCCAGCGTTATGATTACTAAGAAATGATGTTGAAAAAATTTTTCAACATGCTTCCACGTAAACAATAAATTTTAATATTGTTTGCTGTCGTTAAAAGTGTCATTTTTAATGGCAGTTGTACAAAAAAAAAATCAATTAATTTTTTTTTTATTTTTCGTTTCCAATTTTGAAAGTCTCCAATTTTGAATACATTTTCATTCATATCGTTTAATGCGCCGAAATACTTTTCGAAATATAGAGTAAACTGAAGAAAAAAGAAGAAAAGAGTATTCTGTATCATGTTTGTTATTCCTTTTCTTAATATCTTATGCGCAATTAATGTAAATGATTCACATTCTCGAGGTCGAATACTGTAGGAATATTGTACATTTCTGAAATTTCGAAAAAACTCACAGTTTCAAATGTTGGGTCAGAAGTTGAGATCAAAATTGAACCATAATTTTCGATTGACCCCAATTCATTATGATCGCCTTAGATTCTGCGAGAAGAATTATGATAGTGTTCTAACTCATTGATGCTCCTGGAATGAAAAATTCTTGAGTTTTTCAGAATTTTCTGATTTCATCTCGTACGTAGAGCTAAATCAACAAAAATCTGTTTCATATCAATAAAAATTTATGGTCATAGAATATGATTTATTCCAATAATTCACAAAAGACATATCTATTTTCTGAATTTACCCATTATTGTTCATATAAAACAGGTTTTATGAATTCGACACCTGAATAACAGGGTTAGGTTAACTTTGATGCGTTCAATCAGTCAGCTGAGTTCTGGAGGACACAGAGATTGTCTTCCAGTGGAGATAGACTTGGCGTTCAAGTAGCCATGAGCTTAAATAGAAATGATATCGTAGGGTTGCATCATTCAATTTTGAACAAAGAGTTATTTGATAAAATGCTTTGAAAAATTGAGAAAAGAGAAGAGATGAAGGGGAAAACTGAAGGAGACAAAAATCCACGAGTCAATAAGAAGATGAAAATTAACGAAAAAAGAAAAGAAGATAGTTTTCATTTATCAAATGCGGAAGAAGGGGAAAATTGAGATCGTTTGTCATAACCCTGTCTGAAGATTTTGTCTCTCAATAGGAAACTGATCATACCAAATAAAGCTGAATCAAGTATACCTATCTTTCTCAGTGACGAAATCAAATTAAATTTTTCTAGTCTCATGATGCAATATGTGTGAGCCTATAAATTGAATTGTGTTCATTTCAATGATTTCTATCGTGAATTTATCTCTGTTTCAAAAACTATAGTCTCGTTCAGAACAAACAAAGGATGAAAATCCTTCACAACAAAACCCTTCACTGCAATAAATACATCAATCCATCATAACGATTCAATCAATGTTTTCTCGAGTATTCCTCAATTAAAACGAGATCTCATCTCAGCGCCGTTTGCAACGTCTCGCGAAATACGAAATTCACTGGAAAATTATTGGACGGGCATTACGACAAAATAGGGACAAAGCAGCTTTGCCGATATTAAAAGTGGGTAATCCGATTCTGAAATAACAGCGACTGTTTAATTAATAGACGAATATTTTCACCATCAATTTTGCCAGGCAGGGCGACGGTGCTTTTGACCTCGTTTGAATGTACATTATTGTCCGAAAATAAATTGAAGTGATCGACACAATGTCATAGAATTTTATTTCGGTTGTTTTGATGCGATTTTGAGCGCTACAGGGAATTTTTACGGGAGTTTCAGTCGGTGAACGACAAAAATTGTAATTTTAATTTGAAAACCTGCAACGAGTGTTCGTATGATTGAAATCGAACGAAATTTGGACGAAAATTGATGATTTCCTATCGCGATGATAGGGTTTTTTATATAGGTGTAACTGATGCAAAAAGTCACATTAAATTGTTGAGTTAATCAATAATAAAATTACTCAAGAGATAATCAAGTATGCGTGTGAAGTTGGCGTAGCCAATGAGTCAATTAACTACCACAATTTTTGGATTTTCTTCTCATGCTCACGCGGAAAATCGCTATTTGAGATGATGAGATTATCGGGTCAGCTAAATTATGCGTCTTCAAGAAATTTGTGAATTGTCAATGAATTCCGTTAGTTTTTATATTTTTTTGTTCGCTTTCGAGGATTATCATGAATTTCTGAGTAACTCGTCCAAATCAGCAGAATAGATTTTCGGTCGATTTATGTTTTGATATGAAAATTGTTTTCTCTCACAATATTTCGGCATTCGAATCTCTTATACCTTGATTCTTCACACCCTGCTGTATCCATAATTTATCACGAGAATATCCTGTGTTTCACCAATTTTCTATTTCGAAATAACTGTCAAGAATGCTGCAACGGTACACTGTGAAAGTAAACTCACATAGCTTCTCCTAAACCAATGGGTACTACTAAACTCTGGCTCCGCCTATTGATGTTATTTCTGCATCGACTTCAATCGCGCTCAAGATGTTCCTTTTCTTCTTATTGTTTCATCACTTACACTGAAACGAAATGTTTAGGCATTCGAGAAATTCTGGTTTTAGATTTTCAAATTTTTTTTTATTGTGTTTGATGGTTCTAGGTTTGTGCTGTTGAATTTTTTTCCTCATTCTATGTGGTTCATGAAATATTTTAATCTAAAAAAATTGGCCAGCCCAGAAATTTTAAGAAGTCCGTCTTTCCAAAGCTTCCGAATAAGGTTCGAAAAACTAATCGACAAGAATAAAGTTTGAAATATTTGTTATTCGTCATTTAGTTTGGAAATAGTTTTATGCTTTTTTCCTTCCTAGATCATTACTTATTCCATTTCTTCCATTTCGTCCTGCATTCTATTCTTTTACCGATGTTTCTCTTCATGATGAAAATATTACGCCTTTTTCTGTTCATAAATAATTGGAATCATGATATAGTATGGCCTTCCCATTGTGCGATATGTCCTGGGACCAAGTATTCTTCTACGTTCCTATTTCATACCCAACCCTTTTAGGGTTGGATCTATCGCTTTTCTTTATGAAAGCGAGTCCTCTGGTTACCAGGAGATTTATGGTATCGTCTTTCGATAATGTATTTTGGGGGCGGACATTCTATATCACGAGAGGAATATCTCAGCAACGATTAATTCGATCATTCCTCATCTGGAGGCTGCTTCGGTCGGAGCTCCGCGTTATTTATATCGATCATTATGAGAGAGAAGTTAAATAGGATATTGAAGAATTTGGGATTCGAGGATAGTGGTGAAAATTGATTTTGAGTCATGAAATATTATTATTTCGACTAAACAAAATTTTCATTAGGTTCATAGGAGAGACGGTGTACAGTGGTAGCACAGTCGAGTTCATTGCCGTAAATAAATATGTATATATTCTTTCGATTCAGACAGCTATGTATAATAATACAATACATAGTGGAACAAAAAGGTACCTAGCTAAGTTTGGTGTAACACAGAAAAATCACACAGGTCTGCAGTATCATTGAATGAGGAAAAGGAAAATTACTAAAAATATTAAACATCAGAGAAATCTTGAAAGTTATTATCAGTGTGATCTAAAACAAAATATTCATACATACATAAAATATCCATGTTATTCCTATATGGACTCAGATAAACAGATTCTGCACGAAACGACTCGCAATTCCTAATCTGAAATGAAAAAAGAAAATGGCAGAAAAGAAACAAATTATCGAGAATAAATTGAATTATTTTGAAATTAACCACCTATTTCAGAAATGAATGGGACAACTATTTATAAGATGTTTCATAGTTTCCTCATTTTCCTGCTGTTGCATCCCGCATCCCCCAATAAAATATATACGTGTGGCACTCGAGGGCTGCCGCGGTGAAGCTATTGCATAGCATCTATTCAAAAATAATATTGTTGATTTGAAATATTTATTCATCTCACAATACATGTAGGTTATTTAGGAATTTTTGTCATTGCAACTATGGATTTATGGTAACTGAAATAAGAAACATAAGTTTGAGACTAAATGTCTTCAAAATATCTGAGAAATACCGCTTCAATAGCGGTCCCATATTTTGTTGTGGATTCTTGTGGATCATCATTCATTTTCAAAATCAATTTTTCTGGAAGAAAAGTTGTCAATCGCTCTGATTTTTCATCAGCAAAGTTAATATTGAAATCGCCATTCAAGATAAGTGGGAATTTATCACCATTTGCACCAAGTATTTTCGACCCCTCTGGAGTGTACTCCAGTGAAGTGCGATGAATAAAATGCTCCACCTCGTCCAATTTTGGATTCGGAGAAACGTTAATTGCTACCATGACTATGTATAGGCCATTTCTAAGTTTGCATAAGCATGCACAAATATATCCAACAAATGAGCGTCTAACATTAACATCGCTAACATCTTCAATATTTATTTCAATATTCGGAATCATAATATTAGTAACATTATTACTATTTTGGTGAATAGCTACCCCACCTTTTGGAACTGTATCTCGTTTGCATTGAACAATATAATACAATTGAAATAAGGTATTTCAATAGGATAATCACGCATCATGCATGTTTCGGTAAGAAGTAACACATTGGTTTGACTCGTAACTGAATCTTGCAAATCGTATTTGTGACTATGTAACCTTTGGCAATCACATGAAATAACCGCCAAGGCTCCTAAGGAGGTCGCTGGGTTCATCAACACCATTGATGGCCTCCTTGGGATTTAAATGAACGAGTTGGGTAAAGAACAAAAGATCCTTGCGGTCGAAGTCCCCGAAAGGCTGAACGAAGCCACAACGACCCCTGTTCATTATAATAATAATAATAATAACCTTTGGCAATTGAAAGTCATTATTGAAAGGCCATTTCTATTACTTATGAAATCTAAGACACTTTGAGCTATCGTCTGAACACTATTTAAAGACATTTTTTTGAATTCTTGCAACAAAGATGCAGTCGATGCAGCTTGCCTTCGATTATGATAAAACTTAAATGCAGAATTATCAGTTTTTGTCGTAATATACAATTTTTCAATATTAGTCACCTGAGAGAGTGCAACATAGACGAGTTCCTGAGAATGTGATTTACTATACTCATATACTATTTCGTCAAGAGTTCCACCTTGCGACTTATGGATAGTTAGAGCAAGAGCTGAAGTTAATGGAAAATGTTTGCGTTTGGCTTTACATTTTCTATCCGATGTTAATGAAATATTTGCCGTTCGTAATTTAATGGGACCAGCGAGATCACCGACTGCATTTTGCACTGCTAGAGTGGCTGCACGCATCCGTCTATTCGCAAGCACTCAAACACCGTGCCGAACTGAACCGACGATACAAGGCTGTGTTAGGTTTTTTCGTTAAGGAATTTTTACATTCGGTCGCCGCGCTCAAAGCCTGAGATAAAAGCTATGCAATAGCTCAATAAATAAACACAGCTTTCATGTACCAACTGTCGAAACGAATACTCGTTTCGGGCTTAGTACCAGCTAACGCCGGCGGTGTCGCCTATAGTTGTGTTTTGCTCTATAATTTTTATTGAAAGATTCCAGTTTGACTCGATCATTTCGATTAGTTCCATCCCAGGATGTAAAAGAAGCCATCTGAGACCACACATATTACTTGCGACAACTCAGTTTACCCCAACGTCCTCCTTTCATTTTATTATAACTGCAGCATAAGACACAAGTGAGATGCAATAAATGAATAATACATTGAAATCTAGCGAGTAATGAATTCTTCATCATGATTAAACGATGATCGCATCATGTTCGGCATACATACGGTTCTCTGGAGCAGTGTTTTTCAATCTTTTTCATGACACGACCCCCATAACATCGAAAAAAATTTCGCGACCCCCCAACTCTGGCTTTTTCCATGTATGTTAACGTTGAAATAATTCAAATGTATAATATTGTAAATTCAATTAGAGGAAAAGAGTTGCAGACTCGTCTGTTTCAAATCATCTCCCTTTGTGTTGCAAGTATGGATTTACCCCATTGAAATTTGCTTTACCATACCGAGGTAAAGTAGTTTTCGACAGCGAAGTACTGACCAGAGTTATGGAACTTCACGCTGAACTTTCAGTATAAAAACAAAAACAAACAAAATACTTTTTTTCCACAGCAAGCAAAGTCAGTAAACTTGGAATTCATTTTTGACCTGGAATTTCTTTTGGGAATATAGCTTTTCGGCATTCAAATAGCTTGAATAAACGTCTTCAAGGACGAAATGAAAATGTCATCATAGGAAAAGACAAACTTAATGGAATTGAAATGAAGCCGACCTTTTCCATGGATGAAATGGGAAGTGGGATAACATCAATTCACATACTGGGGTCTTTAGTAAATCCGTGCGAGGAATCGACGATTTTGGGCCCGAAAGGAGCAACATTGAAATTTCAAATGGAAACTCATGTTTTTCATTGCAGATTCGGATTAAGCGGAAAATTTTTTATCCGAATTGGTTAGAACCAAAAATGTTTTCGTCCTCATTTATTTTTCAAATATCTGAGGCGTTCATTCAGAATAGATTGCGAAAATTCATATTCTAATACTGATTAGGTCAATCAGATTTTGGGCCCCAAGTGGTCTTATTCGAGATACGAGGTCCAACTTTGATTTTTGAACAGAAAATGCTGCATAGGGCCCAAATATGGACGAAAAATGTTTTGGTTTCAACCAATTCGGATAAAAAAATTCCTACGTCATCCGAATCTGCAATAAAAAAGTTGGGTTTGCATTCGAAATTTCAAGGTTAGGCCTCATATATAAGGGCCTTTTAAAATCAAAATCTGAATACCTCGGACAAAATCACCAAAGACCCCAGTATCGAAACTTCGATTTTCTTGACTCCTTAACCATCAGGTATATTTGAAATGAAAATGGTATCAAATAATGTGAAGAAAGAATAAATTATCTCATAACTTCTCACTGAAAAAAAATAATTCCACAGTGAAATAAACTAGTAATCGAAGAATTCATTTGTATGAATAACATTACCAGTATTTCTGTATAATCTTGATAAATCTTTTTTTATTGGAATTCATTGATGTTTTTCAACGAAGTAGGACCTAGTTCTCTCGACTTCTCGCGACCCCCATACAAAGGCTTTTCGACCCCCTGAGGGGTCGCGACCCACAGATTGAAAAACACTGCTCTGGAGAATGTGCAAATTGCTTGCAAATTCCAGAAAATTATGCTTGGTATATGTATATAATTTTGTCAACCTTCACACCATCATTTTTATAAGACATCATTTCCTCAATATGATGGGGTTCTCCTTGTACAAATCCAATGTTCTGAAATAATTTTTTTCCCAGATAGAATCAAATGATTTCATTGCAGCACTTGCTCACCCTCTACACAGCATCTATGGGCATGTAATAAGTGGAAAATTTCCTATAGTTTGAAGAACCTTCGGTAAACATCTTGTCACATGATCTGAAGAGCATTCAAAATTGAATAGTGCTCACCTCAATATTTTACATAGAATATAATAAGAAGCACAATATTACCTATACTTACACATACAATATAATCCACAGGATCCACAGTTACGGAAACAACTTCGATTATTGATAATCAATAAACGTTAGAACTTAAAAATCTCATAGATCCCAAAGAGATAGCTAATGTTAACACGAAACAATACTCGTTTCGGTAAGCAGCTGATCGGCGAATGCAGCGCCACCATCGGAAATTATTTTGTTCAATAAAGAAACATCAAACCATCATCCACTTTCAATTCTTACATCTAGAGTTCAGGACTCACAAACGCAAAATCTAAGTCTGCTGCGTTATATTTGGTTATCCATAAGGCATTTTACAGTAAACATAATAACATAAAATATCAAATATCAGGAAAATCTTGAAAGACATCAGTGTGATCATCTTCATGTTATCCGTCAATGGGCTCGGATAAACAGGTTCTTCCCAAAACGACTCGTCATTCTTAATCTGAAATGAAAAAAGACAAAATCAGAAAAGAAACCGATTCTTCAAAATAAATCAAGTAAATTTTGCAAATGCATTTGCTACTTTAAAAAACATCAACATTAAGATTTCTTGGCCAAATAATGTTCGAAAGTTTATAAATATTTATGACAGAAATGTGACGAAATTTGAAAGAAAAGAAAAAAAACTTCATCTATTTCCCCTTTCCGAATCTGTTGAAAGTTACGAAAACTGATAATTTTTCAACATAACAAGCTAAACTTGTGAAAAATCAATTAATACATAACCTTTCAACAGTCCTCTTTCACGAGGATTTTTCTTCTGTTGCCGTGTGGGTTTCTTGCAGAAGAATCTCTTTGATACCATGTTCATCAGCTAATTTGGAGACGTGATCACACTTGTCTTTCGAAATTCCTTCGATATTCAAATTCAAAATCCACAAATTGTTGCTCTCTGGTCGTGAGGGTTTTTTCAAACCGAATATGACCTTCCAGGTGATGATTTTTCGGAACTTCAGATGTTTGAAGACCGCTACGGGACCCCAATGAAAGGCAATCATCTCCCATAGATGAACCAAACATGTTATAACACAAGAAAACAGAATATTTTTCAGGACCAAAAACTAAGACATATTACGAGAATTGTCATTCTGACAATGAGTTGTCAGAGTGAAAAAAAAGATGTCCATCAAAATGACAAAACGTCAGACTAGGACACAAAACAAAACTCATGGAGACACCAACGCAGTCAAAATGGCCAGTTCCAGAGCCTCCGATAGAGGCCACTCTCCTAAAGAGAAACATCAAAAGAAACCGGTAACAGAATGTCGTTAGATTCATCAAGATCATTGACGGCTTCCTTGGGATTCGAATGAACAAGTTCGGTGAAAAACAAAAGATCCTATAATAATTATTAAAAGATTTCAGTTTGACTCGATCATTTCGATTATTTCAATCTCAGGCTGTTAAAAAAGCCATCTGAGACCACACATATTACATGCGACAACTCAATTTACCCCAACGTCCTCCTCCTGATAGTTATTCCAACAACGCCTATCGCCCACAAACTAAAACGAAAAAGTTCAGCAACGAGTTGTCGTTAACTCCCCCGTCACCTGGAAAATTCTCCCCCAAACCCAATAATTTTCCGCACAATCGGCGAGAAACTTTCTCGGGATATACCGCAGGATTTTCCAATCTGCCCAATGCGTCCGTTCTGCGGACGCCGACGCCTTTACACTCGCGTTTTTTGGATCCACCATGAATGGGAGGCTGTGATAACGCCGTGAAAAATCTAGGCCTGTTTTCGCATCGCGACGCTCTTCATGGTCTTGCTTTGTTTTCCTTCACCTTGCCGAGGGAGCGTCGAAAATTTGACGGCTGCGTGTGCCTTTCCCAATGAAAATTATCTTACTTTCTGAAGCGAATAAAGTAGGTGATTGAATATCAGAAAAGGAAAAATGTCACAAATATACCTGTCACCTAATAGCCACTTGAAATTAGAAATGGGTACGTTAACTTCGTCTCTAAAAACGACTTCGATTCTCAAATTACTCAAGATATTAAACCCCGATGATATTTTCGGAAATAATAATAATAATAAAAATAATAAAGGTCTTTATTCCCAAAAACTTCACAACATGGACAACTAACTTGGTCGATTTCGGAAAATTGAAGGAAATGTATCATCAGTTAAAACCCAAATAGACCTGAAATTTTTTTTCTTTCATTTCAATGAGAATTGTGTCAGATTATGGTTTAAATGGGGCCTTTTTATATTTTTCATTTTGATGTGTACTTATTTTTCACGAAAAGTTAAAATTTGTAGTGTTCTTTTAAAGGAACGGTAGGTTTTTGAGCGACTATGAGAAATGAACATTGAATTATAATATGTCGTAATTATAGAAGCAATTTTTCGGATGTTATGCTATTTTATATTTAATACTTATAAAATATTAGTTTTTATGCCACACTTCACAATTTTTTTATTTTATTCTGGTAAACAATCAGGTGGTCTACTCTGACCTACCTTGAAGATTGGTGTAAACTCTTTGATTGCTTAGATGGTCCTTTTTTTGTAGTTTCCAGCAATCTTGTTGCGATGATAGCTAGTTTAGTTTGTTACCATTTCTGCGTTTTGAACAACCATGTCAAAGCAGTGTGCAAGAAGTGGGAAATACAATTTTTATCCTTGTCGAAATACGATTCTAACTCATGTTTTTACGGGATCAGTCAACGCCCCCCATAAATTCTAATGTTGCATGAGTTTTGGTTGGTCAATGATATTTTTTTTCTCAAGGTGAATATATTATTACTTTGTTTGGTGCATGGAAATTCGAATGAGAAATTAGTAGGCGCATAAGCAACATTATTGTTATTTCACTTACAGAAAACTATTGAATTATGTGCAGAAGAAAATTTTGCTATCAGGTGGTTCTGAAATCATATCCAGATTATCTGCATGATGTAGTATCTCATGCAGAGTCAGTTAATTTTTCAATAGTTTTAACAATATATTCAGGTAATATAGTAGGTGATAATCCTGCCGTTCCGTTAAAAGAACGCCTTCATTTACGTAGCAAAAATCAGGATTTGAAATCATGGAGAAGATGAAATCGCCTCTAATATTATTCATTCGACCATAGATAAAATAATTTTATTCGCAAAAGCGATGAAATAAATACATATGAAAAAATACACCACCGGAAAAAAAAAGAGTTATTGCAACAATTGATATATTTATGAAGTTAACATGGCTTTGAAGTGAATTTGAATACTGAAGCACTTTGTAGGTTCTATTCAATGTTCAAGAAAGCATTAATTTATGTGTTTATATTGACGCCTTCTTTGTTTCTTTATTTTGAGCATGAATAGAAAACTTTTAGATAGGTATTTTTTATACGAAACGGTAGGTCTATTTGGGTTAATTCAGGAATTTTTCGAGGTATATTAATAACTGAACCTTCGGCGGTTGGATGAGAGTTATTTCTCAAAATATGGGAATCTACAAAATGTTTCATACAAACTACACTGTTATCGTTGACTTTAAAACTACTTTCTCTATGAATTCCGCCTTTACACTAGCGTTTTTCGGATCTACCATGAATAGGAGGCTGTGATAACGCCGTGAAAAATCTAGGCCTGTTTTCGCATCGCGAACGCTCTTTATGGTCTTGCTTTGTTTTGCTTCACCTTGCGAGGGAGCGTCGAAAATTTGACGGCTGCGTGTGCCTTTCTTAACGTCGTTCTGATTGAACAGGGCATTGATGAATCGAGGGTAAAAAAAATTCCGGAACGACGGCAGATGTTTCTTATGTTTCACGTTTTCGTTGTTCGTTTAGGGAGTTTTTTTTCAGGAGGTGGAGGGATAAACGCATTTTCTGGTAGAATGTCTGATGTGGTTTTATTGTTATGCTGCTTGAAACGCTTTGAGTACGCTTTCAGGCAGAATCATCAGTCAATGAATTGAAATGATTCGGAAATATATTTTGTAAACTTTTTATAATAAAATGACGCGTTTATATGAGTTTATTAAGACTTTACTGAGCAGTTGACGGAAGAGTGGCATTCCATCGACCGAAAAAAATTTAATCATATCTCTCCAGCTCGGAGAGAGTGTGGATAATGCTTGTTGCACGAAGAACAAGTCTTATGCCCACTTGTACCGTCAGATATATGTCAACTCAAATTTCAAGTTTGAGACGCCGATTCTCTTGCACCACAGTCTAAGTGCCACATAAGTAATGACTATTTTGAGCCGCGAATATTCATGGCTCGAACAAGACTTAAGCCTGTCTCAAATATTCAGACGTCAAAAACGAACTTCGATCTTGACGTGTTGTTTTTGATTGCGTGAATTTAAGAATTATTATGGATGGATTTCTATTAAATGAAATTGATGATCTATATGAGGATGATTTCGTCATATTAGATATCATTGACTATGGCTTTCCTAGAAGTCTAGAGTTTAATAGGGCCGATCACTACCATGATATGGACGAATACGCATTTTTTCGGCGTTTTCGTTTGACCAGAAAAAAACTACTCTGCAACTGCTGAGATTAATTGAGGATGATTCAGAATTGACAAGTGATATGTAAGTACATATCTTATTATATCTTATGTATGATGATGTCAAACCTCAAAGAAGGGAGTCTGAGCCTTGATGATTGTAGGAATCAGAGTGTATCACCGATGAGTCAACTCCTCACGTGCCTCCGACTCTACGCATTCGCATGAAAATCCACGATTCTACAGTATCAAGAATAGTTGTTTGAGTTTCAGTATTCATAAAAAAGCCTCAGACAGAAGCAGAATTACGTTGCACCCTAACACAATTTTACCAAATTGTTAGATTTCCTCGTGTTATTGAAGCAATTGATTGTGCCCATGTGAATATCAATTCTTCAGGTACAGTTTACTCTTGTAAATATGAAAAGTATTACTTCGATGATATTACACAGGTGCAGAATTATGTCATTGATGTTACGAATAAAGAATTGTTGAAATCAAATCCAATCATTCGCTTCAAATAAAAAAAAAAAATTTGTACTGTGCCAGTTCGTCAGCGGCCCAAACTTTATATCGTTCTGTGAATCAGAAATCTGAAAAGGGTAATGCATATTCAAATTATCTTGTTTGTCCATGAATTCGCGCGTTCTTCTTACTTGGCTGTGCTCAGTACCGACACAAAACCATATGGTCATGTCAAATTTCTATGTCAAAACAAAAAAATTCACTGATTCATACAGTGTTGCCAGATTTGGCATTGCTTAGCCCGTGCTTAGCAAAGTCGTTTCTATCAGATATGCGGTGCAAGATCTGAATCGTTGAGGCGAGGAAAAGCATGCCTCAAAATTCAAGGGCGCCTTAGATGAGGGTGTCTCAACCAGAAAACGGTTCAGGTGGGCATTACTGTATTTTTCTTTAGAGAGTTCAGTGTTTAGGGATAATTGAAATCAGTGAAGTAACTTACATAAAATCTATTTGGAAAAATACAACAAATCAAAAAAATTAATATGAACCAATCATTCATAAGTCACCGTCTCAGACCGACTGACAGAATTTCATACACAAGAAAATAAAACTACTCACTTAATTATCTAGTTACCCAAAATACAAAATAAAATTAAAATTATGAAAATATGTGATGAGTCTCAAAGTCTGAAACATTTAAAATTGTGAAGTCTGACCTTCTCATTCCCCTCGTAGAGATGATCTGAGTTCTCTGAAAACAACACTCCCGTTTCACTTAACTTTCGCGACAAATACCGCGATTTCCGATCGCGCTTCCCGACTCGAATATACTGAATATTAAAAAAAATTTCTCCTTTTCAAAACAAACCACTACTTCGTTTCTGTTTTCAACTTTTGACGAAATAATATATGAGTATAGTAAATCACATTCTCAGGAACTCGTCTATGTTGAACTCTCTCGGGTGACTAATATTGAAAAATTGTATATTACTACAAAAAATGATAATTCTGCATTTAAGTTTTATCATAATCGAAGGCAAGCTGCATCGACTGCATCTTTGTTGCAAAAATTCAAAACTGTCTTCAAATAGTGTTCAGACGATAGCTCAAAGTGTCTTAGATTTCATTAGTAATAGAAAGGGTATGTCAATAATGACTTCCCATTGCCAAAGTATACATAATCAAAAATACGATTTACAAGATTCAGTTACGAGACAAACCATCAATGTGTTACTTCTTACCGAAACATGCATGACACGTGATAATCCGATTGAAATACCTGATTTCAATTGTTTTGTTCAATTCAAACGAGATACTGTTCCAAAAGGTGGGGAAGCTATTCACCAAAATGGTAATAATGTTACTAATATTATGACTCCGAATATTGAAATAAATATTGAAGACGTTAGCGATGTTATTGTTAGACGCTCATTTGTTGCATGCTTATGCAAACTTAGAAATGGCCTACACATAATCATGGTAGCAAATTCACATTTCTCCGAATCCAAAATTGGACGCGGTAGAGCATTTTATTCAACGCACTTCACTGGAGTACACTGAAGAAGGGCCGAAAATACTTGGTGCAAATGATAATAAATTTACACTCATTTTGGCTGGCGATTTCAATATTAACTTCGCTGATTAAAAATCAGAGCGGTTGACAACTTTTCATTCGGAAAAATTGAACTTAAAAATGAATACTGATCCACAAGAATCCACAACAAAATATGGGACCACTATTGACGCGGTATTTTTCAGATATTTAGAAGACATTAAGTTTCAAACTTATGTTTCTTATTTCAGTTACCATAAACTTATAGTTTCAATGATAAACATTCCTGTATAACCTACATGTATTGTAAGATAAATAAATATTTCAAATCAGTAATATTATCTTCTTATTTTTGAATAGATGCTATGCAATAGCTTTACCGCGGCAGTCCTCGAGTGCCACACATGCTCTTTTTTTTTGTTCGAAAATTTTCGACCCTGCTCTGAGTGGGAACTGAACGTTTCAACATCTTGTAACCCTTCTCCACGGGCGTCGCTGCAGGGTGGGGGTAATGGGGGTAATTACCCCCCAGGAAAATATTTTCTTCCAAAAAATAAGTCATACAATCATCACATAGGAGCATATCGTGACAACATACTATATACAAAATTTTTTGTACCCCCCCAAAAAAAATTTCTAGCGACGCCCTTGCCCTTCTCCCCCTGCCAACGCACGTTTCCCATAAATACGCCCCAGTTAACCTGCCTAACCTCCTACCAAATATCTAGGAACCGGGCGCTGAGCAGATCCCGAAACAAACTCAACAATAGGACGGCATGAACGCAATTTAATTCTCCTCGCGACTGTACGTGTGCCGACCTTAATTAATTCCCGATGCTCACGGGCCGTGAAAACCCCAGCAGTCGATAAAAAACCGTTAGGAAAGGCCGAATCGTATTTTCGACCCGTGAATGCTCGCTGATGAGAAAGAATTGCGTTTTAACGCCCGGCGGGCGCGAAATGCAAGTTTGCATAGCGGGCGACCCGGAGGAATGCTCTTCCTGAACGGCCAAACAGTGGCGTCCCGGGATTGCGATCTAGGGTTGCGTTCATGAACTTACTCAGAGTAAGCTCTCCTTACTCTGAAGCGTTCACAAACTTACTTTGCCTTTCTCGGAGTATACTCTGAGAGCGTTCATAAACTTCCTCTGAGTAAGCTCTGCATACTCTGCTATTTGGGAGAGTAAAAACATACTCTGACAGTTGTGACGTACGATTTTCATTCTGTCCTGCTCCCGCAGACTTTTTGAAACTTGAATATTAGTCGAATAAGTATTTATTTCTGGTTTTGGTTCATTTCAATAACGAAATACGAAACAATTAATTTTTCAAGTGGAACAACTATTTTGTGAAATAAAGAAATATTGGAAAGAATTACTTTAATGATTAATAAATTTAATGAAATTGCTAGCAGTGAATTAACGAAGCTCAAAGTGAACTTTACCAAGAGATAATGGTAAAGAAATAAAGAGTTTTTCCCTGTATTGCAGAACCTAGAGTGGTCCGTTCAAGTTCAAATAAATCGAGATAAAAAATCCCACAATAACTGTTTTTTGTACCTGATTTGGAATCTACGTTGATATTTTGTTATATTCGAGAGTATTTTGCTTTATCTTTCATACAATATTTTTTTAACTTTTTTTTTGTTAGCTTCCTCAAATGAAACTATTTTTTGTTACGAAGTATTTAATTTTTTCTGGCGTAGAGCCAATAAACCAACAAAACATGTAATAACATTTTTAATTTTCTGCTTGCAAGAGAAGATTATAGACAATAATATCCTTTTTCATTCTTTCTGTCTCATTAAAAGTGATTCAAAGTCCTGAGAACATTTCTCAGTTTCCTCACAATCATAAAAAACACGGTTGTGCTTTGCTTTTCAAATAAAAGAAAAATTGACAATACTGCGAATACACAACTGGAAATGTACGACTAGAGGGAATTTTCTTCTTAAACTTTTATTATTCATTCATGATAGAAACAATTCAATATAAAAATGATATATAAAAAATGTATGTGATGCAAAAGTATTATTCATAACCTATACACATGTTTGATTTTTGAATGACATTTGTCAGAGTAAGTTTGTGAACGACGAGTGTGGAGTAAAGACCGAAGTATATTTCTGATCCTATGGCCATACTCTTACTCTACTCTCTGAGTAAGTTCTCTTACTCTACTCTCTGAGTAAGTTTGTGAACGCAGCCAAGGTGGGCGTCTCAATGTGTGAAGGAAAAATTACGCAAAAGACTAGCGGAGTTTTTGAATAGTACTAACGGACAAAGAAACAGCAACACCCACAAGGAGCTGTCCAAATTTATAGTTATCAAAGATATGAGTGTTAAAAGTGACGTTTTATTTTGTGAGTGAAAAGGTTTGTGAAATGAGCGGAGCTAATTGAACAATTTCACGAACAAAATAAAATCACTTTCAACACAAATACCATACAATATTTTTTGTGCAACTGCCCTATTTTGATAATGAAATTGCAATGATAATTAACGTCAAAATGCATTTAAATATTCAAATAATTCAGAGGTTGTTGTGAGTGGCAAACGTTGCCAACATTATGATAACTAACCAATGAGAAAAGACTCTGTCATTTGAATTTCGTTCTTTTCCAGTTTTCATATTGGGTTTTCAAATGCTTAATATATTTGTCCAGAGTCCAATTATTAATAAATGTGACGATTTGGTTGTTCATCTGGATATTGAAGAGTCTGCAAGAAGAGCAAATCTAAAACTCCTACCTGAAAAATCTGTTCAGCAGTACGATATTGCATATAACAATTTCCTGGCCTGGTGTAAATTGAAAAATGTAGAACGGAACTTCAGTGAAACTGTTTTCCTGGCATACTTAGAAGAAAAATGAAAAATATGGAGTTCATCAACTTTGTGGAGCAAATTTTCAATGATAAAGTCAAGCGAGCTTTTTGAAAATGGTGTGGATGTTAGTGAATATTTTAAAGTAATAGCATATTTAAAACGGAAAAGTGAAGGATATCGTCCCAAAAAATCGAAAATTTTCACTTGTGAACAATTTGAAAGGTTATAAAGGAGGCACCAGATGAGAAATACTTGATGGATAGGGTTGCAACTATTTTCGCATTATATAGATCCTGTTGGCGTGAAGAATTGTTTGATTTATCAGTAGAAGACATCGAAATAAAAAAATAAATAATTGGTTATACAACTTCCAAATACAAAAACGAAAGTCAGTCGTTCTTTCAGTATTATTGGAAAGTATGTAGACTATTTTCATAAGTACTTTGCACTGTGCCCTTTTGTCATCAAACATCGATGTTTCTTCCTGAAACACATGAATAATAAATGGTCTACCAATTCAGTTGGTATTAATACATTTGGAAAAATTCCATGTATTGTTGCCGAATTTCTGAAACTGCCAGAACCAAAGCAATATACAGGACACTGTTTTCGAAGATCCTCCGCTTCATTGCTAGCAGAATCAGGAGCAAATATTACGGATATAAAAAACATGGTGGATGGAAGTCTACGACGGTAGCCGAGGACTATATATGGATCATTTAATTGCATAGAGAAATGTCATTTCTGAAAAATTTCTCCCAACCTCAACAGATTCTGGATCATCATCATCCAATATTGTACTTCCGGTTTCTACAAAAGTACTGATGGTGCTGAGGATTCTAATAATGTGTTGCGAAGCTCCCTAACGTCACAGGGCATTAATGTTTGTAATTGTTCTAGTTTAACGATTAATATTGATGTTCATAAGTAACGATTGTTAAATATTGATAATAAAAATTTGCAATTGCTGAATTTTTCTCATCTGATTTCATCATAAGAAAACGGAGTGCCAAAAAATATTTTCAACACTAATGTTAAAAATATTTGCAACACTTTTCCACGTAAACAATCAATTTCAACATTGTTTGCTGTCATTTGAAGTGTCACTTTTAATAACAGTTGAACAAAAAACCGAAGGGTTCACAATTTTTCTATTAATATTGTTAATGATGTGTTTGTACAACACGGTTATTTATACGCTCCCCAACACGTCTTGGTATTGATGCATGAATATGATCTATTCATTCTTGAGGTAAACCATTTCGTTGCTCATCCTAAGGACATGGTTCTCAGGATTCATCACAACTACTTGAGCTCGACACCAAGACAAGGTGAAGACCAATCTTCGACAGCTTTTCTAAACTTGAGAGGAGCAAACACACGTGGCGGTGCTTGCATAAAAAAAATAAATATAATTGAAAAAAGAGAACGAAATTCATAAGGAATTGAAAGAAATTAAACATCAAAAATGTGCTTGTTGACCTTCACATACATCAACATTTGCCCATTCAAAAGCTTGGCGATTGCCTCTAATGTTCAATGTCATTTTTGCATACAGTGGATGGTAAGTGATCGTGATTGTGTTATTTGTAGCTTTTTTGGAGGAACCTTGCCTTGTCTGCTTCCAAACCACGGGACGCCTCTGCACACAAGGAGGTCGAAACGAACACAACCTTATTTATGCAATTGTAATTTGGCCTCGTTTTAATTATGCAGTCCCGTGTTAGACTCGGCTCGGGCGATATTCGAAAACTGGGAAAACTAGGAGATGGGGCTTTTAGTGAATTAGGAAAGCGCTCAATTTCCAGACTGAAAAGGGACCGCCGGAACGTTGGATCAAAGAAAATGCGGATTTGTTAGTCTTTTGGTATGGGGCAACGTCTAATGAGTTCTGGAACTACAAAGGGATGGTCATATTGTGTTGGTCGACAATCAACTATCCTTTTTTCTCGAGGTAACTTCCAAAATGAAGGCGAGCCAACATCGGAATCGGGATGGGTTCATTTTTAATCGCCTTTACAAAAAAATTCTCCATTCGACTGTAATTTTGTATGTTTTTTAATGTTGGTTAAATCAGAAATTTCGACTGGGTGTACCGATTCTGATGATTCTTTTTTTCTTCAGAAGCTGAGGGTTATTGGAGACATGAATCCCAGTATTCCATTAATCAGAAGAATTGAAAAAATTGTTTGTAAAAATAAAAAAAAATAAATTGAAAAATTTCTCTACTTCTGGGGGTTGATCCTTCCATGACTCTAGTAACGCCAATGTTAGCCAGTGTATTATTGGTTGTGATTTTCATTTTTGGGAAAACGCATGACTCTCGCTTCTTTGGATCATATACTTTTGCCAGTTATCTCTTCAAAACCTTACGATAGCGAGCTACGTACTGTATGAATGTTGTAGAGTGACGTCACTAAGTTGATACCTCATGTTTATAACTGGATATCCTGAACGCTATTTGATATATCCAAATGATTTTTTCACGTAGTGCTTTAATTTTCAGCAAAAAATGGGAATATTTGGAAGTTTAAATTGTGAACATTTTTCATTAAAACAAGGTGCCTGAGTAACTTTCTTTGTTTGCTGAAAGAAAGGTCATCCGTTGAATATTTAGGTCACCATATCTGTAATTCTTAGAAATATTATTATTGAGCTATTGCATAGCTTTCATCTCATGCTTTGAAAGCGGCGACCAAATGTAGAAATTCCGTAACGAAAAAACGATACACAGCAGTGAATCGTCAGTTCACTTCGGCAGACTTCGGCACGGTGTTTGGGTGCTTGCGACTAGACGGATGCGTGCAGCCACTCTAGCAGTGCAAAATGAAGTCGGCAATCTCGCTGTTCCCATTGAATTATGAACAGCAAATATTTCATTGACATCGGATAGAAAATGTATAGCCAAACGCAAACATTTTCCATTAACTTCAGCTCTTGCTCTAACTATACATAGGTCGCAAGGTGAAACTTTTGACGAAATTGTATATGAGTATAGTAAATCACATTCTAAGGAACTCGTCTATGTTGCACTCTCTCGGATGACAAATATTTAAAAATTATATATTAGGACAAAAAATGATAATTCTGCATTTAAGTTTCATCAAAATCGAAGGCAAGCTACATCGACTGCATCTTTGTTGCAATATTCAAAACACTGTGTTTCAATAGTGTTCAGACGATAGCTCAAAGTGTCTTATATTTCATTAGTAATAGAAATGGCATTTCAATAATGACTTTTAATTGCCAATGTCTACATAGTCACAAATACGATTTACAAGTTTCAGTTACGAGACAAACCAATGTGTTACTTCTTACCGAAACATGCATGACGCGTGATAATCCGATTGGAATACCTAATTTCAATTGTGTTGTTCAATTCAAACGAGAAACTGTTCCAAAAGGTTTAGTAGCTATTTACCAAAATAGTGATAATGTTACTTATATTATGACTCCGAATATTGAAATGAATATTGAAGACGTTAGCTATGTTAATGTTAGACGCTCATTTGTTAGAGATATTTGTGCATGCTTATGCAAACTTTGAAATGGCCTACACATAGTCATGGTAGCAATTTACATTTCTCCGAATCCAAAATTAGACGAGGTGGAGCATTTTATTCATCGCACTTTATTGGAGTACCCTGAAGAAGGGTCGAAAATACTTGGTAGAAATGGTATAGTATATTCTAAAACAAGTTGCAGAATGAGCTCCCATTCCAACACGAATGCGAAGTTCGAAAACGAGCAACGAAGGAGCGAGTTTTCGATAGCATGAGTGTTGGAATTGCTTTCTGCAACGAGTATTAGACGGTATTTTCTCTATTTCAGTCAATCTTTGTGAAATACTCTCGAAATTCAAATGAAAATTCAGATTAGTGACTTTTGTATTGCATCTTGGTAGTTGGTGTGACATACGAAATTTGACAGATCACGGAATTTGAATTGATTTGATTCGATTGGAGGTCAGTACAGGCAACCATAAAACGAAAAATATAACTGAAAACAATGCTGTAAAGAGTTTCATTACAGCACTACTTTTAGTACTGTAATGAAGTCATTACGATACTGAAATAGAGAAATAAATTTCCACTTATCTTGGCTGGCGATTTCAACATCAACTTCACTGTTAAAAAATCCAGTGCAAATTATGGATAATTTGGACTAGTGCAAAATTATCAGGTCCTTCAATATAGATGCAGACGTAATTTTAAACGTTTATTTTTTACTAATCAACAAATGTGATTATTTTTTATTGAAGTTACATGGTGACTCTTTTACCTAGTTATGGGAATTTTTGTAATTAATAATGCAATTATCAAAATTTATGACTGAACCAGTCGAGGTTTGTTGTTGGTCAGAAACAACGTTACTTGAAGTAGAAGTTGAAACTGAAGAAACACTGAACTGGTTGGTCTCACTGTTTCTCATTTTCTTCATCATTTCATCGTGGGACTCTTCATCGAGTATCGAGTATTAGATAAGGTTTTATTGAACTGACATTTCCATGTCCCGTTATTTTCGTTAGCTGGTTTTCGTTTACCCCAACTTTGGCTAGATGGCTTACGCCAGTTGCTCGGTGAGAATGGTTTGTACATTTGAACTTTTCGCTATAGAGACCAGCTTTTTGGACAGACAGCTTTGTCCATTTTGCGATCTCGTTTCTGCCTACTGCGATGTTCTTGAACCATACACCATCATATTGCCATTCTCGATTCGGTGTAACAAACAGACGGTTCGTCTTCACGTTAGATCCTCGTTTTGACAAATTTTTTTTGTATAATCTTAAGGAAAAAAAGGTTTGTTCAAAAAATTTAATAAAAAATGGTTTATATGACCCACCTAACGGGGCAGATGTTTTCATTAGTAGTGTTCCTGATTAACCATATACTGTCTGATATAAAAGAGTCTTCGGGGCTTATTGGCCGTGGTCCATTAGGAATAATTTCACCTAACGTTTCGCCTACAACTGCGGTAGGCATCTTCAGAGGATTCTCGGTCTAAGGTTGTACCTTGAACGCTGAATTTCCGACAGTGTCGGAATTATTCCTAATGGACCACGGCCAATAAGCCCGGAAGACTCTTTTCAACCAGTATATAGGGTCGTGAAAGCCTTAAATTATTCATATACTATCTGTTAATCTGCAGCCACCCCCTTGGTAGGTTTTCGAAACCACCGGATTATATTCAATTTTATTTGTTCTTGTTCCATCATTAAACTCTTCTTCTTGAAAGAAATCCGTTGAACAGTTGGCTGCCTCACCTCCTTGGAACGCTAGTTCATAAGATATGACATGAAAAATTTTTTTCTGCAAACCCTCCGGCTTGTTTTCGTCGTAAAGCTTCAAAACTTGCAGCAATTCTTTGTAAGTAAAATCCGATGAGTTGTTTTTTCTTTTTTTTTTCCGGGTGAATTTGAGACATTTTGTTCGCAGCATTTCGTGCACCCTTAACAGATTTGAATCTTACGTTATTTAATGGGTCCATTGCAATGCCGAAAGCTTCGGAATAGTTTTCCTGATAGGTTTTGCTGTCACGTTAAACATTATTTTCAACACACATTCTTCATAAAAAGAAAGATCGTTGTTGCGCATGTTGCTTGCCCAGTCCTTTAGAATGAACACAATTTTTTCCACCGATGTTCCCCGTTCTAAATGAGGAATTTTTTTCGACACAAAAATTTTTAAATTGTCTCGATATTGGCGTTTTTGACTTTTTTGTATTCGTTGGCTTGATTTTGTCTATATTCTCATCAATTTCTACAGCAGAAGTGTTTCCAAATCGCTACATTTGGAAGGAAATTTGACAATGTGATATCAACTGACAATGACACAATACGATTTGATTGATTCATGAAAAAATTTTATAAAATTCAACTCCTGCAAAGAAAATGAATCGATAATTTTCGACAAATCTGCTCTCATGCAAGTTAAACTGAAAAAGGCACTCGATCAACTCTCCCAAAAATTATCGATAATATTCATTGCAGCAGTTAAATTACTACTGGAAACAATAGGCCATTTAGGAAAATATTTGGTGTACGTTAATGATTTTTACGTGACAATATTATTGAAAAACTGTTTTCACCTTGAAATATCATAAGAGATTATCAATAGGTGCTCATGATACAACAATTTCGTTAAAGTTGTGCTCATTCATTTTCATCAAAACCTTATCTGTTTTTCATTCCTTCTTTTATGGGAAGTCATGATCTAATTTCCTAAAGCAAAGATTCAATTAACCTAGAATGCAACGAGAAATGCAACCGATCGTTTGTTAATGAAGCGAAGTGTTCAACTGAATTAGATTGCACCATCAAATAAAACTAATTTAGCTGGAACTTTTCCACTCGATCAATGTTCGAATTCGTTCCCAAAATGGAGAAACTGCGCCAATTTTCTCTCTGCAAATTGAATTATAGTCGACATAACTTTGTTTGCTGCAACACTCATCGTTATTGGACTAATTCTGGGAATGATGCTGTCACAGTTTATCTGGTCCATTATCGGATCATAATCATTGTCTGCGTGAATGTAATGAGTCATTTGTTCGTGCCTGTATTTCACGTTATGACAGATTTCTAGCAGATCTGATAACTGTTAATCGTAATTAACGTAAGATCGAACGTTTGGTCGTGATTTATGGAGCTGCAGTTGTACAGATTTGCAATAGAGGGGCCACAGAAGATATGGTTTCATTCTGAGCATCACGAAGTAATGAAATTTACTGCTCCACAAGAGTAAGGGATATCCGAATCAATTGTTTTTAAAAGTATGTCATCTTCGAGAAAATCGCTCTGAAATCATTTAAAACTCAATAAGAACTTGAATCGATCCAATAAAAATCAGTATGGGACATTTCGTCAATCTGGTCGCCTTTTTTCTGAAGTTTTGTTCTTTGCATATGCTTCATGAATGTTCTTATTTTGAAATGGAGTCAGTTTATCAATGGCGCCGATTTGAAACGAGTTATCTAGAATAGCCAAGGCGTAAATTAACAAACAGTGGGGCTAAGCGGGCTCTCGGAATGCTACAGGGTGGCCTAACTCAGGTTGTTGTAGCGGAAAGGCTCCAAGTCAGCAAAAGTGTGATATCTCGACTTTGAAATAGGTTCAGGGAGACAGGTTCTGTGTTGGAAAGACCAACGCTAGGTGGGCGACGAAAAACAACACCTGCTCAGGATCGTTTCATCACCGTTTCGGCGTGTAGAATGCTACGGAATTCTCTTCAAAATGCAGATAGGGTCCAAGTTTCCATCGTAACTATCAGACGACGTTCGAGAGGGGTGAATCTAGGTTCTAAACTTCCATTAAGAAGAGTTCCATGAACACGTGACCATAAGCGTCAAAGACTGGAATGGGCAAGGCAACATATCAATTGGAACGATCAATGGCGTAGTGTCCTTTTCACTGATGAATCCAGATATGGACGATTTTCAGATTGTCCAAGAATAAGTTTATGGACAGTCCCACGCATACCCCGTTATCGTCGCTATGTCCAAGAAGTCCATCTATTCCGATGGGGTAGTGTTATGGTATGGGCCGGGATATATTTCAACGGGCGCACAGATCTACACATTCGTCCTGGGAATATGACCGCCTCACACTATAGGCAGCATGTCATTGACAATGTTTTGGCAAATTTTCACGCTGCTATTGGTGAAACTTTTCAATTTCTACACAATAACGCTGGACCGCACCGTGCAGTCATAGTTGAGAATGCGCGCGAGGAGCTCGGTATTCCACATTTACCAATACCTCCGCACTCACCAGATTTGAATTGCATAGAACATGCATGAAATATGCTCCAAGGAAGATAAGATAATCATCAAGCTACCCCAGAATCCTTAAATGATCTGAGAGAGCTTCTGCCCCGTTTATGGAACCAAATTCTTCAAGAAATGTTCAACAACCTCGTGTGTAGTATGCAAAGAAGATGTCAAGTTGTTATTGATGCCCGTGGAGGCCATACATTGTATTGATAATCTTTGAATACTTGAATTCTTTGGGAAATGAATTTCGTTATTTTACTCGATTTACGCTGCATACCTACAGGATAAAATTAATTTCATTTCCTGCAACTTGAAATCATATTAATATGAATTTTCATCACAAAATCTCATTTAAACTTATTTTTTTGCAATTTAAGTCAATATCCCGAACTCATGTGGAGCAGTTTTTTAATGATATTATGATTACCAGGGGGATAACGACACAATTGCCAACAAGTCAACTAACAAAATGGATCAATTGTAACAGACGTCCCTGAAGAAACTCATGGGTGCCTGTATGCACCGGTTCAACTCTAAGTAAAACCTTAGTTTTACCATTGTTTTTATAACTCTAGTTATTCAATGGACAGTAGTTGGAGGAGTTAGATTATAGAGGGCGCTCCAGTTTAAGATGCTTATTTTATGAATTCAATTCAAATTGGACACTGAATGCGACTCTCCAAAATCCAATGTGACATATGTTGTAGATTGAGTAGAGAAATATGAGATATTATCATGACAAACATAATAATAGAGGAGTTGAATAAAGCGCCCTCTGTTAGCCAACTCCCTCAACTTCACTTCATTGAATAATAGTATATTCTAAAACAAGTTGCAGAATGAGCTCCTATTTCAACACGAATGCGAAGTTCGAAAACGAGCGACGAAGGAGCGAGTTTTCGATAGCATAAGTGTTGGAATTGTCTTCTGCAACGAGTTTTAGACGGTATTTTCTCTATTTCAGTCAATTTTTCTGAAAACCTCTCGAAATTCAAATGAAAATTCAGATTAGTGACTTTTGTTTTGTATCTTGGCAGTTGGTGTGACACGAAATTTGACAGATCACGGAATTTGAATTGATTTGATTCGAAACTTGATTCGATCGGAGGTCAGTACTGACAACCATAAAACGAAAAATATAACTGAAAACAATGCTGTAATGAGTTTCATTACAGCACTAATTTTAGTACTGTAATGAACTCATTACGATACTGAAATAGAGAAATGGAAATTTATAAACAAGGGTTTTACTTAGGGTACTTTAAAAATTCAGACTGGTTTCTGAAGCAACAAAGTGTCATGCTTTTCCGAGTAACTCTTTCATGGAAACGAATTCTACGTTACACGATACAAGCGGCAGCATCCAAGGGCGCCGCAAACAAGAAGAGAGCTTTCCATTAGCATCGATTGATGTGCTTGGCCATCCTATATACATAGGTGTTACATTCTATCCATAGCGTGTAATAAGCGATCATTGGCGCCATGCAAACAACCTGATGTTTGCTGACGTTCCAAACCCTGCATTAATTCCAGGCATTAGAAACTTCATCCAGATGCTGCTAAAGCAGGTTGATAGCGGCTCTCCTATTGAAACTCCTCATTGGGGATAAGGGTTTGGAATGATAATGGGAGGCAACATATTGTAAAGAATTATTTATTGGTAATTCATATAATGAACTATTTGCACTTTCTAAGATGAAAAATTTATTTCCCATCCCATGAAGAATGAATATGACCATAATGTATATAACTGGCATGGCAGATACGTGCATCCTAAGTTTGCAATTTAAGTATTTTCCTTTTGAGATGAGCCAATGTTACATATTTGCGCCGCTAAAGACGACGAATTCATATAATCATCTCGCTCATATCTTTATCTTTGAGTTTGTAGAGTGTAATTGATACAACAATTTTAAATGTAATTCAGAAACCGTCAATTTTATTTCAGAATATTCACTTCTGAAAGTCAATTGAATATCAGAAAACATCCAATGTAATGAATTCGTTAAGGTTTTCGCGGCCATCGACAATGGTAGTGTAAAATCATTTATTGACATAATTCACAATCATAAAATGAATAAGTCATGAAGTTGATACAGTAAAAATACAAATATCAGAGTCATCTATAAACTCAGAGTGAATTATTCAACTAAAAACAGAGGTAATCTAAAAATTTTCAAAATGAGAGGTCAGATGAAGTCAGACTCAGACTTTGAGATAGTTCCATTTATTCAAAATTGAACACAGCGTTCACAGAGATGATGCAATTGAAATTGATTGCGAGAGCCTTTTCATCAGAAAAACAGAAGGTTGAATAATGAATTGTTAGTGTATGCTGAGTTGAATTAAAAGTGAGATCAGGCCTTAGAGGAGATACGTGTATTGAAAGCTTAGTAGTCTTAGTCTGTTCTTCATTGAGATTATTAGAAATGTGAGAATATCATGATGGAGAAATCAATATTTATGATCTATAACGTTGGTCTATAAAGAGAAAGCTAATTAATCAATTGAGACGACATTCACAATGACAAACTGCTTTGAGTAAGCAGGGTTAGTGTTCATCCGAAAAATAGAGGCTACAATTGACAATTATGAGGATTATAACATGAAAGTACTATGTATGAATCAAAACCAACAACCCTTTGGTTTACAGAAAGCGGAAGGCTTGAGATCTTACTTGCTAAGTTCTTCAGATGAATGAAATTGAGAATTTCTTATGTATAATGAGGAGATCATACCAGTTGAATGGTTTCATCAATATTTGAGGAGACCAACAAGGTGAATCAGGGACTGAGATTGTCAATCAGTTTCAATGTTTGAGCTACTTGATCGTTCAAATACTTCAAAAAAGTTCACTTGGTTTTACTGAGAGAGAAGACTGATTCCATGATTCACCTTTGCGTTTGAGGATTTTCATTAATCTGAAACTCGAGAACAATAATTAGCAAGTGTTATGAGAAGTGAATAGTTCTGAAATGAGATGGATAGATTAAGATAATGAGATGCACATGAGAATATAATAAATCAGTATGTATTACCACAGAGATTGTTCATTCTTGGAGCAAGTAATCACTTTCATGTGAGGAGTCCAGAAATATCTGAAAAATCTATGAGAACTGCAAAAATTTACCAAAATATATAGTCCAATGCATCAGTTTAACGCAATAGAGATTTTATTAGAATGAAGTGAGAGAGGATTACCAATATTTTTATAGATTTTCATGATCTGAAACGTGGACAAATTTTCAAACTTCATAAAAAGCAGGAAAATAAGATGGAATATGCAACAATTAAGGATTCTGAGAATTCACTCATCTTTTTGAGGATTGGTTACTTCACGAAATGAATGAGATGATCAGTTTTTAAGCGAGATGACGTTTTGAAAATTCTAATTTACAAGAGTAGCACAAGAGGAGGTCTATTCACAGGCAAAGCTGGATTACAGAGAAGAGCAATCAATTGATTCAATTAATGAACATGAGTTGATCTGTCAGCTGATTAATATATAGAGGAGGCTAATTTGATGCGAGCAGTCAATCAGCTGACCATAGAGCTGTACGGAGTGGAGTGGACGTGGTGCTGCGATCTAACCATAGGCGTAGCTGCGGATGAGGTCTGAGCTCAATTTGCAACAGTGGAAAGGATTAAATGCTTCACGTGAAAATTAAAGTTAGTTTATTACCATTATTTTTTTTTCTGAATCACCCACAATTGATATTTTCTGGAATGCAATCTGGTATCAATGAAATGTCGGTTTCTTATATGCATTTGTGTAGCAGCTAAATCTTCTAGACTGATAACAAGATGTTCATACCGCTGATGCAGGAGCAGTCAAAAGATGCAACACCCACCTTTCTTTTGTTGAGAAGGACGGTTAAACATGAATCTCTCCAAAAGTATGTGTATGAGAGAGTAATGGGCCACATATGCTCGTTCAGTTCATCCAAGAAGACAAGACGAAGATCATGATATCCACTAATGGGACGAAATAGTTCACGACCTACTGTGCCTACACCAAACCAGATTGAATTCGTTCGCTCCAATTATGCGATTAATGCGAACGAAATCCAATTGAATACCGCCAATATTGGATGCACACAAATTCAATTTGATCGCGTTCAAGTTCGCTGGGAAATCAGGAATGTATCCGAGTAAAACTCTGATGGATATATTCTTTGATGGCATCCGGCGAAATCGACATAAAGCACTGGCTTAATTAGCGGTTTCGTTCCAATTATAGGTGTTGCCTTCTGATGTTGCTTGGCTGGAATGGAAGGACTTCGTAATTACGTTCTAGTATGGTTTGTACAGGGAGATCCTTCCTTAACCTAAACAAAATTATGCGGGGAAAATATATTTTCATGAAATTTATTTAATCATGTCTTTTGGATTTATCATTTTCTCATCATATCAAGGGATGGTGACGTTTGTGTTATTCTATTGTATGCTGCAAATGGGCACCATTCACCAGATGCATCGGGCAATTTCCTAATACTCAAGGTTTTGCTACATGACCAGCATGACCTAAGACAGACCCTATATCTTTGAAAGTGTAAGAAAATAAAAAAAATAAACTTGCTCTTGTGAGCTCGAAACTATCATACGATTTTGTTCATTCGTTGTAAAGTTTTAAAAAATCACAGGGGATAGCGACGAGCACGAATACCTGCTATGCGACCCGCAAAGGGTGTAAAATATTAACAAAAATAAACTTTTTTCGGTAAGGCTGAAATTTATATATGTATTCGTCTGAGGGAATGAAAAAAATAAGTTTCATAATTATTCTTCATCATCATCTGATATGTTATCATTAGTTTCTTCATCATATGGTACAGTTGTTTCAAGCGTAGTATATGTTGTCCTAAATTGGTAGAGACTGCATAGTATCTCAGCTATTATTGAAAATAGAGAAATGCGATTTTCGCGACCCTGTATCACTTTTTTGTAAATATTGAAAATCCACGAGCAGAAATATTCCAACTAATTTTGTTTCTGGAATACAGGTCGAAAATGAAAATGTCAACTTTTTAAAAATGTTAATATTTCTCGGACCCTGTATGAGAAAAAAAAATGAAAATGCTTATAATTCTAGTAAGGGGTTAATCAGATAGTCGGTAGCATATTTCGACGTTTTAGCACTACAACTTTTGAACCAGAGGAGATAGACAAAATCTCCATTCATCTCTTTTTCGGAAAAACTAACAAAAGTAGTATTCACTTTTGGCTACCTCCTTTTGTTTCCGAGTTATAAGTGAAAAATGGAGTAATTGTGATATCGGAAAAAATTTATATCTCCGCTAATGCTGATGAAAGAGCTCTGAAATTAAACCATTATAGAGGCATTTTTTCACGTAGAATTCAGTGGCATGCTCGTCTTTCTTGCAGCATTTTCAATTACGGAGCTATGACCCAAAGTTATGTGTTTTTGAATAGGAACACTAGATTCCTGTGTCATTTTCTGAAAGCTAAATTTTTTTTTATTTCAAAAATATATAACATCGTAAGGTTTGTATCAATAGGCGTATAGAAATCGGTCAAAAACTTATTTTCATGCGAGTCTCAATACTTTGTATGGTTTCAACTGTTGATGAGCACAGAAAAATGAAGCTTCCTTTAACAAGAGCATAGAAATGAAAAGACTACTAGAAAGAAATTAGGTAATTGTACGATACCAAATTTTTCTGTGCTCATCGACAATTGAAACCATAGAAAGTATTGTGACTCAGATGAATATAGGTTCTTGACCAAATTCTATTCTCATTTTGATTTATTGATACTAACCATACGATGTTTCATATTTTTGAAATCAGAAAAAATTAAACCTTCAGAAAATGGCACAGGAATCTACGTGAAAAAGTCTCTCTGTTATGTTTCAATTTCAGAGATCAATCATCAGTTTTAGCGGAGATATAATTTTTTTTCCGATATCACCAGTTTTCCAATTTTCACTTATAACTCGAAAACAAAAGGAGGTAGCCAAAAGTAGATACTACTCTTGTTAGTTTCTCCGAAAAAGAGATCGAGAATGGGGTATCAGATTTTGTCTATCTTCTATCCTCTCTGGTCCAAAAGTTGTAGTGCTAAAACATCGAAATATGCCCACCCTGTGAAAGCCTTCTTCAGGGTTCTCTTTGCTTAAGAACCCTGAAGAAGGCTTGTATTGTCCAGCCGAACGTTGGTGATGAATAAAAGGACTTAATTGCTACCGAATACCTGATTAACCCCTCACTCCATCTACAATAAAATACAACAGGTTTATCTTCATCAAATTAAAAAATGCTAATAATGATATTTTCACGTAGAAGTCAGTGGCGTAGCTTGAATTTTTTTTCGGATGAATGTTTTTGAGATGGAGCACAAACTTGAAATGTTTCAAATGGAACACTCCGTATGTTTTAACGTAAAATTTTTAATTTTTTTCTGAATACATCGATGTATCACAACCTAAACTTAAATAAATTTCAGCGTCAATCATCAGAAAAACTAATATTTTTGTTTGGTTTTTTTAAGTAAAACATAAATTCTTCTACACATGCATCAAAAAATTACAATATTTATACTGGGATTTTTTCACCATTTCTCAGTTAATATTTCGAGTTCTTGTTCAAATAGGAAAAAATAAATGGGTTCAGGTCACATGTGTTTTCGAGAAAGTAATGGTTGAATGCGTGTGAATATTGATTAAATGCGTAGAATATTTGTTGAAATTGAAATTTATTGGAGGTTAGGTTGTTATACATCAATGTATTCAGAAAAAATGCAAAAAATTGACGTTAAAATAAACAGGTGTTTCATATGAAAAATTCCATTGCGTATCAATTCAATCTCAAAAACAATGCTTTGAACAAAATTTCAAGCAACGCCACTGACTTCTATGTGAAAATATCATTATAGGCTGTTCAATTTTTTTGCTTTCGTGTACAGGGCCCGAGAAATAATAACATTTTCAAAAAGTGCACATTTTCGTCTCCGCCTTGTATTCCAGAAACAAAAGTAGTTGGAATATTTCTGTTTGTGGACTTAAAATTTTCAACAAATAGACATTGCTTTCAAGTACAAACTGAAACATCGAATACCCGTTTCGGGCTTAGTTCCAGCTAACGCCGGTGGTGTCGCATAGAGTTGTGTTTTGCTAAATAGCCGCGTATGCAAAAATTGCGATGGTTCTCTAGGTACGCTTCAATCGTTAAAAATTATTCAAAAAATAGAGTAGCAAGCATGTATACGCTACCCCTCCAAACCTCTCCGTTGCTCAGTCAGCGCAGTTACAAATACCCTCAACCCTTTCTGGACACCCCGTAAAAACAAAAGTTGAGCATTCTGCAAATTACAGCCTATACAGAAAAAACGGCTAATTAAATCCGATTAAACGACGAAACGGAAAACCATACAACCGAGCAACACCCATGAATCAAACCCCCAATTCCGAGATTGATCTCCATCCACCCCCCATCACCTGCCGAACCCCCTTCCGTCATACCATCAATAATAGATAACTCACTCTTCATTCAGTTCCGCCATCGTCTCACAACGCCCCCTGTGTTTTCCTTTCAGAACCAATCACCGAGATCAAGGGCAGCCCCGACATCTTCATCAACCAGGGCTCCACCATAAATCTTACCTGTCTTGTTAAGTATGCTCCGGACGCCGCTCCCACCGTGGCATGGGCACATAATAAGGCTGTGATTAATTTCGACTCTCCCCGCGGGGGCATTAGTTTAGTTACGGAGAAAGGACACATCACCACCAGCCGACTGCTCATCCAGAATGCGAGGCAGACTGATTCTGGCCAGTACAGCTGCACTCCGTCCAACGCCAAATCGGCAGCTGTGCGTGTACATATCTTGAATGGTAAGTCGATTGAAGATCGTTGATGCCATTTTATCCAGTGTCTTTCTATTTGAAATATTTTCTACTTCCTACCAGCAAGAAAGGAATATTTCTCTACATCAATATTGAATATTCTCTATCTACCTCAAACATTCAGTATTCGTGGTTGGAATATCAAACATTATTGAAATGTTTTTCCTTTTTTACAGTGTGCAACATGTTTTTCCTAAGATTGAATGATACTCAACAATATCACACTTTCTGAATCATTTAATATTCCTCAGTTCGTTGTCTTTCCTTGGTTTGTGCAACTGAATATTTTTTCATTTTAACTAAGAAATAATGCTGATCTAAAATAGTTATAATGAAATATTGTCGGAACGAATATGAAAATATGCCTTGTTGCATATTCCAGATTGGCAGCTTTTAACATATCATTCACATAGCATTGCCAATCCACCAAATTCTGATTTCTCCACCTCCAAAATCAATTGAATAATTTCCGTAAAACATCAAATTTTTGTATTTGGAATATGAAACATGTTCGAAACAATTCTCAACTTTCTATTTGCAGTGTTCAGCACCATTCTGACAACATTTGTTTATTTATTTATTTCAAACGGCATAGCCAATTTTCATATTTCAACAAAATATAACATAATTAATAAAACACTAAAAAAAAAAAAACAATTAACAAGTTTAGATAGCCTCAAAATATCTTTTGAGAGTAAAAATGGACACCTGGAATAAATCAATTTTTGCTGCATTTGCCCGTTTTATCGCTCTATCAATAGGATTATTCATGGCATAGTTAGTGGCCATATATTCAACATTAAAAAGATCTCTGTGTCTAAGGAATACACCTTAGATAGTATATATTCACAATCAATAAAATTATTGAGTAATTTGAAAACGAACATTATGTCAAAATTATTTCTTCTTATAGATAGTGTTTTCATAGCTAGAGAATTATGTAAAAGGTCATAATTTATCGACTCCTTGGGAATACCTTGTTTGTAAGCAACCCATCTCAAGAATTTTCTCTGTACTTGTTCAATACTGTTTTTATGAACTTCATAATATGGTGACCAGACTACCGAAGAATACTCCAATATACTTCTTACGTTCGAGCAATACACAATTTTCAAAGCCGAGATATTCTTGAAGCCTTTTAGTTTTCTTTTAATGAAACCTAACATCCTCATAGCTTTCTAAGTTATGATGAAAATGTGCTGAATAAAATTCAGTTTGTGATCGAGGTGTATTCCAAGATCTTCAACTACTAGGCTTGAGCTCAATTTGACATTATTCAACATATAATCGTGCTGAATAGGAAAACTAAATCTGTAAAATCTCATAACACTACATTTACCGATGTTGAAGTGCATTTCATTGTCTACACACCACCTTTCAACATTATTAAGATCTTCTTGTAAAGATAGACAATAGTTCTTATGACTTTGAACAATTTGAGATCGTCCGCGAATAATTGAAATAAACTTCTCTTGATGTATTTTCCTATGTCATTTATAAAACATAGAAATAGTAATGTAGACAGTGGAGAACCCTGTCCAACTCCAGAATGAACATGAATTATACCAGAGAATACATCATTTCCGACCTTAACATTTAAAGTACATTGAGTGATATTTTACAATGTTTCAGCTTCCAGAACATTAATTGTTTTTCAGAACCACGTCGAGTTTTCTGTTCAGCATGACTGAATATTCTCTGTGCGAACTGAACTGCTTCACATGAGTTAGGAGTATTGACATAAATTGGGAAAAATTATAGTTCAACTGAGACTTTGTGATGAAAATTCATATCAACATGATTTCAAGTTGCTGGAAATAGAATTAGTTTTAGCCTGTAGGTCTGCAGCGGTGGTTAAGAAAAATCGAGTAAAATAACGAGAATATATTCCCATAGAATTCAAGCAGTTTAAGACTATCAATACAATGTATGGCCTCTGGCCTCCACGGGCAGCTTTGCATCTTCTTTGCATACTACACACCAGGTTTTTGAACATTTCTTAAGGAAATTGATTCCTAAAACGGAGCAGAGGCTCTCTCAGATCATTTAATAATTCTGGGGTAGGTTGATGATTATCTAATCTATCTTCTTTGGGATTGTCCATACCCTTATTTTTCGAAAATCTGAAAATTGTCTATATCCAGATTCATCGGTGAAAAGGACACTACGCCATTGAACGTTCCAATTAATATGTTGCTTTGCCCATTCCATTCTCTGACGCTTAAGGTCACGTGTTAATGGAACTCCTTTTAGTGGACGTCTAGAACTTAGATTCACCTTTCCATCACGGAACCTGTCTCCTTGAACCTATTCCAAAGTCGAGATATCACACTCTGGCTGACTTGGAGTCTTTACGCTACAGCAACCTGAGGTAGGCCACCCTGTAGCATTCCGATAGCCCTATTAGCCTCAGCGCTTGTAAATTTACGTTTCGAATCGAAGCCCTTGATAAACTGACTCCGTTTCAAAATAAAAACATTCATAAGCATCTGCAAAGGAACAAACTTCAGAAAAAATGTTACTAGATTGACGAAATGTCTCATACTGATTTTAATTGAATCGATTCAAAGTGTTATTGAGTTTAAAATGATTTTACCGCGATTTTCTCGAAAATAACATACTTCTCAAAACGATTGAATACGATATCCCGAACTCTTGTGAACCAGTATATTCAATGTTCTTCATTACCCTTCGAAAATTATTCTAAATATTAAATAATGTTGATCGAAAAAAAATTATTTTATGAAATCGAATTTGGAATATTACGAAATCACAATATTCATTTTCATATCTTCTCGCCATAGAGAATATTCCCCAAAACTAGAAGAATTGGGATATTTCTCTACATCAATTTCGAATAGGCTCTGCCTTCCTAATACATGAAATATTCGTGTTTGAAATACTAATTATGTTTGAAATATTCCGTTATACCTCATTCCGTTATACCTTATTTAATATTGCTCCGTAGCTGCGTTTTTTTTTGGTTAGCGTAACTGAATATTATCAACATTATATCTTATTTTCAGTTTGCAACATCTTTTTCACATTCTTAAATGATATCCAATTATTTTACACTTTCCGAAGCATTCAGTATTCTTTAGTAGCCGCTAAATATTATTTTTTTTATAGTCACTATGTAATAAAACGGATTCAAAATATTGAATATATATCTCCAGCAATATTGAATTCGGAATATTCCCCATTCCACAGTATTCAATTCCCCATCTGGAATATTTTCGTCCGCAAAATGGAATATTGCCTCGCCAAAGTGAACATTCTTCATCTGCTACATAGAAAATTTTTTAACAGCACATTTAATTATTGTCGAGTCAATTATTAGATATTCGTGTTTGACATGTGAAAATATTCTTTGTTGCATAATTCAGATTGGCATTGTGCAACATCTGCTTCACAATATTGAATAATGTCCAATAATGTCACACTTTCGGAAATTAAAATATTCCTCATTTTTTAATTACACTTTCCAGAACCTTTGCATAATATTCTTACGAAGTCAGGTTGAAATTTCTTGGTAAGAATGACTGAATATCTTTGGTTCCAAAAATTTGATATACTTCAATACTGTTCAAAATCTATAAGTTACAAGTCTCTCATTTGAATAAAAAACAAAATAGAGAGATCATTGAATAATTATACAATATCGAATACAAAATAATGTTGATTTTAAAAATACAATGTATAAAATCGAAATTAAAATATTCATAGTTCACAAATATTAACTGCTCATTTTTCCATACCATAGTTAATATTCTTTCATTTTGTAATATTCTTGAACGCGAAATGAAATATTCTCCAGCCGAACATTGAATATTTGTGTCTGAAACATACAACTATTTCTTGTTTCATGATTCAGAAATTCAAAATGAAATATTCTCCAGCTCAATATTAGTATATCATAAAATAAAGAACCATTCCTTATTGAAAAATGCTTTGTTGATATTTCTGATTTCACTGCCGTAAGAAAATTTTTTTTTAGTCATAGATGCAGGTCAGACGAATTTAATCCTTTCTACTCCTGCTAGGGCTAAATCTCAGAGTCCTGTTTCTTCTGCTCAATTTCCCAGCATCCACTTCAATGGATCTTTTTTTCCTGAATCAGTTTCACGAGATTTATTAGGTCGAGGCAGCTTGCCAAAATCCCATATGTTGCCTGGGAGTTTTCAATCCGCTTATGTACTCTCGAGGTGGATTATTGGCAACGGATAACGCATGAAGTTATGACTGGGACGAGAAGTCTCAACTCGAGTTATCCTGAAAGGGAAAAAAGACTTTAGTTGCATTCGGATAATCTGAAAAAAATGAGGATTGCCTCATTAAGTGATCTGGAGAGACGAGAAAAGAAGAACCTAAAGCTCTCATTCTGCCTTTGTAAATATGGAGGGGTTGAAGAGCTTGAAAAGAAGAATGGTGAACAATAATCAAATAATTAGCTGCTGTTTCTTCCTTGCAAATTATATCTAAGTAATTTCTTCATATTTTATTAAGCTGTGGTGTGGATAATCTCTCTTGACAGAAAAAAGTGATTTTCTCCAACATGAGTTCATATTATATGTGTCTGAATGAAAAATAAATTTGGAAAGGAATTAAATTTGTTCCAAGAATTCAAAGCTGTTGTCTCTCTGCGAATATGGGGAGGGACAATATTTGAGAGGACTAGTAACCGAAGAGTAGTTGTAGATTTGATAGTACCTTCCAGTAATAATCGTCATAAAAAAATTTAGTTACACATCATTTTTTTTACATGAACACTGTTCAACCAATAGTTAATAGATTAAAAAGGGTTACAGTCCACTGCGACCTGATGGTCTATTGTGCCCCCTGACAAGCTTTACAGCTCGCCTTCCAGACCCAGAGATCTTATGAAATCTCGTATCTCGGAAGCCTTCAGTGAGGCTTATTCCTCACTCCTACAGGTCTATTGACCAAAGCATTGTTTCCTTTGGCTTACAATGCCAAAGCATTCTGTGACTAGGTGAATAGGAGTTTCTTCCGATACGCCCATTCTCAGCAAGTGCTTTCTGTAGCGACAATGCCCTGTAAGAAAGCCAGTGAGGAGGTGTTGTTGGTTCTTACTGAGATCCAAATATTTGCAGTTTCAAAAATTCTGAAAGAACCTTTTGGAGTGATCCAACCCTGGGAGATTCTGTCAGAGTGTTTCCCTTTCAGTTTTCTCCTTCTCCAGAAATTCCTTCTTATATGTACATTTTCAACCAAACAGGCAAAAATATTCAGCAGCAGAAAAGCCAAAGCTAGCGCTGCCATACGAAGTATTGTTGCATCAGCGCCCCATGAGGAACCAGCTGGTTTCTGAAGAATATTGTTTCGAGTTCCAAGCTTCAAACGCAGATCATCTAAATGGGCATTGAAATTTAGAGAGGAATCAAGTTTTATTCCCAGGTATCTGCGATTGAAATTATGTCTTAAAGTAGAAGAACCGAAAGTGACACTCAATTTTCTATTTTTCTGATGATTATTCGAATGAAAACAAGCAATCTCGGTTTCATTTTCATTCTGGCACAAACGCCATTAAAAAAAATAATTTTTCATGAAATCCAAATCTGCGGAAAGGGTACTTTCTATTGTTTGAAAATTAGATTGATGGAAAGCCAGAGCAATATCCTCAGCATGAATAATTTTTTCCAAAGAAGTTGTTGGAATGTCACACAAATATAAATTGAATAGAAGAGGTGCTTGAACTTAACCTTGTAGAAGACAATTATTCAAAGTTTCGAAACTACTTCTTTTATTATCGACAAAAACTCGGAACCTTCTATCGGATAACAAACCTATTTTCTGAAAGTATAACCATTTCTTCAAATTTTTAATGATTGCAGAGTTCATGAAGTAATCTACCTCTCCGTACTGTATCATATGCAGCTGATGAATCCACAAATGCTGTCCCTGTTTTTAAATTTTTATTAAACCCTGATTCAATAAATGTGGTGACAATTCTGTTTTGATTCTTCTATAGTTGATTCCATTCTAAAAAAAATCAATCTCTCTAATATTTGAAAGGGAGGCTAAATAAACTAATAGGACGGTAACTACTTGGATCAGAGAAAATTTTTCAACGTGTCAAAATTGTTAGTCTTTTAGTTTTGCGAAATTCGGTCGTAAAATTGCCGAAATTCAATATCCTTATCATTATAAAAAGATAATAACCCAGATAGGGCTTTTTCTCACAAATGTTTGATGAATTCTGGATAAATTCCATCAAAACTGGCTGCTCTCCTAGATTTTGTATATCTTATCGCTGAAATTAATTCATCCATATTGAATGGGTTAAAAATAACATTCACTGTATGGTTTGATGTCCTAAATTTTTTTTATTTCAACTTCACATCTTTGATTTGGGATTTCGATATTGTAACTCAATTAGAGACATTAACAAGACGACGATCAATCAAATTAGGTTTGATTTTCGAGGATGATATCGCGAGAGGTGAAGCTTCACCTAGTTTTCCCAAAACATCTCATGAACTCCTACTGGAATGTGTAAAATTCATATTTGTGACTACACTATTCCATTTATCCTTCCGACTGGCATTCATTGAGCTCAAAGGTTTTTTACTTTTTTCATTTGATGGGGATTTTGATAAACTTTTTATAATTTTTAAGTTTCCTCCGACCATCCAGGGACGTATTTTTACGAAAACCTTTCGGAATGAACTTTTTACCTGCAGCTTTAACTACACCCACGAATCTAGAATAATTATCATAAGATGGTCGAATCCATCTTATGTCACTATCGACTTTATTCCCAAACTTGATCCAATTAGCCTTACTGAAATTCCAACGGGGTTCATTTAAACATGGAGCAAAAAGAACCACATCACCTAAAGTCATTAACATTGGCTATGCTGACTACGCGGAAAATCCCCTACAAATATTCGATTAACTTTTAGAGGTTTTGAAGATATCTCACACGAGACTAAGCTATTGTAATTGACTACATGTGAATAATTCAAGGGTGATTTCTTTCTTTCATCGAAAAGTCCTTAATGATTTGAACTGACTTACAGTAATTGTGTCAGCCAACATAATAACCGAGAAACCATACCCCTCTAAACTAGGAACAATCTGCCTCTCACATAAAGGCGTAAATGTTTATACAACCCCTGCCAAAATTTCCAGCTCCAGATCCCGCTGAAAGGTCGAAAACTTTAGTCGAACTGAAATGAATGTTTGTCAGTTCTCACGTCCGGCGTGAGCTCAATTACTCCAGAAGACTAACTAGGTTGGTGTTCATTAACGTCAGGAGAAACGCGATTTTAGAGATACGTCGTTTTTTTATTTGGTCCCCGCTGATGAAGTCAGGGAATTACTTCGAGTTGGTTGAATCGATGGGCGAGCTTCTAGGGGTTGAGTTTTCGATATGGACGCGTGCGGATATCATTGGCGTAACTAGGGTTGAGTCATGGGGGTTTACCTCTTATAGTCAATTTTTATATTTTTCGATTTGCACTTACAATTTCTTTTTGGGTTTGAATTGTGTTTTGTTCCTCATAACTTTGTCGGAGATGGTAGTGACAGTGATTTTGATTTAGGGTTTGTGAAAAATGCAGTGTGAGCTTGAAACTTCCATGAGATTTTGTTCATTCATTGTGAAGTTAAAAAAAAATTGACCGGCGATTTCGATGAGCACGAGTACTTGCCAGGCGACTTTGTCTACTATAAGTCTTTGACAGGCGAAGAAAAAGATTTCATGTCGGTACAAGTAGCACCAGTAGCAGAGATACTGAAATCATTGATGCAAATTATTTCATGAAAAAAAAGGAATTATGAGTGAAGTTAATTTCATTAGTTACGATGAAAAAATACATTTTATAATTTATCGTCTTCATCATCTGAAATGCTATCATTAAATTCTTCATCATATGGTACAGTCGTTTCAAGCGCAGCACACTGTGTCACAAATTGGTTGAGACACTGTTTCTCAGCTATAATTGAAGATTGGAACATGCGGTTTTCGCGTAGCGGTGTCACTTTTTTGTAAAACTTTTAAATCCACAAACAGAAAAATTCTCACTACTTCTGTTTCTGGAATACAGGGCGAAAACGAAAATGTGCACTTTCTGGGGATGTTATGTGGAAGCCAGTGGGGTGGTTGAAATTTTTTTTGGATCACTGTTTTCGAGGTTCAGCACAAACTTGAAATTTTTCGAAGGGAACACACTGTGTTTTTCAAGGTGAAATTTTTGCATTTTTTCACTGAATACACAACCTCTGTATCTCTGCATCACAATCTAACCCTTTATAAATTGTAGCTTCAATAATAAGAAAAATTCATATTTATGTTTGTTTTTTTAATAGTAAAACATTAACTCTTTCACACATGCATGAAAAAATTCCAATATTTTAATTAGAATTTTTAAGTTTATGTTGAAGAGAAATATGCTTAAAATGAAATAAAAAAAAATAAGTTCAAATCACTTCGCGTTTTTAAACAATTAAAAAACAAATATATATAATATGGATTTCTTCAATCAAAAATTTATTGAAGGTTTGGTTGTGATACATCAGTGTATTCAGAGAAAAAATGCAAAAATTCGACGCTAAAATATACAGGGTGTTCCATTTGAAAAATTCCAAGTTTGGGCTCAATCTCGAAAACGATGCTCTGAAAAAAAATTCTCAACTACACCACTGAATTGTACGTGAAAATATTTGTTATGAACAGTTTTTTTTTTTTTTTTATACAGGGCAGGAGAAATAATAACATCTCCAAGAAGTGTAAATTTTCGTTTTCGCCTTGTATTTGAGAAACAAAAGTAGTTGGAATATTTCTGTTTGTGGATTTAACAGTTTTTCAAAAATGTGACACGACGTCAAAACAGCATGTCCCTATCTTCAATAATAGCTTAGATACGGTGCAGTCTCACCCAATTTGGAACAGAGTGTACCTACAGGGTGAACCAAATTTGGTGAAACCTGAACTACAACTTTTTAACCAAAAGAGATAGAGGAAAAACAATGAAACAATAGGGTCGTCTTTTTCAGAGAAACTGATAATGCCATCAACGGTTTTCCTTTATTTCCTTTTGTTTTCGAATTAAAGGCAAAAATTTGAATTTGGGGATTTCAATTCTCGTCATTATGTTCATTTCTGTTCGCACTAGAATGTTGAAATAGAAAAATTATAGAGACACTCTTTCCATACTATGTTTTTTCCAAAGGGGTCTCCTTGCTGAGCTATAACTTAAAGTTGTGGTTTTTCTTATTTTTGAAAACTTTATATTATAACTCAGAAAATAAACCTCTTGGGAAAAACATGGTACGCCTCTGGATTCTTATGAAAAAGTGTCTGTATAACCACCAATTTTGCCCACCCTGTGCAGGTATCCCAAATTGCTTGACTTTTACTGTTTGAGGTACTTCTGTATCAGATAGGTAAAAACTTCGAGAGGTGTCCTGGGTTCAATTTTCGTAAAAACACCATAAGAGAAAATCGTTGCACGGTATCTTTTTTTTTTTTGGAAATTATCGATTTCGAAAATGTTCCATAACTTTTTTATACTTTTTTATTCACGAAAATATCTGAAAACGATTTAATCTTTCTAGAAGCGCTTTTATTCACGAAAATATCTGAAAACGATTTAATCTTTCTAGAAGCGCTTCTTCATCAGAATTAAGAAATTATATTCAATTTTTTTCGTAGCAGTTAAAAATTATATTTTATTTCATATACGAACGCATTTTTTTCATCTTATATCATGAAAACAGTTGCACGATAAAAAAAAATTTGAAAAATTTCATATTCCCAGTGAAGAAGTGCTTGTTGACAATTTTCATCTTTCTCAGATATTTGCGAAAATGAAAAAGTTATGGCACATCTTCTAAAATTCAAAAATTTTGTGATATCCTCAAAAAAATTAAGATATCGTGAAACAGTTTACAATACTGATGTTTTCACGAAAATCGAGCCTAGGACTCCTTTCAACGTTTCCACCTATCTAGTCTAGAAGTACCAGAAACAGCCAAAATCAAACAATTTGGGATAGCTGTACCAGAGCCGTAGCTACTGGGGAGAAGAGGTAGAATATTTCCATAAATATCGTTCAATGATTTTTTCATTAGAAAAAATTGATTGGCAGAACTGTGTTCTCTTTCATAAATTTGACAGATAATAACTTAATCCATGTGAAAGGGAAATAAACATGTATTCATCAATATAACCATGAAAACTGTGCCAAAATGAAATATTCCCGCACGATTTTTCTTCATGTGCTAGAATGAGTTATTCTCTCACGATTTTGTTCTGCAAGATGTGACAGAATAGATTGATCTATCTGACGAAGACCTAGAAGAATATCTATTTTTTCTAAATTTGTTTCAGATCCGACCATTCTGCCACACCTTGTAGAACAAAATCGTGCGGGAATATTTCATTTTGGCACAGTTTTCATGGTTATATTGATGAATACATGTTTATTTCCCTTCCACAGCGATTCAGTTATTATCTGTCAAATTTATGAAAGAGAACACAGTTCTGCCAATCAATTTTTTTCTAATGAAAAAATCATTGAACGATATTTATGGAAATATTCTACCTCTTCCCCTCCCAGTTGTGACGGCCCTGGTACAGGTATCCCAAATTGTTTGATATTTATGATTACATGTTAGCCTCCTGCTACGAATTTATGCATTATTTGTCAAAGTGATGAGAGAGAAACTACTTCTTCCAATCAATATTTTTCAATCCAAGAATCATCAAATGTTATTGGTGGAAATATTTTATTAATTTCAATAAAAATTGAGTCAATTGGAGAAAACAACGAAAAATACTCATACAATGAAGTAATATTCTAACATTTCGAACTCGTGGAAAAATATCGTTGGCTTCTGCACTTGTATTATAAATATCTTTTAATTTTTGTACAATAATTAGCTTTTTTTTTATTATGTTAATTAATAAATTATATTCGTAGATATCAAAAATACAGTTTATCAAATGATAATTAGCTGTTGCATATTATTATTGATAAACTGTTTTTTTGATATCTACGAATATAATTTTTTCTCCATAAATTTGTATTTTTCCGATATTTTTTTTTTATGAGGGGGTGCACCCCCCCTCCCCGTAGAAAGCTTTTAGCTACGGCCCTGCCCTGAACAATAGTGTACAATACAGAAATTAATAAATGGTTCTTCTTCAGTCGACATCTAAAACTGAAAATATTAAATTCAACCACTTCCCCACGAACTAACAAAAAACACCCCGCACAAGAACTACCCCAACCGAAAACAATAGAACGACGAATCCAAAACCCTCAGAGATCGCGTTCCACGCGTTATCGCACTAAGGATAATTCTGACGATTTATCAGATGAATAAGTAATGAACTCGCACAACAGTACAATTCATTCGGGCGGTGCTCTAATAAAACTCCGCCGAAACCCTTAATTTAATTTCACTATTACGGCTCGGTGGCGTACGTGATAGTGGGCCGATGGTAATTTCTCACAGCACGGAGTTTTAGACCCCAATAACAGATATTTGCTACTTAGAATTTGATTCCCGTAACCTGATATCGCCTACGTGGTTTGCGGATGATAGAAGGGTTCATCTGAACATTGTTGCAGGAATTGCGGGTGCCTGGGCGTAATGGTACACTTTGCGATTCGTGGAAAGGGGTAAACACTATGCTAGGTGAAAATTCTTCGTGAAACAAAGTGTTGAAAGTACGAATAGAGTTTATTACTTGATATCTTGCATGATAGTAAGAACGGACGTTTGAGCACATTGGCGAAGTGTTAGTACAGCGAGTTGAAGTAATATGTTTCCAAGAATATTCCTGTAGCAATGAGGATTTTCATCCATCTGAAACTCGAGAGGAATAATTAGCAAGTGTTATGAGAAGTGAACAGTTGAGAAATGAGATGAACTGATAAAGAGAATGAGATGCACATGAGAATATAACAAATCAGTATTTATCACCACAGAGAATGTTCATTCTTGGAGCAAGTATTCTCTTTCATTTGAGGAGTCTAGAGATATCTGAAAAATCTATGAGAACCTGCAGAAATATAACAAAATATATATCTTAGAGGATTCAAATACTTGATAGATTTTATTCGAATAAAGCGAGTGAAGATTACCATTATTTTTAAAGATTTTCATGATCTGAAACGTGGACAAATTTTCAAACTTTATAAAAAGCAGGGAAATAACATGGAAAATGCAAAAATTATTTATTCTGAGAATTCACGTACCTCATGATCACTTACTCCAAGAAATGAACGAGATGAACAGTGATTATGCGAGGTGACTTTTTGAAAATTCTAATTTACAAGATTAGCACAAGAGAAGCTATATTTACAGGCAGAGCTGGATTACAAAAGAGGACTTAATTAATGAACATCAGCTGATTAATACATAGAGGAAGATTAATTTGACGCGAGTAGTTAATCAGCTGACCAAGGAGCTGTACTTGCTGGAGTGGACGTGGCGCTGTGACGTAACCATAGGCGTAGCTGCAGATGAGATCAATGGGGTGCAACGCCCAATTTTCAACACTTCTCCAAAAGATTCTTCCGAAATTCCGCAAAGGTTGAGTCTTTGGCTTGGAATTAAGGTCAAAAAGTACACTTCTTGTCCTTGCCAGTTTTCCAGGTGGAAAAGGTAATTTCATCGAATGCAATGATTTTCGGAATGGAGAAAAGTTGGATAAAACGGGATAGCCAACGTCTTAAGCCATAACTACCTAACCAAGCTATTGATAACTGGTTCTTCTGCATAAAACCTTCCCCAAATTCCCTTCTGTAAATTAAATACTAGAAATTCCTGAAAAAAATTCTTTGCGTTTATGGAGGCCACACCGAGAACATTATTGAAACAAAGAAGAATTCAAATTGGTAATAATCGAATGCCAATTTCAATTCCCAGGCTCACAATTGTTTTTATCATGAGATTGGAGAAATGATATAAGATTTTGTCACTGAGATGAAAGATATGCCGGTTTCAGCCTTGTTTCTATGTTTCAAAAATGTTCTCGGTGTGGCCTCCGTGAAGGCAAAGAATTTTTCTTTTTCAGAATCTCTCTCAGATATTTTCGGAAATGAAAAAGTTATGGCACATCTTTGAAGTCGAAAAAAAATATGAAAAGATATCGTGAAACGGTTTTCACTACTGGTGTTTTCACGGAATCGAGCCCAAGACTCCTTTCAACGTTTTTATCTATCTAGTCTAGAAGTACCAGAAACAGTCAAAATCAAGCAATGTGGTAAACTCTGTAATCGTTGAGCAAAATTCTGAGAGAAAGAATTTTTTCATTTTTTGCAGAGCCACAAGGTATTAAAGAACAGTTTTCTTGGAAACTTTGCGTCTTATTTGGTTAAATAACCGATTTGAAAAGATTCGTTCAGGGAACAAAAACCTTGTTCCCCTGATTTTTTCGATCGATCTACCGAAAATCAGGCTGAAATATTTTCTTATAACCCAAGCTTTTCCCTCAATATTGACGAAGATTGAGTCCATTAACCAAAAAATGGCCAAATGGCATTGCTCTTTTTTCACGTTAACGTTATAGGCGAAAAAATACCATCTGACCGAAAAATTGCTAACCAATAAATCAAGAAACTAAAGTCTTCAAGCTATTCTCTTTAGGATTGTGGTCGGATTTTCCACTTCCATTCCCCTTTTATCTATAGCATTTTGTTGGAGTTTTTCTCAGTTTTCACTTTCTTGATCATTACGTCTCTAGGAAGGTTCGCAGATGAGATGTAGTTATTCAGAGAGAACCAGACTATCGGCTTAATTCTGTCATTATCTGTGCCTTCTTCAGATATTCTGAGCTTGCCCTGACGGGCTGCCCTGTCAATCAAAAGAAGAAGAGGTGGGAGATTTAAATTGATCTGGAGTGCCCTAGTTGGGCACACACAGACAAGCCTGTGTAGTTTATTGAAAATTTTCCTCGTAGTTGCCATACTAGAATTGTCAAATTTAAAGTCAGGCAAGATTGAAAAGAAATAATTCTTTCATTACTTCAAAATGATATTCTTTGCCTCAACTATTTCTCTACTTCAAGTGAATATTCCATACTTTATCTTTGATGCCACAGCAGAGTAATAAATCTTTCGACCGCTCAAAATTATGCAAATCACCCCAAATTCTAAACATCCATCCGTTCCAATCTGCACCGACATTCAACTCCGGCATAAACTCAATTTCGCCATAGTTAAGCGTCTTTTTTGCTCGAAATCTTGCCGCATTGCAACCCGAAATGCCCGGCCAGACACAGATCGGTATCAGTCTACCTCTGCTGCGATTTAGCATCCCCTTTTGTGGCCCAACGTCCTGCGATGAATGCAAATTAGGAGGGCGGTAGACCGTGATCATCCCTCGATACAACGGTATTCGGAAGTTGCAAAATTTTGGCATTGATATAGAGCATCAATATCGCCGTTAGGATTCTATGATGGGACGTGAATGCGGATGGTTCGTCTTGTGACCGCCAGAGGGCGAGGTGCATATGTTTGAAATGAGACATCTGGTATTGACTTTTGTCATTTTTATTAGTAAAACATTGAATAAAGGTAAGGGTTTTTTTCGTGGAGTTTTGTTGATGTTCCAGGAAGTATTTTGTCGATGTTCGGTATTTTCTCTGAAGGAACCATGAGAATTATAAGATCATTTTATAAATTAGCTTTAATCATTCCTCCAAGGAAAAAATAGGTGGGTATTTCTGGATTTTCTGGACGGAGCCATATATTGAAAAATATATCCAGGGCCTTATATATGAAAGATCAGAGGTTTCAGCATCTGAGAAGATCTTTACCTATCTATTGGTCCAACTCCCTAAGATATCTTTTTATTATTACTCAACCTAAGTTTTTTGCTTTCAAATTCTGAAATATACAGAATGTGAACATAAGAATAACATAAAAAATTGAGATATTGGTAGATCGCAGATAGCATTGTGTGTTTCAATACCGGCAATCACATGGTGGATTGGAAAGGCACAAAAATTCCAATGACGGAACTTGATAGTTATAAAAGAAAAAATTAAGGAGCCAGCTTGTATTTTGTTAGATGAGGCTAATAATCTCACCAATTGTTCAGTAGGGATAGATCGAATTGGAATGGATTCATTCGAAAAAGAACCAGTTTCAGGGAATTTCGAAATAAAATAACGATATTTACATCTAGTAATCAATATAATTTATTTATTTTATTTATTTAACTCTGCGAATTTACAGGTGAACGGGAAAACCCCTTTAATACAAAATATAATCATAAACAAAATACTATTTCTAAAATATCATATTACTTCGTTACAGGCAGTTGTACACTGCATGAGGTACAATAATGTGACATCATAACCACAATTACAATGTTAAACTAAAAAAATCTTAGATTAAAACACTACCGCAAACTTCCCAATCCTTTCAGCACCTGGGATTTGAACACTGATAAGGAGACCGAAAAAAAGTCCAATGTTTTTAACTGAGAATTCACTACTCTCTCAGCACGCTCCGGAAACACATTTGAAAGGTAATTAGTCCTATGTGTAGCGAGTCGAAACAAAAAAGTATTCCTAGTGGCTCTATTGGGAACACTAAAATTAATCATATTGAGTAACTCAGGACTATCAATCATACCATTCAATAACTTGAACAAAAAACACAAGTCACACAATGTGCGGCGATCTTCTAGTTTATCTAGACGGAAGAAAACACGAACCTCTCTGCGACCACCACTCACGCTGCTACCAGATCTGTAATCCAAAATTCGCAAAAACTTATTCTGGACTCTTTCGATAAAATCAATATGGCAACGATAGGTAGGAGTCCAGACACATGAACCATATTCTAAGCCGGACCTCACAAGCGAACAGAACAGCAACCTAAATGTTTCAGGCGAGAACCCGTATGAGTTACGGCAGACAAAACCCAACGTACGATATGCCCTGGAAGTGATACCTTGGATGTGCTCTCTGAAATCAAGTTGTTTATCTAATTTCAAACCCAGGTCATCAACCGAGCCAACCCGATCAAGAACCGATCCATTGATGTTGTAATGAAAGGCAACAGGTCTCCTACAACGATGAAGAGTGATGGTCTTACACTTTGACACATTAAGAGCCAAGCAGTTGAGTTCAGTCCAATTGAAAAACATCTCCAACTGATCCTGCAACCGGAAGCAGTCTCCCAAATCTCGAATCGGACAGTACATCTTCATGTCTTCTGCGAATAATAAAAATTCACCTGGCACAGCTTGACCCAAGTCATTTATGAATAGGTTGAACAATAACGGTCCAAGATGAGACCCTTGAGGCACCCCAGAAAACACTCCGAATTCTCTAGAATAGAACTCACCATACTTCACCATTTGGGTCCGCCCGTAGAGGAACTGGCGAAACCACATCAACAGAGATCCAGAAATTCCTAAAGCAGCGATTTTAGCCATCAGCAAGTTCAAATTTACTCTGTCAAAGGCTTTAGAGAAGTCCGTATATATTGAATCAACCTGCATCCCAGCCTCGAACGACTTTAATATATTATTTGTGTACACCATGAGATTCGTAGTAGTTGATCGCCTCCGTCGGAAACCATGTTGCTGATCAATGAAAACAGATCCACAATTCCAGGAAAGAAAGTCATACATTAGGTTATCCAGCAGTTTAGGAATGGCAGATTGAATCGCCACACCCCGATAGTTTTCGATACTCGACCTCGCACCAGACTTAAAAATGGGAACAATAAAACTCCTCCTCCAAAGAAAGGGGAATCTACCCAGCAGTAAGGAGTCATTGAACAACTTACAAATGGGTACCGATAACGTGTTAACACACTTCCTTAAAATGAAGTTTGGTATGCCATCAGGGCCACTGGACTTTTTGGGCTTAATCTTACATATAATTTCATATATTTCACTAACATTGAATTGACATACACTCAAGTTTACATCATGATCACAGGTAAAATTGGGCGGAACAATAAGATCCTCACAAAAAACTTCACTAAAAAAGTCAGCAAAGAGCTCAACCACAGCAGGCCCCTCAGAAGCCTGAGTTCCACGAAAATCCATATTCGCAGGCAATTCAGTCATTTTCCTTCTGGAGTTGAAGTAGGACCAAAAAGATTGTGGATCGTTATGAATGCCGCTTTCGATGTTGAGCAAGTAGGAACGATATAAAGTTTTTCCAAGCGTCTTACATTGTCTCCTTAAACTACCGAAATTTTGGTAATCATCGGGATCCTTGGATACAACATACCTCTTGTGGGCTCTTCTTTTGGCGTTGACAAGTCCAATAAGTTCACCATTGAACCAACATGGGTAACTGGAGTCTTTTACGCGTTTCATGGGAACAAAGCGATAGAGTCCTTCGTACAAATAATTATAAAATTCAGACACTGATTGATTGATATCCTCTCCATCGTAGTCCCAGTCACATGAAGCCAAGTAGTTGTTAAGTCCAATATAGTCACCTCTATCATAATCGAATCTCCACCTGTAATGTTTGGCACCCAAACCGGAAGCCTTACCTAAGGCCACAGAGAACTGTTGTCCCAAGTGGTGCATTGTACCAGTCTGCAATGGATCAGCTGCCACTACCACCTCCACCGAAAAATCGTTCGTGAACACCAGATCAAGATATCTTTCGCGCTCGTTCGGCACTCGACTGACCTGTACCAAGTTGGCAAAGCTCATGGACTCCTGAAGGACAGCATATTTGTCGTTTCCCGTACTCAGTAGAAATTGATCATCATTCCAGAAGGCACTGGGTATATTATAGTCACCGCATACATAGAGTTTAGTTTCAGGATGTAATAATGAAATCTCCTCTATCGCCAAACCATGAGAAAAATAGTCAACTTCACTAGAATCTGGCGGCAAGTACACACCACCCACTATAAATTTAACACCAGTACCCACCAAAACAAATAATTGTTCCACACTATTATTCTGAAGAGGTATGATGCTTGAACCCAACCCTGATCTGACCATGATTGCCACCCCACCACCTCTAGACTTTAAACTGGTACTACTATTTCTATCCGCTCTGTAAATATTATACTCGGCAGGACATACTTCAGTGTCAAGAACATCACCACTGAGCCAGGTTTCGGACAGAACTATGATATCGTAAATGGATTGCTGTAGTAAAAAATATACACTGCTCAACTTAGATCGCATACCACCCATATTCTGATAATATACCTGTAGTGATTTTTTAGGATGTCGTTTTAGTTTTTTGAATTTTCAGTGACAACCCTTGGAGTACCTCTGATGTATCTTATTGTACAATTAGCTTCCCCCTTATCCCTACGTCTTGACAGCTCATTACGAACAGACTTCATATGCTCTCGCTGCATCTCTGTTCTATCAGATTTGATAGAGATTCCCATATTCATAGACCCCACAATAGATGAAGATTTCTTGAGCACTTTGGTAGCCACGGAGGAGGATGAAAAGATAACCTTCGTGGGTCTCCTCTTTGCACCCCTCTTGCCCAGCCGGACGACTTTCACAATACTATCAGCCGAAACTCCGGCATATTCGACAATCTTAGTAACTGCGCTCAAATCAAACGATATACGCTCGTCAAGTGATTGGCTGCCAGATTCTTCCAAATCAAATATTATAATATTACTAGCTCTAGACTGTCTTTCATTAAGTTCGGTGATCAGTTCCTCATTACATGCGTTTTTGTTAACTTTTAGCGTAGCAATTTCGGTCTCCAATTCTCCAATCCGAGATCTGAGCAATTTATTCTCTTCAATAATCACATCAAATTTTTTCAATAATATTGAGTGTTGGCTTTCAATATTTGTAAGTTTATTCATAATATCTTCGAGAGAAATGGAGGTTTTAGATTTTTTGGCTATCATTACATTATTAACGGACTCAGAGTCACAACTGTTGCAGAACCACTCAACCGATCCATCACGTACCCTCGAAAGGAGAGAATCATCAACAGATATACAGTTTCTGTGGAACCAGGCCTCACAATCACTGCATTGTATCTTAATTCCCCTCCTTCCTAGCTTTTCATTACAAGATTTACACACGTAAGACATAATTATGAATATATGAAACTTGAATATGAACGTATAAAATAATTCGAAAATTTTGTTCTGACGACCTATTTTAAAAATATATACGTGAGGAGAGGGTATCAGGTAGACTCTTCACTCTCGTGGGCCTATACGAGAGACTCTGACAGAGCAGTAGGGCCACGGATACAGAGGAAAACGAGGACTCGGGGATAACAATGATAAGGATTATACGAGCATATAATGCGACGTCTACGAACAGGAAAAATAAATCTGTGGCTCCTTAATCAAGCATATGCAGCGGACTAACAAAACGCGATATGCGCGGAAATGTTGATCCTCCAGGGCGGGGACTGGAAATCAACTCGGACTGCCGGCGCAATTCGAACGCACGACGAAGAAATTTGCGATATTCACCTTTAAGAAAGTAAACAAAGTAAAGGCAGAATAAAAAAGTAGTATCCGAATCTTGAGAAATTCTTCGAAAAATGAAAAACTTCTTACGTGTCTATAACAAAATACACCTCAAGAAAGACTTTCCAAAGTCTGCACAGAAAATTCTACTTAATTCCCAAGAAAACTCGAAATTAACTTCTCAACCAGGGATATGCGTGCGCTATCAACACATTAACCAACACATTTATGTTCATCATATATTGTCAAATGTCAATTAAAAAATCAAAATATTGTGACGATTCTGTGAAGTTATATGAAAAATAGAAATTGTCTGAGAAAGGAATCAGACAACGTAATGCTTCAGAGTTCAAAGTGTTTTCTGTTGGATCATTGTTAGGCAACAATTTCTTCTTGTAAAGTTTTGGCCACTGGCAAATTAGTGCTCAAATTTTTACGCAGGGGCCTTTCTTCTAATATTCAGAATTTTTTTTCTGGTTATTTCTTGTTTCAGAGACTAAGAGAGAAAACCCAAATAAAGTTTTCAGGAATATACAGGATGTACCAAGTTCGATGGCCTATTGGGCGTTTCTGGAGAACTGAAACTATTTGAAATCTGAATATTATGATATTGTTCGACATTATCCACTAAGCTAAAATATTCTTGAAGCTTGCCCACTTTCAGATGTACAGGGGATGGAGAAAATTTTTTTTCTGCTTTTTCATTTTCTATTGCGTGGGAGTATTCAATTCTGAATACATTCGTTTTCAAATCGTTGCATTTGTCGAAATACTTTTCAAAATATGCAGAAAAAGTCGGAGACTGAAAATATTGTAAATTTCTAGAATTTTGAAAAACTCGTCACAGCGTGTTTCAAATGTTGGGTCAAAAATTGTGATCAAGATTGATTCATAACTTTCGTTTTCAGGATAAGAACCCTTTTTTTATGATTGCGTTGGATTGTCCGAAGAAAAATAATGATAGTTTTCTAACATGCTGCTCGAATGAATAATTTTTGAGTTATTCAGGATTTTCTAATTGTATGTGGAACGTAGCGCAAATTCATAAAATCGGTTTCATATCAACAATACTGAATGAATTCAAAAAAGAGATATGTCACCAGTGAATTATTGGAATAATTCATCTTCTATTACCAATGTCGTTGTTGATATGAAACAGATTTTATGAATTTGATGTTACGTAGGACATCAAATCAGAATCTCCTTACTTACTCAAAAATTATTAATTTCAGGAGCATACACATGTTAGAACATGAGAATCTTTTTTCTTCGCAGAATCCAACGCAATAATAAAAAAGGTTCTTATACGAAAAACGAAAGTTATGAGCCAATCTTGATCCCAATTTTTGACTCAACATTTGGAACATCCTGTGACGAGTGTTTCAAAATTCTAGAAATTCACAATATTCCTACAGTCTCCGACTTGAAAGATGTGAAAACGGTTTGTGCTTAAGATATTTAGAATCTGAATAACAATGATAATACCGAATACTCTTATCTCCTTTTTTTCTTCAGTCTTTTCTCGATATTCTGAAAAGTATTTCGACGATTTGAATACAGATTTATTCAGAATTGAATACTCTATCAAAATTAGAAACAAAAAGACAGAGGGAAAATAATTTTTTTTTATTCCGTGTATAACTGGAAGTAGTCAGGCTTCAAGAATATTTTAGCTGAATAGATCATGTCGAACATCATAATCCCAATCTTTCAGATTTCAAATAGGTCCAGCTCTCCAGAAACGCCTTATAGGGCGTACACCCTGTATATTTTGAAATTAGGTTTCATCTCATTCGTTTTTCCTTGTTGTTGAGATGAAAAAATGAATGTTTATATATGTTGTGTTCAAGGCTTGGTACCAACCTTCATGTGAGATTCAAATTGTGAAACGATAATATCTTTTTAAAGATCAACCAAGGGCTACAGATTCATAGTATCTAATGATACAAGATTTCGAAATCTTAGATAACACAATTCGTCGAACTTTACTAACTCTTGAAAAAATTGTCGACTGATATAAAAAGCTTTCAATATTTTTATTCTCACATTTCAAGGTGAAATTTTGTTCGTATTTCGTGAGTCTTTTGCAAATCATAGTAGGCACAGGTGCAAATCAGATTGTGGTATATGTTCATGATGAGCAGAAGGCTGCTCAGCACTGTAGACGGGGGCAGACCTTGTGGAACGCCTTGTTCATGATTATATAATTTCTATATTGAAAGATTTCACAATATGAACTAATTCACATTGTTGGTAAGAATTTTTCAGTTTGAAAAAACGGTATAAAATGAATGACTAATTCATGCATACAAAAATTCAGAACTTTCCCAGTTCCCCATTATATTACTTCTAGAGTCCTTCGTCTGTTCCTTGAATTGTCATTCACTGCACCTCCCAAGTAAATCCTTGAAAAATTGCATTTCCTCTTTTATGGAACTAGAGTATCCAAAAGTTTCGGCAATCTTAATTTCTAAGTCCTCCACTGAATAATAATTTTTTCCATCAGATTTGTTCATTTCCCGAGAACGTCTGGCCAATTCAACTTTTAAATTGGGTATGGGGGAATATTGTCCGGAAAAACCATGTTTGATTCGATTTATTAAAAGTTGATTCAGTTCTTGTAGGAATAATGGAGAATACAGCCATACTAATGGGATTGTATTGAATCTCTGTTGATGTCTTGGAAACATCGGCACGAAACTTTTAGTATTCAACATTATGTTGAATTACCTCTAGAAAGATCTGAGAGGGGAGGACTTTTTCCAATTTGTTGTTGTGTTATGACAAAATTACACAAAATGTTCATGAATTGTATCCTCTGCATTATTCCAGTAGATAAACTATATAACTGTCTACTGTTAAGGCTTATCTGTATCCGGTTGTTTTCACATAAAAGGATTAAAAACATCCACTCATACCCATAAACTTTCGCATTCATAATAATAAGTAGCACAAGATATAGAGCGAAACACAACTTTATGCGACACTGCAGGCGTTAGCTGGAACTAAGCTCGAAACGAGTATTCTTTTCGACAGTTAGTACGTGAAAGCTGTGCTTATTTGTTCATTTTCACGTTTTTATTGCGATTAAAAGATGGGTCTAAGAAAAAAACCGTGAAAAACACTAATTGTTGTGTTTATGAATGTAATTCTGAAAAAATCTAGGAATCCTGGAGCCCATTTTCATTATTTTCTTGTTAAAAATTAAATTGTTTACGTAACCAACAAACGAAAAGGAAATTTATAGACGTAAATCCAAGGAGCATGTTAAGTTGATCGAAAAACCTATATCTAAACATATTAGAGTATAACCACACCATTTCCGACCAGAAGGTTATGGAATAAAAACAGGCAAGAGTGGAAACTGATGTCGATTGAAAACTCTGCTTCATATGTTTTGAATTATTTCAGAAAATCTCACTATGAAAACATTTCTGCTACTGGAGAAAAAAGCTGTACCTTCATTAAACCTACCAAAAAAAGCAGTTGAAGTCAAGATATTTAAACTTTTTGTTCACATCTTTCTTGTTAAATAATTTTCATTCTTATCAAAATAAATTACTTTGAGTCAACTTGATATTTTTGAATACATAGAAGTCTCAACAATTAAAAGAGCCTATTTGAAAGTGAAAAAGTGCTGAATGCAGGCCATATGATATTGTGCAATGAAACTAGGGGCAATCTGAGTGTAATTCTCTTGATTGTTGCAAAAATGATCTCATATGTTCAGCAAGGATCAAATCTATTAGTGGAATTTCGAAAAAATTCCGAGAATTGGCTATTTTAAACAATATATTATACATATATGTATCGATTTAATATTGGTATTGAAAATAGCTTGATAGTATTGTCGTTCATTTAGCAACGGAAAAGGTGCAATCAATCGATGAATAAATTGAATAATTTTAGTTTATTATAACTGCAGCCGTAGACACAAGTGAGATACAATGAATGAATAATACATTAAAATCTAGTGAGTAATGAATTCTTCAACATGATGAATCGATGATCACATCATGTTTTGCACACATACGGTTCCATGGATAATGTGCACTTTTATTCAAAATTTATCACTTATTTTCTTTTTATAGATTTTTCCCTTCCCAAACAGAAAAAAGATCAGTAGCTCCTATTAGATGAATATATTGTTCATGCTGATGTTCAATTACATTACAATCATGAAAATTTTTATATTCTGTTAGGCCAAAAACTAATTTCAACCTTCTCTTAATTTTCATCCAATATGGATAATGCTAATGTTTTCTGTTTTGTACATTTCATTGTTATGGAAAGCAATAAGAAAAACAGCAGAGACAAAACTAAACAATGAATTTTACTTTCACAATCAGTAGAATTGTAAAGATATTTTGTAGTAGGTACAACCTTGTATAGTAGAGTAGCAGGTCTTAAATATGCTTGGAAATTTCAGACAATCTTGCTTCGTATATGTAGATAATCTTGTCAACCTTCACACCATCATTTTTATAAGACATCAATTCCTCAATATGATGGGGTTGTCCTTGTAGAAGTTCAATGTTTTGAAATAATTTTTTCCCACATAGAATCAAATAATTGCGTAGTTACACTTGCTCACCATCTACACAGCATCTATGAGCATGTAAATATTGGAAAATTTCCTATAATTTGAGGAACTTTTTATGAACATTTTGCCAAATGATCTGAAAGGCATTCAAAATTGAATATTGCTCACCTCAATATTTTACATGAAATATAACAAAAATTACGATATTACCTATACTCACACATACAACATAACCCACAGGATCAACAATTGAGGAAACAGCTTCGATTTGATAGTCAATAATCGTTACAACTTAAAAATTCCATAGATCCCAAATAGAAAGCTTATGTTAACACGAAACAATACTCGTTTCGGTAAACAGCTGGTCGGCGAATGCAGCGCCACCATCGGTAATTATTTTGTCCAATACAACCTGTCACCTATTATCTAAGAGTTGCTTCCATTCACAATTTATTCTTTTAAATGTGAGAATTCATTACTTCACCCTGAACATTATTGAAGTCAAATTGAACTCCAATAGACTGTAATCTCGACTCGACATCCACTTCTCGTGTTTAAAACGATTCAATAATCATGTGTTTAGCATTAGTGCGAATCCGAAGCTCATTCCGTCATAATGAACGATTCAGTTTCAATTGAAGACCGTACGCTAATTGCGTAACAGTCTTTATTAGCAATTTGGCGTCTAATTAATGGCTCATTGAAACTTCAATAAATTCCGTAGCTGGAGCTCTCGGATCGATTGATCGTTTCGGCTCTCGATATCACGTGCCGACGACGTCTCGTGAAATACGGCTTGAACGGACGACGTTTAATTGCTCGAAGTCATTAATTCGAGTTCTTAGGGTCATTTGACATTTTCCTGTATAGTTCAGTCAGTCGGGGGAGGTAATGACGCATGTCAAAATATTTTTGGGTCATAAATCAACTCTTTACCAGAATTCGCACCCACTTAATTTGTATGATTTCTCGATTTTTAACATATCGAACCTTTGCTACAAAAGTGACACAACTCAAAATTTACTTTTTTTTGTTTATGATATGAATTAGATCAGAAAACGAGCCTAGAATCAAGGAAAACTTCTACCCACATCAGTGGGTCACCATTTATTATATAGAGACCTACATATCAAAATTGGTGTCTATTTTATGTTTCCAATTAATAAGAAAATATTAATCATTTGAATATTTTCGACTTTTGATTCTGAGTCGTGTCACTTTTGTAGCGAGGGTGCAATATCCAAAGAATTATCCAAAACATGACAACAATTACTTGAATGATTCAATTAAATACCAGTTTCAAGCACCTCGGACTCATCAATGGCTCAGAAAGATTCATATAGCCATTTCCGGTACAATTTCCTGGTCCAGAATGAACCTTGCACCTCTACTGAGGCGATTTTTCGTCGAAACACATTCGCAATGGAATCATATTGTGAAACAAAATTAACACGAAGCCAAGAATAGAATTTTTGAAATACTATTTGCTTAGATGACTCGATATAGCCATTTCTGGTATCACTTACTGGTCCAGAATAAACCTTGCACCTCTACTAAGGCGATGACAATGCAAAATTGGACACTTTTATTTATGAAGATAACTTGCTGCATATGAGTCTGCGTAGTCATGGTGTAGCATCAAGATCAATAGATCTGTTTATCTCTCGAAGCGAATTCCTCCCTCAAAAGAGTTACTCTATCACCTCTGAACCTATTCATAGTGGATCACGCCAACTATCTGAAAACTGTGCATATCTAAACTCATCTGTGAACAATACCAGGTTCGTCTTTGGCAATGCAAAATCTCTGTTAATTTTCAATATTTTTTAATTCACTTTTTTGCATATGAGAGTAGAAAGTTCAAAGTTTTTTAATGTGCTACTCCGAAGACATATGACCGCCTCTGCTCATCTTTCTGTTCGAATGATGTCCTTCTTCAAACCGTTCTATTCTCGTGGACAACTTGAGCCATTTCAAACATCGTCCAAAGTTCATCTCATATAATAATTACTTCTTGTGTTCGAACATAACTTGTTGAAGAACGCTCTGTCAATTTTTGACTGCATTCGGTTCAACGGTTTGGATTTTATAGCAGTTAGATGAAAACGGACAGTTCAATCGCAGTACACGGTACATACCTTCATTGGTCGTTCAAATTCACGGGCTTAGGGTCAATTCGAATGGTATAAAACAAAAAGATTACTTTCTTGAGCAATTCTGTATATCGTCCTTCCACTTGTCCCGTTGTAGTTACAAGATAAAACTATGAAACAACCTAATCTTCACAACTCCAAACTCAGCACTAATCAAATCTTGCTCGCTGAACTTTTCAGCTGTCGCACGTTCTCGCATTATCCTGATGCCAGGCACTTTTGAGACGAATTAAGGATGTGCGGCGAGAACGCAGTTAGGAGCAACGCCAACTTCAGGCAGGGATGCCGTTAAAAATTCAGGAGCCGTTTCATTTTTTATACATGAGGGATTAGGACTATTTCTACTCCCGAATAAAGTTCGCTGCTTGAGGTAAACTGTAGCGCGTTGAATCTCACGGGGTGCGCATAATTAGGGTGACGGTGAGCCTAAGATGGTCCTGGGATAGAAGTTTCAACCTAAGAAAAAATCGAGAAATGAAGAATGACTCAGAAAAAAATGTTGATGCAGCTCTAACAAAAAATTAAATTTTTTTTCATTTATTCGTTCAGTTTTTCATTCTCGTTTTCTTACTTATCACTCTGGGATATGAACTGATCCACATGAGTTGAGGATATTGACTTAAATTGCAAAAAAAAAAATAGTTTAAATGTGATTTTATGATGAAAATGCATCTAAATATTATTTCTAGTTGCGAAAAATGAATTTTAGACTGTAGGTCTGCAGCGTATACAGGGTGGTTGAGAAAAATCGAGTAAAAAAACGAAATTTTATTCCCAGAGAATTTAAGCATGTTAAGACTATCAATACAATGTATGGTCTCCACGGGCATCAATAACAGCTTGACATTTGGTTCCATAAACGGGGCAGAAGCTCTCTCAGATCATTCAAGAATTTTGGGGTAAGTTGATGATTATCTAATCTTCTTTGGAGCATATTCCATATATTCCATGCATGTTCTATGCAATTCAAATCTGGTGAGTGCGGAGATATTAATGAATGTGGAATACCAAGCTGCTCGCGCGCATTCTCAACTATGGCTGCATGGTGTGATCTAGCGTTATCGTCTAGAAATTGAAAAGTTTCACCAATGGCAGCGTGAAAATTTGTCAAAACACTGTCAATGACATGCTCCCTATAGTGTAAGGTGTTCATATTCCCAGATCTGTGCTCCCGTTGAACCATATCTCGGCCCATAACGTAACACTATCCCTTCGGAATGGATGGACTTCTTGGACATAGTGACGATTACGTGGTATGCGTCGGATTGTCCATACTCCTTTTCTTCTTCGAGAATCTGAAAATCGTATTCATCAGTGAAAAGGACACTACGCCATTGATCGTTCCAATTGATATGTTGCCTTGCCTATTCCAGTTTTTGACGCTTATGGTCACGTGTTAATGAAATTCCACGTAATGGACGTCTAGAATCTGGATTCACCTCTCTCAAACATCGTCTGATGGTTTCGATGGAAACTTGGACCCCATCTGCATTTTGAAGAGTATTCCGTAGCATTTTACACGTAGATGTAGGCTTTCTTCTCGCCGAAACGGTGATGAAACGATCCTGAGAAGGTGTTGTTTTTCATCGCCCACCAAGACTTGGTCTTTCCAACACGGAATTCGTCTCCCTGAACCTATTCCAAAGTCGAGATATCACACTTTGGCTGACTTGGAGCCTTTCCGCTACAACAACCTGAGTTAGGAACCCTGTAGCATTCCGATAGCCCTATTAGCCTCAGCGTTCGTTAATTCACGTCTTGGAATTTTCAGAAAACTCGTTCCAAATCAAAGCCGTTGATGAACTGACTCTATTTCAAAATAACAACATTCATGAAGCTTATGCAAAGAACCAAACTTCAGAAAAAAAGGGACCAGATTGACGAAATGCCTCATACGGATTTTTATTGGATCGATTCAAGTTGTTATTGCGTTTTAAATATTTTTTCTGAAGATTACAAACTTCTCAAAACGTTTTTGAAACATAGATGTTTCAATTCCCAGGCTCAGAGATCTTTTATCAAAAACATCAGGCTTCACAGTCACAAAAAGAATTGGGCGTTTCCATCACTTTGAGAAACTAGCAAGCGGGCCCTGAATAGAGCCACTGCTAAAATCTCATTCAGTGAAAGAGGATGTACAGATTTCTTTTTTTGCATTTGATTGGAGATGTAAAACTTCATTTTGACGCAATTGGATGTCACCACCTTAGTACTTCGTAATATTTTACTCATAACTTCACAACCAATTGCTATAAATTCTGAAGTTTTTTATGAAGATTTTGTCCTGAGATGTGCGGGATACTGATGAGGCCCAACAAGGCCGAAACCAGTATATCTCTCTTCTCAGTGACAAAATCTAATATCATTTCTCCAACCTCATGATAAAAGATCTCTGAGCCTGGGAATTGCAAATGGTATTCATTTCGATGATTACTATTTTGAATTCATCTATGTTTGAAAAATGTTCTCGATGTGCCTTCGTAAAGGCAAGGAATTTTTCTTTTTCTTCTCAAAACGATTGAATACGATATTCCTTACTCTTGTGGGGCAGTATATTTCATAGTTCATTTCTCTATTTCATGACCTTATTTCTTATTTCGTCCTCATCCCTCTGCATTTTTCTCTTCATCTATATTCCCCATGATGAACAAACTATGTCTAGTTCCCTCTATGAGGTCCTCAATAATTACGAAATAGTAAGGCTCTCGTCAAAATGTCTATTTTCATCAGTGAAAGTTCTCGTCCTTCCATTTTTCCATGTTGCGTCCCTTTGTACGACGAATTTCTAACCCACGCAGGCCTCTCTGTCATGATTAATGGGATTAAACTCCCATGTGATGCTGAATTTGCTTTCCATCAAGAAGGCTTTGCGATAGGATTATTCCGCGCGCATGATGGAGCGCTTTTTCTCGGGAAGGCCGACACAGATGACTCCTGATGTATTCAAAGCCGATTGTTGAATTTTTTCCGATGCTCCCTCTGGATGTACTGGATACATTATGCGGATCCGTTTTTCTCTATATGATGGTGGGAATTTTGACAGAAATGGAGATGTTTTTTCGTCCCTTTGGGGGAGAAGAAAGGAGCAGCGTCCCTCGAAACAACACAGGCTTGTGAGCTGCTTCGAGCAAGTATAATCAGGGAGATTGAAAGTAAAAATAAGTTTTTACTCGATTCCACGGCAATGTCTTAGTTTCGAGTTATTGATTTATGATCTAATTGAGAGTACAAATCACCAAATAAATTGTGTGATCATAAAATAGATTCTACAAACTATAAGCTATAACATACCATTCGCTCAGATTACTCCATATGATCATTTCCGTTAGAACTTGGTCCAGAATGAACCTTGCACCACTACTTAGGCGACAACAATGCAAAACAAGCCTTCTGTTCTTCTTTAAAAATTAATACCTTTTTCAAAACAGTCAATGTATCGCTTCTTACTCGATTCCACGGCAATGTCTTAGTTTCAAGTTATTCATTTATGATCTAATTGAGAGTACAAATCACCATATAAATTGTGTTATCATAAAATAGATTCCACAAACTATAAGCTATAACATACCATTCGCTCAGATTACTCCATATGGTCATTTCCGTTAGAACTTGGTCCAGAATGAACCTTGCACATCTACTTGGGCGACAACAATGCAAAACAAGCCTTCTGTTCTTCTTTCGAGATTAATGCCTTTTTCAAAAGAGTCAATGTATCGCCTCTGAACTTCTAAGGATAGATTCTACAAAATCTAATCTGCTAAGAAGAGCCAAGTGAAGCGCCGCGCCGGGGACGACCTATATTTTCGTCGTATTTTTGAACCCTCATAACTTGAGTTAGGGATATAGTAGATGAACAAAATTGCTCATCAAACGTGCAAAATTTCAAGTGAATAACTCGTGCACTTCAGATTTTATAGTTAGGGTATTTCCCGATGTCCTATCAAGTTGAAATTTAGTATGTGTGCTAGTTTCAGTACAAAAAAAATCTTAAATTTGAAACTTTCACCCTCCAACCTTAGAACCAGGAGATGTAGAAGTTTGTATGAGACTTCTACCAATTTTGATGCTGGTGATTTGAAAATTGATATATATGGAGAACTGCTTGTTATGCATGAAAAAATATATGCATTAATTCTCAGTGAAAATAACCCCCACATTTTGAATAAGGAGATAAAATGTAGTGCTCGTAAAACGCCTCAAGTGTAATTTACACCAAATACAATTTCCTGTAATAACCTCAATCACAGTTTCCATTGTGAAATTTCCCGTTGTGATCAATATTTAATGATAGGATTTTTTATACAATGATTGTGATGGCAGCTTCCAAATAAATCGCCATCGCAGCTTGAACCAAGGTAGGTAAAAGTATATTTCTATTCTTCTTACATTGTTGATTTTGCACATGGTTTGTGGATGAGTTTGACTTGAAAAAAATCTGGCAATAATTATATTCATTTTTGGGAAAAAATGAACAAAATTAAAGGATTTTGTCATAAGCAATCTACAAAAAGAATTGAAATCCAACCAAAAACATTTTCATGTTGAATATTTCCAAGACGAGGCCATATTTCTAACATTGTCAAAAAGTTATTAGATCTCATGTAGAGCCAAGCTGCTAACTCTGCACTCTTCACCTACACGGGTCTTTATTTCACAAACTCTATGCTTTAGTCAAAATAAGTTACTTTGCCGAATACACCGTGCACAAATCGACTTTAATATAGAGCATGGACCAAAATATTGCTGTGTGAGGTACTTCAACAACATCTTACCAGAATTGAAAGCTGTAAGAAACTCATCTATAAATAGGAAAAAAATTTTCACGTCGATACTAGAAAACCGTATACCATTGAAGAATTCTTTATTTGTTAGAAAGTTCATATTTTTTTGATACTGTTTTCATTTGATACTGCACTTTTATTTAGAAATGAAGTTCATTAGGTATTATTATAAGGTGAATTTCTGAACTGTGTCGGCTTCTTAAATTTTCTCCTGAAGATTGTTGTACATTTTTATAACTGGATCTTGGTATTTTGAAATTGTAATACTTCGCTGATCGAGTGTTATGATGACGTACATTGATGTGTTAAAAATTGTAAACAACTCTCCGTGACAACTAATTCAGATTTCCTTTACAATTTTCAGGTTGTCCAATAGATTATCAGATTTCAGATCGTGCTGGAGACTCATTATTGCCCTTCGAATATGCCTTGGTTAGGGAAAATAGTTATTTATGGTATGAGTGTTAAAAGTGACGTTTTTTTTGAGTGATAAAATCACTTTTAACAGAAATATCATACAATGTTTTTGACAACTGCCCTATTTTGATAATGAAATGGGCGAATTCGAAATGACATCAAATTTCAAAATGCATTTTAATATTAAAATAATCAAAAGGTTGTTGTGAATGGTTAACGTTATGATTGCTAATAAATGAGAAAAGACGCTGTCATTTGAATTTCGTTCCTATTCAATTTTCGTCTTGGGTTTTTAACTACTCAATATGTTTGTCGAAAGTCCAATTATTAATGGAAGTGACGATTTGGTTGTTCCTCTGGATATTGAAAAGTCTGCAAGAAGAGCAAATCTGGAACTTCTACCTAAAAAATCTGTTCAGCAGTAAGATATCGCATATAACAATTTCCTGGCCTGGTGTTAATTGGAAAATGTGGAAGGGAACTTCAGTGGAACTGTTTTCTTGGCATACTTAGAAGAAAATTCAAAAATATGGAGTTCATCAACTTTGTGGAGCAAATTTTCAATGATGAAGTTGTTGTTAAAAATGGGGTGGATGTTAGTAAATATTTTAGGGAAATAGCATATTTTAAACGGAGAAGTGAAGGATATAGTTCCAAAAAATCAAAAATTCTCACTCGTGAAGTTGAACAGTTTATAAAGGAGGGGCCAGATGAAAAATACTTGATGGTTAAGGTTGCAATTATTTTCAGATTATTTGGAGCCTGTCGGCGTGAAGAATTGTATAATTTATCAGCGGAAGGCATCGAAATAACAAATGAATCATTGGTTATACAACTTCCAAATACAAAAACGAAAGTCAGTTGTTCTTTCAGTATTATTGAGAAGTATGTAGACTATTTTCATAAGTTGTCTGCACTGTGCCTTTCTGTCATAAAACATCGTCGTTTTTTTCTGAAATACAGGAATAATAAATGCACTGCCAATACAGGTGGTATCAATCCATTTGGGAAAATTCCATCTATTGTTGCCGAATTCCTCAAACTGCCAGAACCAAAGCAAGATACAGGACACTGTTTTCGAAGATCCTCCGCTTCATTGCTATCAGAATCAGGAGCAAATATTACGGATATGAAAAAATATGGTGGATGGAAGTTTACGACAGTATCCGAGGGCTATGTTGATCATTCCATTGCATATAGAAATGTCATTGCTGAAAAAAGTCTCCCAACCTCAACAGATTTCTGATCATCATCATCGAGTATTGTACGGTTTCTACAAGTCCTGATGGTGCTGAGGATTCTAATATTGTGTTTCGAAGCTCCCTAACGTAACAATGCATTGATATCAGAAATTGTTCTTGTTTTACGATTAATATTGCTGAATTTTTCTCATCTGATTTCATCATAAGAAAATGAAGGAATTCTTAACATTAATGTTAAAAATATTTTTAACACGCTGTCACGTAAACAAGCAATTTCAACATTGTTTGCTGTCATTAAGAGTGTCACTTTCAATGGCAGTTGTACAAAAAAAACAGATTTCTATTTTTTCGCTAGTGTCATATCGACTATTTTCAAATATCGATTCTAATTGTTTCCTTGTTGAAAATGGCGCTAGAAGAAGGTTTCGGACTTTATCAGGTTAGTTTACAATCTAAATTAGTGTTTGTATTAATACATGTTGTATAAAATGCAGCAGAATGAACGGATTGAACACAGAATTTGAAAAAAAATTGTCCGTTTGTTTAATTTCCCAGAACGTTCCGATAAAAACACCATGGCATCCCGACCCCGAACCCGCTTCCCGAAATTCCCGCTCCATTCAACTCCACCTCGATCCGAGGCGTCACCAGTTGATGAATTTACAGCCGAAATATAGCCGCGTTCCAAAAACCGAAAAGGCATTAGGCGCTAGCGGATCACATGCAACGCACACCGGCCCGTAACTTATCGCACGATATATTGCGATAAAGTAATGCGGGCATGAATATTTTCACGCGTCGCTTGAGGACGGACTCCCGAAAACGCTTAAAACCTGGAAATCCGGAAGTGTTTTGTGTTTGGCAGGCATGAATACCGGGAGATAGGGGGAGGGGGATAGGCTTCCGGAATGGTAGGTTCGTTGTTGTGATCAGGGGGAGGTGAGCGAGGTACCTTTGTCGACGTTAATTTTTTTCCGGTTTCTTCTTTTCACTTTTACACGGTTATACGTCAAGGGATGACAGCAATTTTTTTTCGGGAGGGATATATTGATCTTTTGGATGAACAAGAGGTTGCAGTTTCCATCTGACTATTGCCACACCAAATACAGGGTGATTCACTTATCTTGGTAACCCCAATTTTCTCGAAAACGTCCGAATATTTTTTCGTTCCGTGAATGACGTTTTGAACAAGTCAATGTCGACTCGAGATGCGCATGAAAATCTGCGGAATAAATATGCGCTATCAAAAATTTTTTCTCCAGGGACATACTTTTTTCATCAGATCATTTGAAAGATAATTTCATTCTGAACTTTTTTATCGAATACAATTTTTATCCATTTCTAACGGTCAGCGATCTGCAGCGTGTTTTATGTTAATTATATTCCATTTATTTTTTTCTGTATTGTGGTAGTATGCCTTTATTTAGAGACACGCAGATATGATTTTGTGCCTTGAATTCAAGACGGCTAGTTTTCTAAACAATCTGCTTCCTCAAATGAGATTAGCAAGATGGGGCTCCATGTCACAACGCCGCCATTGTGAAGAGATATTGAGATCAAGAATTCGAAAATGTATGAACCCTTATATTTTGACCAAAGTAACTTATAATGATAAGAGAAATTATATAACTTATGTATTGATCATGATGGTTAGATGACCTAGATATTATTTTGTTTCGTAAAATGACGAAGGTTTTGTAACAAACTATTTATCTTTTATTTTATTCATTAAATATTATATCTTATAACAATAAACATTTTTTTCAATAACGAACGAAACATTCCGAATCATATGTTCTATATACCGGCCATTATGATCCATAAATAAGTTATATCATTCCCCTATTTCATTATAAGTTACTTTGGTCAAAATATAAGGGAATAAATTAAATGGAATATGATTAACATGAAATACGCTGCAGATCGCTGACGGTTGGAAATGAAAAAAATTGTATTCGAAAAAAAATTCAGAAAGAAATTATCCTCCGAATGACATGATAAAAAAGGTATGTCCCTGGAGAAAAAAAATTTTGATAGCGCCGCGACGCCTGGCGACTTTATTTATTCCGCAGATTTTTATGCACACCTCAAGTCGACATTGACTTGTTCAAAACGCCATTCACAGAATGAAAAAATATTCGGACGTTTTCGAGAAAATTGGGGTTACCAAGATAAGTGAATCACCCTGTACATACATGAAAAACACATTTGTACATTTATTTGTTCGTTCATTAATTCATTTATTCATTTATTCTGTTCAATTATGCAAATCGAACAATAATAATACTGACTAACACTGAGTTGCAGCAACGTCCATTAAAATCCAATGCTGCCTTAATTCTCCCTCAAACCATTGAGTATTTATATATTTGTACTGAATTAAATTTATACTCAATGCTTAGACGGGATATCCATAGACGGTAGCCATGGATCCCGAACACGATGAAGATATACCTGCGGATATATTGGAAAGTGCTGAAGCTGTATATCTAAATCTTTTGCGACCCAAATCTCGCCAAGTTTATGAACTAGCATAACAGCGATTCACGGATTGGTGTAAAGAAAACAATGTGCAAAACTATGCTGGGAGTATTCTTATCGAGTATTTCTCAAATTTAACGAAGACCGTCAAGCCATCACAGTATTCAATGTTGCAATCGGCACTGGAAATTAAAAATGGTGCGGATATTCTAAATATTCAAAATTACGAGCATTGTTAAAAAGGCAAAGTGATGGATATATACCTAAAAACTCTAGGGTTTTCACAAAGGAGGAAGTGGATCGGTTCCTAGATATGGCACCTAATAATGTATATTTGATGATAAAGGTTGTTCTAGTATTAGGAATTGGAGGTGCTATGCGTTGTGACGAACTAGTTCATTTGAAAATTGATGACATTGAAGACATGGACTCGGTCCTGGTCGTAAAAAATTTGCAGACAAAAAACAAGAAACCTCGTTTGTTTACCATTATAGGCGATAATAATTTGCGTTTATTTAGAAAATATGTTGCACTACGGCCATCAAATATACAGAAAAGTCGTTTATTTTTGAAGTATGTTAATGGGAAGTATCAAAGAATGGTTGTTGATATTCACAAAATTAGTGTCGGGCCCCAAGAAGTTGCAAAATTTTTGAAGTTGGAAAACTGGGCATTCGCTAAGAACATCTGCTACATTCCTTATTGATGGTGGCGGTGACCCCACTTGTCTTAAAAGACATGGAGGTCGGAAATCGAATACTGTAGCGAAAGATATATTGAAGAATCACGTATCATCAAAGAGACTACTGCCAGAAAAATATTGCATCCTGACGAAGAAGGTACAAGTACCTGTTCAGATATTTCCTCGAATGTTTCATCAACAGTTACGCAGAATATTTGGAGTTGTTCTAACATTAATGAGAATCTTTTGAATTGTGATAATTTCAGTGATGCTTTGAATTTTGGCAACAATTGTTCCAATTATACATTCAATATCACTATAAATAACAAATAACTACCTTTATATAGTTGCCCAATTAGTTTGTTTTACTAAGTTTGTAAGAGACAATGTTTTTTTCCTCGAATTTCAATTCGAGAGATCGAAGGCAATCACCTTCAATTCTAGGATTAAAAGTAGCGTTTTTAATCCTAGGATTGAAAGTGTCGTTAAGCAAAGAGCAAATTTTTGTACGGTAAGGGAATTGATGGCTTTTGCACCTGAAAATAGTTCAAAAATCGGATGGTTGGAAAAAAAAATCGTTTTTTCCGAGTTCAAGATCGGAACAAAATCTGGTACGCGACACGAGGACGACTTTTGAAGCCCATAATAAAGCAGAAACCCCTCAACCGACCAATCAGTGCGACGATAAATTCTCGCCAGAGATGGATGAATATTCCATCAAGACCCCCGAAAACTTTTTTTTGCCGTTCCGCTTCATCAATCGCCGCATTCATTCAGGCCATAATAAAATGCAGGAGAGGCAGAACGCTCATTTGGGCGAATTCTGGATTTCGCATCGATCGTTTTTTCGCGCGAACCACGCCCAGGCTCGGAACTCCAGATGAAACTCGAGATGATATTTTTCCGGTACAAGGAGAACGGAACGTCTTTTCAGCATCCGACAAAGGAGGGCTGAAGCCTGGGTCGTTTTTCGGACGATACAACACAATTGGCACATTACGGCTAATTTCACTCTGGAGTTCCGCGAGCGGCGGAAAACATTGGAAATCGGTGGAAATTGAGGGAAAAAGGGGGGAAACTATGGATTTGAGGAAAGAGGGTTTTTCGAGTTCTTGTTACCAAGAACAAAGGCTACATTTTATCGAATGCTGTGTTTGAATTTCGGGACCAAACTTCTTGATTTGACGCATGAATGAATATTAAATAAATGAATTATTGAATTAATGAAAGAATGAAAGCCTTGATGAATTAATGCATGAGTGGAAAGATACATATATTAATACACGAAAGAATTAATGAATAAATAAACTGTTTCACATGAGTTAGGCATATTGACTTAAATTGGAATGAAATATAATTGGAATGAGATATCGTGATCAGGCCCGGATCTAGGGGGGGGGGAGCAAGCAGGGCTCTTGCCCGGGGCGCCAGCTCAAGGGGGTGCCAAAATTGATTTTCTCGGAAGAAAGAAACAGTTGGATTCACAACAATTTTCCGATAGCTTCCTCTTGAGCACTTTCTGGTTGAACAAAGATCATGGAAAGTTTCCGGTGACGATTAGATGATTTCATGAATTTAGTTCACCCGAAAAGCACTCAACGCGCCCCTAAAGAAGCCATAAATTCATAAAATACCCCATGCGTGTCGGCATTCTCTTCAATCGTTACAAGATGATCTCTTTATTGGCGGTTTTTTTAGGCGTCTTCTTTGATTTGGGATTCTTCATATGGCAAATGCGGGTACTCCCAAGTTTCAATAATTATTGTCAATTTTCCAACAAGAAAATTTTTTTCAAGAAGGGGATAGATATAGAAATTTCTAATTTGTATTCCCATTCTAGAGATTCATTTGTCAAGCGTATGTGTATATTTGTTTACATCTCGTTATTACTCGTTGATTCGTCTTCATTTATTAGCAATTTAAATATTTATTCCACTCATAATCCATGATATTTATATTTTATTGTTCTGTTAATATTGTATCATGAAAAAATGGGAAACTTTTTCATTTTAACTTAGCCCACTCTAACCTGAAAACAAAACGATAAACTGATGTCGCCTGCTCCTCATGGTTTTTCGAAAATTTCTGTTTTTTCACCGAACTTTTTACAGAATTTTATTGAATATATTGCTTTCATTTTCAAAAAATTTAAAGGTTTAAGAAAATAATACCCGCCGGAATTAGGGTTATCCAAAGCAAACCTATCACGTGGTGGTTGAGCGGTCTGATTTTCGAATCTTTGTTTGTGTGTGTGTTTGCTTTTGTTAAAAGCATGAAGATTTTGAGAGGAAAAATCTGTTTAATTGAGCGATTTTCTATGTTTTCACGAAAAGTATACAAAATCAGTCCCCGAAAAGCGAGTGAAAAAAGACGAAATTCAGTTAGGGGTATTAACTTTTGTTCTGTTTATGAAATTTATGTATTAAAAATGATTGGGCGTTGGTTTTTTTAATTTTCTAGAGTTTTTCGAAGAAACAAAAATGAAAAATGAAAAAAAACTGTTTGAATTTTTTCGAAAATATTTCTTTTTCGTATATTCGATCAACATCTGCCAATAAATTGTGGAAGAGCTTGGAAAAACTTTCTTTCTCATGTTTGAAAGGTAATGAGCTTTTCAGAGCAACAAACGTGATCCTTTAATCATTTCAAAAACTCTATCGAGTGAAACAAAAAAAAAAGGCTGGCTGGATTGAATTGGCTTTCGGTTGCAAATTTTTTTTTCGAAAAAGCAATGCCTTTGAGAAGAAATCATTCAGATTCTTGAAACCCACCGTTAACTTTATGTGTGATTACAGATTGCTGAGATATCGATAGTCAAAGACAAAAGGATCCCTTTGTATTTGAGAGTCAATATCTCCATGATAAGTAGACGTATCAAGATTAAAAAAAAAAGGAATTGAAGCTTAATTAACGAAGTGTCGGAACATTTTAGCGGTTGATAACAAAAAAAGTAATAATCCGAAAACAAAATGGCCGGGGCTACAATTTCTTTTTTGTTTTTTTTTGTACGACCATTCCTCTCGGAGTTATAGCCTGTTGAAAATTAATGAAAATATTTCAATTTCATTTTGACCCTTCAATTCATTTCAGGAGTGTAGATATACATTTAAAAAATATCGAGTCCATACCCTTATTCTTGGAGAATCAAAAAATCGTCCATATCTGGATTCATCAGTGAAAAAGGCACTACGCCATTGATCGTTCCAATTGATATGTTGCCTTGCCCATTCCAGTCCTTGACGCTTATGGTCACGTGTTAATGGAAGTCCTCTTATTGGACTTCAAGAACTAGATTACCTCTAACAAACGTCGTCTGATGGTTTCGATGGAAACTTGGACCCCATCTGCATTTTGAGGAGTACTCCCTCGCATTCTACACGTAGATGGAGGCTTTCTTCTCGCAGAAACGGCCTTGCTCTTTCCAATACGGAACTTGTCTCCCTGAGCCTATTCCAAAGTCGAGATATCACACTTAGGCTGACTTGAAGCCTTTCCGTTACAATAACCTGAGTTAGGCTACCTGTAGCGATCCGATAGCTCTATTAGCCTCACCGTTTGTTAGTTAAGGTCTTGGCATTTTCAGAAAACTCCTTTCAAATCGAAGCCTTTGATTAACTGACTCCATTTCAAAATGAGAACATTAATAAAGCATATGCAAAGAACCAAACTTCAGAAATAAGGCGACCAGATTGACGAAATGTCTCATACTGTTTTTATTGGATCGATTCAAGTTATTATTGAGTTTTCAATGATTTTACAGGAATTTTCTCGAAGATTACATACTTCTCGAAACAAATGAATACGATATCTCTAGCTCTGGAGCAGTATATTCATTTTCATATCAGCATTTTTTCCTCAAGTATACAGTACCATTCTTATTAAAACTGGAAGACGAAGTCGAAAAAACTTGACTCCCTGTCTAAAAACACAATAACCTCGGGTAACAGATGAAGATATTTTTTCCCAACAACGGTCGCCTATTTCCAACCCACTCAAGCCCAGCAGAACGAAAACGAAAAAAAAAAGAAGAACAAGACAAAGGAGTGGAAGCGTTCAACAAGAGTATTAATGTTGAGGCTCTCGACTGGAACCGTTTCTTATTTATATCTCCCGATGTATTCTTTCCACAATAGAGGGCACTTTCATATGACTTTCGGAGGATAGGTCTTCTTATTATTTCTTGGCGACAGTTCAACTCGAGAGCCCTTATATTGCTCCCTGTTTTCCTCAAATACCCGTTATTGTATTGCGCGCTGCATTAATCAAGTTTTCCGATAAAGCTACATTAGTCCCGGTGTTTTTCTCCATTCTGTTGAGGTTAAGAACTTGAAATGGAGGAATGTTGAGGGGGACAAAGAATATTGTGGATTCCTCACAATAAGAAGTGGATTTATATCTCTTTTCCGCAAGAATGATTGCTGTGATTTTATTCGTTTAAGAAAATCATCCCGGACTGGGAGGTTCTATTATTTCATGATTTGGAAATTCAGGAATGAGGCAGCGTTTTTTCATCAAAATATGATACATCGATGGATGAAAATATTAAGAAGGGAAAAGACGAAAAGTAATCTAAAACAAATAAGCATAAAATACTTCGTAACATAACAGACAAATAACAAAGAACTACACCAAAAAAACTATACTTACATACTTTGATAAAAATTGGTAAAAAAGCCTACATTGATTATATGTCATAACTCCAATGCCAAGTGATCATTCTCTTTTCACAAATATCTCTAACTAGCTGACCCGGCAGACTTCGTACTGCCTCAATCGATAAATAAAAAAACAACATTAATATTATTATAAACTATCATGGTATAATACCTTGAAAGCGGACATTTGTTCAAAACATTTCGTCATGAAATTTTTCGTAGTGTTCGGAAGAAAGATAGGAGTAATAACGCAAGGACTCAGATGCGTTAATATTATCAGAAAATGTAGTTCACTGAATTAATATCAAATATAATACTTTTACCTTGGCGTTATTCGCAAGAAAAAAATTATTTCCTATTTTTTTTCATTTCATCAAAGTTTTCTGAGTTCTAATGCATTTTATGTTAACCCCGCCGAAGAAGATTCCACCAAAAAATATTTCATAACAAACAGTTTATCCAAACTTGAGTTATAAATGGTGTAACCAACCAAATGGCCGACTTAGTTTTATCTATCAATATATAATGAAAGTGAAATCTGAAAACATACGAATTGCCTTGTTTCATTCATAAGTCCTCAACTCTTTATGTATAACTAATACCGATTTCAATTTTTTACCTAGTATCATTCATAACAGACCATGAATTCTTTATTATAATTTTGCTTATTGAAAAAAATCTAAGTCAGAAAAATTGAACAATTGTTACAAAAATAGTATATAACATTACTAGCAAGGTAAGAGGGTTTTTACTGGCGAATGGAGGATATAACTGACGAGCCGCAGGTGAGTCAGTTACCTCCTTGAGCCAGTAAAACCCTTTACCTTCCGTGTATTGTTTTATATTTTATTTATTTCTCATTTGTAAAAAGGTTAGATGAATTCCAAAAAAATCTCAATAATTTGTAGCAAATGTCGTAAGCTATGAAAGCGTTGCCATGAACATGTCTGTTTATTTTCTTCACATTTGTTTTGGCGAAAGCGAAAATGAATGTACCAAAAGAAATTATTGCGGCAGCCAGCACTGTATCATCAAGTTTATTACCTGCAGAATCAGCTTTAAGGTACGAGCGAGAATACGACGATTTCAAAAAGTGGCACAACAAAAAAAGTGTGATTGGAATAACTGAAGATGTTTTGTTGGTCTACTTGAATCATCTATCAGCTAAATTCAGCCCTAATACTTTATGGGCAAAATGGTCTATGCTGAAAAGCTGCTCGGAAATGAAAGAAAATGTCCCTGTTTGCAGGTTTGTTTTACTTAAACCATTTATTGAAAAATAGGACGTTTAGTTGTCATTTGCAGATTTCAAAAGGTAATAGCGTTTCTGAAAAAAAAATGAGCGCCGAAAAGGCCAAGGTATTAAGTGAAGAAGAGGCTGAACAATTTCTTTTACATGCTCCTGATGACCAGTGGATGCTGGCGAAAATTGTAACAATATTTGGGATTTTTGGATGTTGTCGATGTGACGAAATTCTCTTCTTAAACATGAATGATGTAGAAGATATGGAAAAATACGTTATTGTAACATTGCGGCAAACAAAAAATTCACCATAACCGATGATGGCTGCAGCTTCAAGCCCTGCATGTTATACAGAAAATATATAAATCTTCGGCCTCCTGGAACAGAAAGCCTAAGATTATTTTTGACATACCGACATTGAAAGTGCATTTCCCTTAATGCTGGCCAGCATACTATTGGTGGTGTCCCAAAGCAAATAGCGAAATATTTAGGTTTAAAAGACCCAGAGTCATAAACCGGCCACTCTTTTCCCAGAACTGGAGCCACTATGGTTGCGGATTAGGGTGGAGATATTTTAGCACTAAAGCGTGCAGGAGGGTGGAAGAGCACCGAAATTGCGATGAGTTATGTCGATGATTCGGTCAACAAAAAAATCGAAATGTCTAGCAAATTATTTGGTAGTAAGGAGAATACAAATGTTCTGCAGTCCTCGAGTTCAACAGTTTCTGAGTCAACAGATGGTTCATCATCATCATCAACTTTTTCATCATCAAAAATCTGTTACTGGAAATAACAATTGTACCATGATTTTCAACATATATGACGATGAAACAAAATTTTCTAATATAAATAAGACTACTAACTTTTAAAAAAGTTAACTGTCAGTTTTACAAGTTAGTGACTTGATAAAATAAACTTTCTCGATTAATATTGTGTTTTTGGAAACTGACATTTACGAATGGGAAACAAATAAAATTTTTATTCTACTCCAGAAATCTATCTCCAACATACATGTACAAATGGTGGCTCACCCTGTCCATTTCATAGTACGAAAGAAAAGCAAGGAAAACGAAAATTTCAAACTCTTGCGGTATTTCCAGTGAGGGGGAAGAGGTGAACAAAAAGAATGAAGGCATGTAGCCTGATACCTGACCATGATGCAAATGGCCTATTCCCAGACATACAGGCTTACAGAAGTGTTTCACAGGATTTGAAACTTCCACTAGGGATGATCCTGAGCGCCGACTGGATTAACTGAATAATATTGCTGTAGTCTTTGTCGGATCTCTCAGGCTTTCTTCCTCTTATCGATTCTATACGCTATTCAGGGACAATCTATCTGAGCGGTTTATATCAATTGGAGGCGATATCACGAGAACTCGCGATTGAGACAGCGTAGTTGAATGTCTTACACAAAATCCTCTCCTCTAGAATATTGTTACATTTAAAGGTAATCAAATTGTCTGAAATAATTTATTTCCTCAATTACTACGCCAATTGATTTATACAGTTTATTCTTATTCATTCATACAATAACTTATTTACTTCCACCACTTTTCACTTCGAGAAAATCGAAACTATACTCGTTTCTACTCAGATAATGTTGTGATTCTTCACCTCGCTGTATTGTAAGTCGTATAAACCTTTTTGGTCAAATTTTCTAATTGATGAATAGAGGCGAAAAAGAAATTTCGAATTCTGAATAGAATTCATGCAATTTTTTCAATGAAAGTATCAATACTGATTCTTCCATGTTTCGAGGCTATATACAGGGTGAGTCGGGAGGAACGGACCAAACTTCAGGTGTGTATTCTAAAGCTCGAAATAATATAAAAAAACTCATTTGTTGTTATCCGATTTTCATTTGTTCTCAAACTATAGCGTCATTATAAAAAACAACATTTTCTATATAAAAATGGTTTTATTTATAGCATTATTTTAATAAATGCACGAAAATCCCGCCAGACGAAACACATTCGTCTGCGAAGGGCGCTCGATGCTTTTCTGATTGATTCGTGCTTTATTTTAAAAAGCAATGCCGTATTTCTAATGCGTCGAATTAGAGCATCCCGAGTGTCAACTTCAACTTTGTATACCTCGTTCTTGAACCAGCCCCACAAACATTAGTTCAATGGTGTGAGGTTTGGAGATTTTGGAGGTCAACTAATACGACCACAGCGACCAATCCATAGTCATAGAAACTCTTGATCTGAATATTGGTTGAACTTAATTAAATATTCTAATTACCCTATAGTTTGCAAACAAATGAGAATCGGATAACAACATTTGAGTTTTTTGGAATTCTTTCGACCTGAAGAATACACACCTGAAGTTTGGTCCGTTCCTCCCGATTCACCCTGTATATATAATATAAGAAAGGCCCTTGCGCAAAAATTTGAGCACTAATTTGTCAGGGGCCAAAACTTCACGAGAAGAAATTGTTGCCACACAATGAACATAAAGAAAACACTTTGAACTCTTAAGCGTAACGTTTCGGACTCTAAATCAGACTCCTTCGTCAGACAATTACTAGTTTTCATTCAACTTCGTATGATCGAAGCTGACCCGGCAGACTTTGTACTGCTTCAATCGTTAAAAAGCAACTTTAATATTATTATAAACTATCATGGTGTAATACCTTGAAAGTGGACATAAAATTGTCCTGTACAATTAGTCCAGTCAATGAGGACGAAAATTAGGCATTACTCACGAATTATATCAAGATGCTTCGATTTTGATAAAATTTTGGATATAAGCTATACTTGTCTCCTACTCCATTTCTTTCAAATTTTGTGACATTTCTGTCATAAATATTTATAAATCTCCGAACATTATTTGGCCAAGAAATCTTAATGCTGATGTTTTTTAAAGTAGCAAATGCATTTCCAAAATGCCTTCGATTTATTCTGAATAATCGGTTTCTTTTCTGCTTTTGTCTTTTTTCATTTCAGATTAAGAATTACGAGTCGTTTTGGGAAGAATCTGTGTATCCGAGACCATCGACGGATATCATGAAGATGATCACACTGATGTCTTTCAAGATTTTCCTGATATTTTATGTTATTTTGTTTACGGGGAGGCAGGTTTTTTCGGCTGAGGTTTTTTCCCCTGGCTGTATAGTATCGTATGATTCAAGTGTTGATAGTATCGTATGATTCTATAGTATCATACAAAGAATGTTATGATACCCCGTCCTTTTTTTACCTCAGCTTAGGTACTTTTTGTTTCAACATTTATTGTATTATTTTAGCTCTCTTTTTCATAAGAATATATATATATATATATACTCCTACCCTATGCCGATTTATGCTTATCATTTTTAAGGGGTGAAAACAACCCCTTCATCCAAAATTGAAAGAAACTTGTTCTAACGTAAATCAAAGTAATTTTTGGGCCTCAGTAGCGTTTTATGAAGTTTCATGAAAGTCTTCATATACTTCAAGACCATATATAAACTACCCCCTTTCAGCATAAAATGTGTAAAAATGGGTCTTCTTTAATATAATTAATTAATTTCAATCAATTTTATAACAGTATTTTGGATCAATGTTAGTTTTAGTTATTTTTACTTTTCAACCCCTAAAAGAAACTCCTAACCTGTCAATTATTTCTTCATCTTTGCCAAAGATTGGACCACTCTTTTAGCAGTTAACACCTGCACATTCCTCACATGTAGCGTTACAAAAAGACTCAGTCTCCTGCAGGTGCATGACGCATTGCATCCTTTTTTGCAGTTACAAAAAATCATTTTCAACAATTTTTGTGGTGCAGGTGTTTTTTGTGGGCTGCAAATATTCATTGGTACTATTCCAACCGCAATGAACTGAATTGAGCGCTTTATTATCCAGCCAATTTCGTTGATGATTTTAGGCAAGCATTTTTTTCATCGGCAGCCGTCTATTTTGGAATTCCCGGTAATCGTTGTCGAAAGTCACTAGACAAAAGAATAAATGCTCCCTCAAAAAATCCGTTAAGGCAACTCAAAATACACAGTAATATAATAGTAGAACGGAGATTTGTTCAAAACATTTCGTCATGAAATTTTTCGTAGTGTTCGGATGAAAGATAGGTGTAATAACACATGAACTCAGATGCGTTAATATTATTAGAAAATGTAGCACACCGAATCAATATCAAATATAACACTTTCACGAAAACGCTATTGACCGCAGTGATACCTACCGGCGTTATTCGCAAGAAGAAAAATGATTTCCTATATTTTTTCCATTTCATCAAATTTTTCAGAGTTTTCAAGTATTTTATGTTAACCCCGTCGTACAAGAATCCAACAAAAGATCTTTCATAACAAACAGTTCATCCAATTTTGAGTTATAAATGGTGTAACCAACAATATGTCCGACTTAGTTTCATATATTAAGATACTAAGGTCCCCAGATTGAAGTCGTGTAAAGCTTTTTGGTCAAATTTTCTAATTCATGAATAGGAGCGACAAAGAAATTGGCAATCTGAATGAAATGTATACAATTTATTCAATAAAGATCTTATTTCTGATCCTTCCATCAGGTTTCCTGGTTTTGACCTTCCCAGGAAATATGGTCTGTTTCAAATCGTATAAGAACAGGCCATGGTTTGCAACAGCTTGCTCTTCCGATGGATATCGGTTGAGAGCCCTATTTGTGAATGCAGCGAAAATGATGAGACTATAGGACATCTTACAAATAGTTGCCCCATAAATTTCAAGATGGGTTCTAGGTTATTCACATGCATATCAGAAATGGATGGTTATTTTCTAAATAATTTAATTTATTTTAAATAATTCGTTTCTTTTCTAGTTTTGTCTTTTTTCATTTCAGATCAAGAATTGTGAGTTGTTTTGTGAAGAATCTGTTCATCTGAGTCCATACATGGATGACATGAAGATGTTCTCTTAGATCACTCTGATGTCTTTCAAGATTTTCCTGATATTTTATATTCTTAGTAATTTTTTTTTCGCGGGCGAGGCAAGGATTTTTTTCTGTATGGTTGTCCTGTGATGCACCAATCTCAGCTTGGTACCTTTTTGTTCTCTGAATCAAAAGAATTTATACGTATATTTCTATTTTGAAGTCCTACACTCTCTACTCCTATACGAAGAACCCCGCAGAAATTGCGAAACGTATGTACCCGATTCCTCCCGAGACACCGCGAGCAATTCAACGCATCCCGCCACATACCTATTTCTGACCCCGCCGAGCCCTAAATCTCCGCGAACGATATACATAATAATGTCTGGACTCGCGTCCATATTTTGTCGCGCTGCGTCCCGAGTTAGAGCGTGAAATGCGAGCTTTTCGCTCTACGGAGGGGCCGTGACTGAATTATTGCAAATTTGAATAATATATATTTCGGGCTCACCGGATTACCCCAATAATGCGGACTGATTTATGACGCGAGTACCGCAAATCCCGCGTCGCCCTTATTCGAGAAACTGTCGCTTGCGCGGAACGCGGGCGATCGCGATTTATCGACGGGGAAAGTGTGTTACACGCCGCGCGAACAAGGGATGTGCGATAGGGGTAGGTGTGATCAATGCTGGCCTGAGGGTTTACGAAGGAAGATTTACCGCAAGAAATGCATACATTCTCGAGAATCTTAGTGAGAATTCATTTCGGACCAACCTACCCTGATTTATGTCAAGAGGAGGTAGTGGGTTTACGCGCGCGATGTTGATTGGTCCATCACTCCTACTTCGTATTGGCTTGATTTTGGTCTTTTCAAATACCAGCAACCATGCGCAATTTACCAGAGGAGTTTCTCCCCTTTTATTCATGTTGTTCTTATGTTTATATATCTCAATGGCTTCCATGTTCATCCTACGATAGAAACTTTTGATGTTCGAAATGGCCTCTGCCTTTGAGAAAACAATATTGTATTCATCTGTTAGAGCATGTTCCGCTAGTGCGGATTTTTCTGTCTGATTGAGTCGACAGCATAGTTCATGCTCCTTAACCCAGATATGCCTATTGTCCTTTTGAAAGGACAGTCGATAGTTCCCTGTAAATCGTGTGGCTATGGAATTTTGAACACTCCTCCATAGGTGTCTTCACTGTAGGAACTCTGCCTAGAGTATTCTTTAAAGTTATGAAGCCGTTGTAGCCAATTAAATTGTGTTGTTTACTTTTGAGAGATTGTTTCAGGAATGTCTACTAATGATATGCAGTATGCGCAATGCTTGAAATTAGCAAAGTGATTTTCATTTCATATTTGACAATAATATTTATCAGATAGAGGTTAAACTGCATTAACAAAGCCCTGAGAGTTACGATCGAATCAACTTGAAAACATTATTACCTATAAGGATTTCAAAATTCATGTTTGAACATGGCTGTCCTTTTAAAAGGATGATAGGAATATGAGTATTGAATTCCGACTTCTCGGATTTCCAGGGGCGTAACACTTCATGCGGTTTTGTCTTCTCTGGAAGATGATGCCGATGGAAAAATTTTGCAGGAATCTCAAATTACCATACTTTACCCTCTGAACTGCAATAATGACCTCACCGATGAAGATTCTGGCGAAGAAAATGAAGCTTCAATTGACAACCTTCCAGGTAGTGAACTTGTGACAGAAGCGGAATTTGAGTCGATACATTAGTTCATATAGAACCAACATCCGCGGCAAAAAGTGATATTTCGCCATTATTTGCTATTGTTTGGACATCATGGCACAAAATGCATGGCAACTACATGGGTTGCCGAATGGTGAATTGGAACAACTTGCCTTTCGCAGAAGGATTGTAGTGCCACTTCTGGAATCTAACTCTGAATCCAGAAAACGTGGCATGCCATCCAGTCTTGAGAACGTCGATTCACGATTTGATAGGATTGATCACCTCGTGAGTTCCCAAGAGAAGCAGACACGATGCCGTGTGTGTCATAAAAAAGTCAAAACAAAATGTGTCAAATGTGATGTGGCACTCCATATTGAATGTTTTATAAGATATCACAAGCAACAATCATAAACACATTCATTATAGAATGTTTTATGTTATTTTCTCGAAATATATTTTATTTTGGTTTCAATAAAAATTTTGCAATATGTGTTCATATTTATATCGCATTTTCCTATTGTCCTTTTAAAAGGACACCCTATCTAATCTATATTTTGCTATTTTTGAAGAAAGTTGCAGCACTAATTCATCAAACTGATGTATTTAAAACATGTTTCCTTAAAAAAATTATCCGATTTCGAAAAAAAAAAATTCAGGCATATCTGGGTTAATTCTCGTATTGATACTCCGTTTTGTGGTACCCACACTCACAGATATCTACACAAGTAGTCCAATCATCATCCTCAACAGAAACGAGGAGTTATAAAAACACTCGTAGACAGAGCCCGACGATTGTGCGAGCCGGAATTTCTGGAGGATGAACTTGAACATCTACAGCATGCATTCGTCGCTAACGGATATAATGCTGAAGAAATTCAGAGGGCAATAAGACCAAAACTTTCCACACGTGATGATAACACGTCACAAGTCACCCCCAATGAAAGAACTATCTTACCATATATCCTTAAGGTCATCGATAGAATCAGGCACAATATAGAGACCGTCTAGAAGCCAACTCAAAAACTTTGTCAAATGATCGTAACTTTAATAATAACTTTTATTCTCCAAAAAAACAGCATATACATTGTATAGGAGTAGTCAATAATAAAAAATCCATCAAAGTGGTCACACAAAGATTGAAAAAAAAAAAGAAAGAGTATTAGGAAAAATCAGCTATTATAAATCACCTTACAAATCTTCTAAAGACACAAGCAAAAATAGTGGAGTAATATACAAAAATACACAATTATAAAATATACAGTAGCTACAATGAAAATGAAATCTGAAATATCAGGTCAATATTTGATCTACACGATAAAAACATTTGTCTACCAAATACAGCTTAAAATTTTTTCTAAAAAGCATTGAAGACCGACTGCCCTTCACATATCCGGCAACCTATTGAAAGTAAAAGGTCCCAGTGCTTTTGGGCTGTTTTTAGATACCTGAACCCTGGGAAATGGCACATCAAGTTGATCTTTGATCATGAAGGAGTCATAATGAACGAAAACATTGACACATCTCAAAGATTAAAAGTGACGGAAGCGTCAAAATTCCATAAGTCTTGAAGAAAGTTACGCAACTCTCTCCTGGCGGTGAACCAAACATTACGCGACAAACACATCCTATGACCCAGCCGATTTCCCCCATAGATAAAGAAGGTTCGCTCTAAAGTCTAAACCATAGGTTCATGGCGTCAGAAACCCTTCAACACATAGAGGATAGCTGAGTGTCATCTCCATCTGACAATACCACAGACGTGTCGTCTGCATAGACAGTGAAGGAGCCATCACATATCTTCACAATATCATTCATATAAAGTAGAAATAGAGTTGGCTCCAAGACAGAGCCTTGGGGAACTCCAACATCAGCTTGCGACCTATTCATTGAACGACCACTGCCCACTTGGACAAAAGACAAATTCGACCCACTCTCTCAACTCGGTATTTACAGGATACCTTGTGACTGCGGCAAATTCTACATTGGTACAACGAAACTGATCAGTATCAATATGAGAATTAAGGAGCATGAACGATGCTGTCGACTCAATCAGACACAGAAATCTGCACTAGCGGAACATGCTCGAACAGATGGACACAATATTGTTTTCTCAAAGGCAGAGGCTATTTCGAACATCAAAAGTTTCCACCCTAGGATGAACATGGAAGCCATTGAGACATATAAACATAAGAACAACATGAACAGAAAGGAAGAAACTCCTTTGGTACATAGCGCATGGTTGCCGGTATTATAAAAGACCAAAATCAAGCCAATACGAAATGGGAGTGATGGACCAATCAACATCGCCCGCGTAAACCCACCGCCTACCCCCGCCATAAATCAGGTTATAAGTTACGCCTACGTATCGAATCCAGCATCACTTTCGGAAATTCAGCGGTCGAGTTACAACCTCAGACCAATAATCCTCTGAAGCCGCTTGCTGTTGTAGGCGAAATGTTTGTTGGAATAATACCTGATAGACCACGGCTTACAAGCCCGGAAGACTCTCTTTATGTCAATAAACATAATACCACATACTCTTATCCCCCTTTTCTCCAAATTTTTTTTCAATATTTTGAAAAGTATTTCGACGAAAGCAACGATCTGAGTACGAATGTATTCAGAATCAAATGTTCTATCTAAATCGAAAACAGAAATGAAAAAAAAAATTTCTTGAAATTTTGAAATTTTTTTTATTCGCTGTGGAAAGTTTTCAGGCTCCAAAATATTTCAGCTCGGTAGATAATGTCGAACAATATCATAATCCCAATTTTCAGATTCCAAATGGGTCCAGTTCCAGTTCCCCAGACACGCCGTAGAACTAGGTACACCCTGTATATAGCAGAGTGTCCACAACTTTTCTGTGTCATGTAGTTTTCCCCAATTTCCCCGGTCCATTTAGAAGTGTCTCGTGCCGAGCCTGTCGCTTATTTCGCTTTTTATGGCTACTTCCTGCATCGGTTACATCTCAATCGAGAACATCCCCTAGTCGCTGTTTGGAACAGCGACCCTTCATAAAAATATTCTGGTAATAAAAAGTTTCGCCCGTTTCCCCTATCCGATGATAATAATTTTGTCACTAAGGAGCTAACATCGGATTGTCGTAAAATATCAACATAAAAATCTAGACATAAAACAGTTTGGATAAACACCATTTTATCACAGAATAAAAATGTTGGAATTGATTCCTACTTGTGTTAAGGGGTGCTACTGAGTTTTTCATAGTAGCATTCATTGCATTTCCGATTTATTTCTTTCCGAAAATGGAGTTTTCTTCATAGGTTTGTTGGATCATGCGGAGGGCATACTAATCTAGTTCTGTCGATAGCAGATCTTTGAATTAAATCATCATTTAGTGCGTAAATTAACGGAAAAACATTGGTGGATAGAAAAAGAAGTGCAATATCCCAGCAAACACGGCGATGCATTGTAGTGTTTACCTTCCCACACGCTCGATTTTCATCCAAATGTCCTCCACATGAAGTACGCATTTCGGAAAAATGAATATGCGATCGTAAAACTGGTCACAAATGATATTCCATTTCTTGTCACATTTGTGACGCTCATGCGAGTTACTTTTGAGACCACTTTTCTTTATTTTCTTCCGACGTCGCATAGAAATTTTGATGTGATACTTAGAGAGAGAGAGAGAGAGAGAGAGAGAGAGAGATTTATTGGTGAGCATTACAAATAACAATATTGTTTTCACACGTCATTAAAAAAATTAATTACAAGCTAAAAATTCAAAAAAAAAAAAAACCCGAGCTCCGGACAGGATCATGCACAATCAGCCCCATCGAACATCGAAAGTCAAGTCATAAAATTCGTCGATTGAATAAAAAGCCTTTGCAGCCAACATCCTTTTCATCATCAATTTGAATCTATTCATCGTCATATTCTTCAGCCCACAAGGAAGTTTATTGTACAGAGACACCGCAGGGAATCCAGGGGCCTTAAAGATATTTTTGCGTTCATAAATATTATACCATCTTTAAAGCAAGTGATTGAATCATTGATTGCAGGAGGATACTAAAAAAATTCCTTCGAACAAAAAATACAAGAATTAGTAACGTCAAAATAGAATACATTAGAATACAAAAAAAGGAAGAAAGAAACAAAAAAATGTATAATATAAGTGTGAGAATTAATTATGCAGTTAGGTTTTCAATCGGCCTTTCCTTCCTCTGTTTGGCATGTCGCAACTATTTCTTCACATAGATTTCGAAGTCCGAAACTCCACTGTTTTTCCACACCACATCTGAAAAGAATGAAAGTAAAAGTAAAAATAATTTTTTTTGCTAGATAGTAATAAGTTCGATTATTTGAGAAACAATATTAGATTATAGAAGTATTGAACATTTCTCTTCTCCATCCTTCGATGAGTGATTAAGGAACAGTAATTTCGGACTTGAGCAAGTTCAACAATTTTGTTTAACTATTCAATTTATTAGTTCAACTCATTTCAATTGATGCGATATAGAGCTCTTTCTTCTGATTTCAAATATACATACCTTATTGGGATTATTTCTGGCAGTGTTCTGAAAATATAGATATTTTCTTCTGAATCTGTGGCAGCTGTGGAATGCCACACGAGAACGATGCGATTTTTTCATATCAAAGTAACCGTGGATAAGGAAACACCTGATATTTATATGGTTTATATTTTTACCGAAAGTTAAATGAGGAACTAATGACCTCCATTTACTTCTATATAGAGTCGATATCTTTTTTTAAGTTTTCGAGGATTTTACCTACCATTCATGGAATATATTGAGGTTGTCATTTTCTTCCTCTATTCTGAATTCAACGCCTTCAATATCTTACGGACGGGCCATATTTCAAATATCCTCATGAAAAAGTGTCTAATAATATTAAGTAGGGACTATCAGGTGGCCATAAAATGGAACTTCGATATAAAGAAATCACAGCATTCTCGAGTGGCGTTTTACAGCTGCCTTAGATTCAGACAAAATAACCTATAATTTTCAGAAACTGCCAGAAAAAACTTCAATGAAGCATATATATTTGAAATCAGAAGAAAGAGCTCTTTCGATTAGGTAGGATGTGCCATTTGAAAAAACAACACTTCACATAGAATCTTCAAGTTAACGATGCCTCAAAGCAATTTTTAGTACTGAATTCTGAATGACAATAAAAATACTGCAAATTTGCCCATTTGAACTTTTGTGTACGACTTATATTAACTGAGATAGCTATTGAGTAAAATATAAACAATCATCCTGTATATGACGCTCAACATGATTACGTCTTTTTTCCCAACGTTGTCTAACCCTTCTTCAGCTATCATGTGAACCCAATGAGAATCGAGAATAATCAGATTCCAATCCTCATTCCAATGTTGTCGTCACTGCATCACTGTATTCGTTGCCGGCGATGCTCAACAGTAAGAGGTAACAGATGGTCCAAAACCCAAAAATGTTCACGTTTTTTCCTTCAAATTTTAATCATCAACTCCTTGCCATACAATGTTTGACCAACAAGAAAAAATTGAATTTGGACAGATAGAAATGTTACAATTTCTTTGCCAATTAGTATATCTACGCTGACTTAAGAAACATGGTAGGTATATGAAAAAAGTATTTGTTGCGACTTCAAGAATTCATTGTGGAATTATATGTACAAATCGAAGACTCACCCTGTAGTTTTCTGAGACGATTAATATTACTCGAGTAGGACGATCCAGAATCACAACTTTACATAAAGGCGTCGCAGTCAATGATGAAAATTGCCAGGAAACTAACTCTATTACAAGCTGATGGTAGCCCCGATAAAAGTAGATATCTCATTCTTGGGCGCAGCCTTAAATCTGCCAACTTACATAGAACGTAGAAAATCGTTTAATCTGAATAGCGGGAGGTGGAAATCTTCTAATTCAGACAGTCTATTAACTTCTTTTCAAAGGCGGGCATTGACTAATCGTTGGATCTTTTTAATCTTCTTATTTTCTCATCTCGGTGTTGTGGAACACCGAGGAGAAAACTAGGGTTTTTTCATGGTGAAAATAAGATTGACGATGAGAGAAATAACTAGAGAGGCTTCAAATAGAATTTTAATAAGAGGAATGAAATTATTTTCTTGAACTATAAATTCAATTTTGATATTTCTTACAGATTTTTGTTTGTTAACTGATGCCTTTTCTTTTAATTCTTTTGGTTTTTCCTCTCCTGCGTAGATATTTTTCGCAAATTCTTGGGGTCTTTCCCATATTCAAAGATGAAACAAATGAGAAAGTTTTCATTGCTATTAACACCTCGGAATCCCAAATGAAAAAAAGACGAGATCATAGCTGTAAATAGAAAATACTGTAAACATTGCCTTTTTCCTTCCTGTGTCTAAAATCTAGGAAAAATCAAGTCATCAGGGAATGTATGCATTTTTAACCAAGTAAAAAAAACACTTTCAGACAATTATCTTCTACAGATGTAACACTTTTTTTTATATTGAAGAATAAAACACATAGTTAATTGAGATCAAAATCAGGTTATCGGATCTCCTGTGTAAATTATGATGAATTAATAATATATCCAAATACTAAAAACTATGTTGAAGATTGAATGACACAGCTTGAAAATGATTGCATACACAATTCAAGATTGAAAATAATGTGAGAAACAGATACGCAAGAAATTTTGCTAATCAAGAATCTCAGTCAACCATGGATAAGTTTTGCAGGATCTTACTATTGTTAGGGCAGCTACGAAAAATCTGAATTATGTTGGTAATATCCTACCAAAAACATTTCAGTTGCAGTGGTACTGAGAAATAACTTTGACATACATTTTTTATGTTTTAATTAGCCCACAGAAAATTGTTTGAATTTGCCAATTAAGTTCTGTTGATATACAGGATTGCGATTACGTATGGAACCAAGTAAATGTTTCTTGAACAATAATATTGACATACTTCGTCATGAGTTCAATATAACCGATGATCATTAATATTTCAATACGATTTCTCCCACTGGAATGAAGCATTCTTCAAAGTTAAATGGAATTTATTTAAATTAGAATTTAACACTTGCGCAACAGTTACCGCTAGATCGTACTCGTTTATTATACTTACTATGCATAGACACAACATATATGAACAATATTATATGAACTTTTTTCTGCGGTAATGTAAAAAAAGAAAGAAGAAGTTGAGGATATTTCAGGTTCAACTAAAAGTATATGATCAACATAAAATTGTACATCGGATACATTTTATGCCATTGCACATATCTGCAAAATTTAAAAAATATTGTAATTTTCGTTCAGAAGATATTTACTTGGGTCCATACTTTATCCTAACCCTGTATAAAATCCTTGAAATAAAAGACCTATTTACTCTGGATTTGAGTTTTTCTTGTCTTGTGGAATAATCATCAGATCAATAAATAAATCACATAGAAATTCAACTGATAGATCTCTTCTGGTGAGTAAATTTTAAGAAAAAGAAAATTCTTTGCCTTAACGAAGGCACATCGAGAACATTTTTGAAACATAGATGAATTCAAAATAGTAATCATCGAAATGAATACCATTTTCAATTCCCAGGCTCAGAGATCTTTTATCATGAGGTTGGAGAAATGATATTAGATTTTGTCACTGAGATGAGAGATATACCGGTTTCGGCCTTGTTGGGCCTCATCAGTATCCCGCACATCTCAGGACAAAATCTTCATAAAAAACTTCAGAATTTATAGCAATTGGTTGTGAAGTAATGAGTAAAATATTACAAAGTACAAAGGTGGTGACATCCAATTGCGTCAAAATGAAGTTTCACATCTCCAATCAAATGCAAAAAAAGAAATCTGTACTTCCTCTTGCACTGAATGAGATTTTAGCTGTGGTTCTATTCAGGGCCCGCTTGCTAGTTTCTCAAAGTGATGGAAACGCCCAATTCTTTTTGTGACTGTGAAGCCTGATGTTTTTAAGAAAAAGAAAATTCTTTGCCTTAAGAAGGCACATCGAGAACATTTTTGAAACATAGATGAATTCAAAATAGTATTCATCGAAATGAATACCATTTTCAATTCCCAGGCTCAGAGATCTTTTATCATGAGGTTGGAGAAATGATATTAGATTTTGTCACTGAGATGAGAGATATACCGGTTTCGGCCTTGTTGGGCCTCATCAGTATCCCGCACATCTCAGGACAAAATCTTCATAAAAAACTTCAGAATTTATAGCAATTGGTTGTGATGTAACGAGTAAAATATTACAAAGTACAAAGGTGGTGACATCCAATTGCGTCAAAATGAAGTTTCACATCTCCAATCAAATGCAAAAAAAGAAATCTGTACTTCCTCTTTCACTGAATGAGATTTTAGCTGTGGTTCTATTCAGGGCCCGCTTGCTAGTTTCTCAAAGTGATGGAAACGCCCAATTCTTTTTGTGACTGTGAAGCCTGATGTTTTTAAGAAAACGAAAATTCTTTGCCTTTACGAAGGCACATCGAGAACATTTTTGAAACATAGATGAATTCAAAATAGTAATCATCGAAATGAAAACCATTTTCTAAAATCTCATTCAGTGAAAGAGGAAGTACAGATTTCTTTTTTTGCATTTGATTGGAGATGTGAAACTTCATTTTGACGCAATTGGATGTCACCACCTTAGTACTTTGTAATATTTTACTCATTACTTCACAACCAATTGCTATAAATTCTGAAGTTTTTTATGTGGATTTTGTCCTGAGATGTGCGGGATACTGATGAGACCCAACAAGGCCGAAACCGGTTCATCTCTCATCTCAGTGACAAAATCTAATATCATTTCTCCAACCTCATGATAAAAGATCTCTGAGCCTGGGAATTGAAAATGGTATTCATTTCGATGAATACTATTTTGAATTCATCTATGTTTCAAAAAAGTTCTCGATGTGCCTTCTTAAGGCAAAGAATTTTCTTTTTCTTAAAAACATCAGGCTTCACAGTCACAAAAAGAATTGGGCGTTTCCATCACTTTGAGAAACTAGCAAGCGGGCCCTGAGTAGAGCCACTGCTAAAATCTCATTCAGTGAAAGAGGAAGTACAGATTTCTTTTTTGGCATTTGATTGGAGATGTGAAACTTCATTTTGACGCAATTGGATGTCACCACCTTTGTACTTTGTAATATTTTACTCATTACTTCACAACCAATTGCTATAAATTCTGAAGTTTTTTATGTGGATTTTGTCCTGAGATGTGCGGGATACTGATGAGGCCCAACAAGGCTGAAACCGGTTTATCTCTCATCTCAGTGACAAAATCTAATATCATTTCTCCAACCTCATGATAAAAGATCTCTGAGCCTGGGAATTGAAAATGGTATTCATTTCGATGATTACTATTTTGAATTCATCTATGTTTCAAAAAAGAGTAAATTTTAATTGCTCGAAATAGATCACAAGAAAAAAAAATCATTATGAGCTGAAGAATGGGAATAGGAATAAGATTGAAGAAACACACTGCAGAATAGCACAACGTTCAGTACTGATCTTCAATTTTCCATATTTTGGATTAATAAATATACTGGATGGAGGGAATACGAAAAGCAATGAGGGATAGAAACCTACAAATAGGAGAATGGGAAGATCGCAAACGATGGAATCTAGGCATCGGACAACGTCATCGCACGTTTTAAACCGATATATATATATATATATAAATATACTGTTCCACGAGAGTTAGGGATATCGTTTTTAATCCTTTTGAAAAGTATGTAATCTTCAAGCAAATCGCTGTAAAATCATTTAAAACTCAATAACAACTTGAATCGATCCAAAAAAAATCACACATTTCGTCAATCTGGTCGCCTTTATTCTGAAGTTTCGTTCTTTGCATATGCTTAATTGATGTTCTTATTTCGAAATGGAGTCAGTTTATCAACGGCGATTTGAAACGAGTTTTCTGAAAATGGCAAGACGTAAATTAACTAACAAACGCTGAGGCTGACAGGGCTATCGGAATGCTGCAGGGTGGCTTAACTTAGGTTGTTGTAGTGGAAAGGCTCCAAGTCAGCCAAATGTCTCGACCTTGAAATAGGTTCAGGGAGAAAGGTTTCGTTTTGGAAAGACCATGGCTTGGTGTGCGACGAAAAACAGCACCTGCTCAGGATCGTTTCGGCGAGAAGAAAGCCTACATATTCGTGTAGAATGCTACGGAATACTCTTCAAAATGCAGATGGGGTCAAAGTTTCTATCCAAACTATCGGATGACGTTTGAAAGGTGAATCTAGGTTCTAGACGTCCATAAAGAGGAGTTCCATTAACACGTGACCATAAGCGTTGAAGACTGAAATGGGCAAGGCAACATATAGGGAAACATAGGGAAAATGTTCTATGACATTACAGAATTTAAGAATTATTTCAGTAATGTTTTAGGTTTTGAAATGTTTGGAAGTGTATGTTTATTTTTAAAATAATCTTATGACCTGTCCAATACAAAATTTCTTGTCTCGATGGATTAATAAATGCTTATTATTGTTATTATTATTATCATTATCAATTGGAAAGATCAATGACGTAGTATCCTCCTCATTGATGAATCCAGATATGCCAAAAATTCTTCCCAATTTTTTGAGAGTTGCAAACTTGTGTATACATTGCTCTGATGAATCTTTAAAAATCAGAGATACATAATGTTTTTCCAATTTATTGTCAATTCTGACTGGCCAAATAATGAGCTGAGTCTGTCTATGCCCGTTCTGTTGTTGATAGTTCGATATAGGCCCAGCTCAGGAGTGTTCCTGTTCCTTTCTACTCAGTTATACTTTTTCTGGTTCAATCTTCGAGTATTTCAGTGGAATTGTTTGGTTTGTCCTACATAGCAAGTATCAAAGTCAACTTAACAACTTCATCATTGAGGTAAAACTCTGTTGTGAGAACTCGAATTTCATTGAACATTCCTTGTTCATGTTAAATCGACTCTGGAGACCATGCATTAACAACATTTCCATCTTTACCAACCTTACTCGCACAACGTACGTGCCAAAAAAAACACACGAAAACGAAAAATGGGCCACTGTTAACCTACGAGTCCTTGGACCCATCAAAGGAAACATTCATATTCCCACAACGTGGGGGAGTTTCTATGCTGATTATGCCACATATTTCTGGTACCCTCCCGTCTGTATCGCAAGAGAATTATTGGAGTGATCCCAGATACAAATGGCATCTTTGTATGTTGAATACGACGAAACTTCAACGAAGAGCTGGGTCAGCGATGATGCATCGCGCAACGTGGAGAAACTTTAATCTGGAAGGTGCCCCGGATGACTGATAGGGAAAGTTTTTGGAATCCGCGGGCGGGGTGAATTAAGGCCATAAAATTGATTGCGAAGGGTTGTGGGGGACTGCGTTGTCGTTTTCAGTAGGTCATTGTACAGGGTGGGCAAAATTGGTGATACTTGAACCACAACTTTTTAACTGTGAGAGATAGAGGAAAATGAATGACACGTTACGGTGGTCTTCTTTAGCGAAACTGATAATGCCATCCACTGCATTCCTCTATCTTCTTTTGTTTTCGAGTTATAGGACAAAATCGAAATTTCGGCGATTTCAACTTTGGCCATTACCTCCGTTTTTGTTTGTGCTAGGATGTTGAAATTAACATTATACGAGCCTTTTTTTAAGCAAAAGGCAGCTCCTATTCAAACACGAATGCGAAGTTCGCTCCTTCGTTGCTCGTTTTTGATAGCATGAGTGACAGAATTGCCTTCTGCAATGAGTATTAGACGATATTTTCTCTATTTCAGTCAAGTTTTGTGGGATACTCTCGAAATTCAAATAATAATTCAGGTTAGTGACTTTTATGTTTTATCTTGGCAGTTGGCCCATCTTCATTTGAAAAAAGATGGATAAATTGATAGAAGATTTTATAGATGTTTTTATCCTTATTGAATAATGTAACAGTTTCTCTGATGATTCATAATGATATACTTCCAGGGCTCTTTGTTCTGGAATGCTTGTTGTTCGTGAGGAAAAATACTCAATATTCTGATGATGCGACGAATAAGAATAAAACAAGACGTACTGTTCCTTTTATATATCCGAAACATGGTATGAGACTGACTGAAAAAAACACCAAATATATGTGTATAAGACTAATTCAATTGTTTGCCGAAGTGTTTTATTAATATTACTACTGTAAATAAGATCAAATATGAAATATGTAAATTAATTATGAATATGGAGCCTTATTCTGTTAGAGAATTCCTGGAATTTCCATTCGAAAACTATGTTCAATCACGAATGCGAAGTTCGAAAACGAGCTACGAAGGAGCAACTTTTCGATAGCATGAGTGTCGGAATTGCCTTCTGCAACGAGTATTAGACGATATTTTCTCTATTTCAGTCAAGTTTTGTGGGATACTCTCGAAATTCAAATAAAAATTCAGGTCAGTGACTTTTATGTTTCATCTTTGCAGTTGGCCCATCTTCATATGAAAAAAGATAGATAAATTGATAGATAGAAGATTTATTAAATGTTTTCATCCGTATCGCATAATGTAACAGTTTCTCTGATGATTCATAATGATATACTTCCAGGGCTCAATGTTCTGGAATGCTTGTTGTACGTGAGGAAAAATACTCAATATTTTGATGATGCGACGAATAGGAATAAAACAAGACGTACTGTTTCTTTTATATATACGAAACATGGTATGAGACTGACTGTAAAAAACACCAAATATATGTGTATAAGACTATTCAATTGTTTGCCGAAGTGTTTTAATAATATTACTACTGTAAATAAGTTCAAATGTGAAATATGTAAATTAATTATGAATATGGAGCCTTATTCTGTTAGAGAATTCCTGGAATTTCCATTTGAAAACTATGTACAATCACTGATTTGATGGTTTTTCGTTTTTCTTTTGACGTTTTCTCCTTTCTTTTGTGAACAAATGATTTTGAGAATAAACTTCATATTATTATTATTATTATTATACAGTGTTAGGATGAAGTATGGAACCGAGTAAATATATTTTCAACGAAAAGGGCAATATTCATGAGATTTTGTAGGAGTACTGAACTCTAACGAGCCGAAACTGGTGTGAACTAACATTTTTTTCATTGTGCTCTGTGGCCTCCATGAGAATCCGTCGAAGAAATTCCCGAAGAACCCCGCATCTCAGAGAATGTCTACCATATTTCTTCCACCCTTTAAGAAACTAGAATTCCTCTTCAACAGAGTTCGATAAAAACCCTCAGGGCGAAAAAAATAAATTGGGGCCACCTGATGAACATCGGGAATTTCTCATGTTTCGTGATTAAACATAGGGAGCTCGCCTGCGGGCCTCGCCTCGCCGCCGTCGAGAACAAAAGGAAAAGAAATAAAAAAAATTTCGGAAAATTAGAGCATTCTTTTCAATTATTCGGTCGGGCGTTGGAAACACTGCTCGCATTAATTTTTATTAACGGCGTTTTAACGTTTAATGTTCATGGTCTCTAGGGCGGAGCATAATGGAGGCCTGCATGGGGAATTATTTTTCGGCATTCGTCTTTTGGAAAATGCGAACTTCCAAATAAAAAACTCACGGAAGGTAATTAATTAATTTCCTCACAATGCAGCTGAAATTCTCACGTAGTATTCCTTCTGAATGAACACATATTACACCAGGTAAAGTAGGAACAACAATAACGGGTCAAATCAAAGATAACAATCTTTCGTTAGTGATATCGGATAGGTAAAATAAGGTGGTTTAAAAAAAATAATGATGCATGAAATCATCGAGACAATGAGATTCGTCAATTCAAGGAAAGCTTTTGGAGAAGAGTCTGTACAGGTTTTCTCTCATGTTCTTTATTGAACTTAAAGTTGAGCTAACTAGCTATTTCACTGACATTATAGAAGCGAAAGTTTGTGAAGATGTGAATAATATATCGACGCTTGTTACTTTTTCACGAAAACCACCGAAACTTCACAATTATATTGTTTATCCATCAGAATAACTCATGGGCTACCATCTGTAAGGATTTTGTGTAATTTGATCATGAAACAACAACACATTTTCAAGTTGATCAAACTAATGCCCTCTGAGAACTATACTGCTCCACAAGGATTAGGGATCGTATTCAATCGTGTCGAAAAGTATGTGATCGCTGTAAAACCATTTGAAACTGAATAACAACTTGAATCGATCCAATAAAAATCAGTATGAGACATTTCGTCAATCTGGTCGCCTTTTTTCTGAAGTTTGGTTCTTTGCATATGCTTCATGAATGTTCCTATTTTTAAATGGAGTCAGTTTATCAACAGCTTCGATTTGAAACGACTTTTCTGAAAATGCCAAGACGTGAATTAACGCTGAGTCGAATAGGGCTATCGGAATGCTACAGGGTGGCCTAACTCAAGTTGTTGTAGCGGAAAGGTTCCAAGTCAGCCAAAGTGTGAAATCTCGACTTTGGAATAGGTTCAGGGAGACAGGTTCCGTGTTGAAAAGACCAAGGCTTGGTGCTCGACGAAAAACAACACCTGCTCAGGATCGTTTCATCACCGTCTCGGCGAGAAGAAAGCCTACATCTACGTGTAGAATGCCACGGAATACTCTTCAAAATGCAGATGGGGTCCAAGTTTCCATCGGAATCATCATACGACGTTTGACAAAGGCGAATCTAGGGTCTAGACATCCATTAGGAGGAGTTCCATTAACACGTGACCATAAGCGTCAAAGACTGGAATGGGCAAGGCAACATATCAATTGGAACGATCAATGGTGTAGTGTCCTTTTTACTGATGAATCCGGATATGAACGATTTTCAGATTCTCGAAGAATAAGGGTATGGACAATCTCACGCATACCCCGTAATCGTCGCTATGTCCAAGAAGTCCATCCATTCTGAGGGGGTAGTGTTATGTTATGCGCCGGGATATGTTTCAACGGGCGCACAGATCTACACATTTGTCCGGAGAAAATGATCGCCTCACACTATAGGGAGCATGTCATTGACAATGTTTTGCCAAATGTTCCCGCTGCTATTCGTGAAACCTTTCAATTTCTAGACGATAACGCTAGACCACACTGTTCAGCCATAGTGCGAGGTTCTTAATATTCCACATTTTCCAATACCTCCGCACTCTCCAGAATTGAATTGCATAGAACATGCTTGGTATATGCTCCAACGAAGATAAGATAATCATCAACCCACCTCAGAATCCTCAAATGATCCCAAAATTTCATACAATAATTTTTCAAATATTGTGAATATTGTAGCAATGAAAACTGATTTTTTAATCTATTTCGATTTGTTTAGTATTCTGATTGTTTTTTATACGCTGAGGTAATTTAAAAAGGTTTTGTACTTGATTTACCGTATTTCCTTTCTTGTTGTGTAGGAATCAAGAGATAACGGGATTTTTTATTTTTGTTTTATGTAATCTTATTGTAGTGAAGAATTTCAGTTGTTTGTTCCTATAACTGAAAATATTCAGATATTATTACCTTGTATTTTGAGTCTTTTTCATTTCAGTTCTGAAAAAAATACGTTTCAAAATTTACGTGAGGTGATTAAACGTTGTGTAACCGATTTATTGGTTCTCAATGGTTATTGCCCCCTCCCCTTATTCAGTGATTTTGAAAAAAAATTTACCAACTGAGGTTTATAGAACAGAAGGCTAAGAAGTTTTTTTACAAATATTTCATTTCCCTAAATTTTTATATTTGTATAAATTTTAGTCTGACGTGTGTGAACAATATAAAATTTTCAACATCAATTGAATTATCCATCTATCCATCTATCTGTCTCTTCTCATTTTCACTTCTTTCTGAACCAACAATCTGCCACTGTTCATCAAGAAATTTTCACGATTTCATTAGATATTCAAGCCTTGGGGTGAAGTGAATATCTTTAAAAAAAAAAGAAAATATTGAAACATTTCTCGTCGATAATATTCCAATACCATATTTTTCACCTGAATAAAGTATTCTCCATTCTACGATTAAATTCATTTTAACTTCAGATTGACACTTGCGCAACAGGTACCGCTAGATCTTACTCGTTTATTACTTACTATGCATATAAATAATATCAATTTGTTCATCTGAACATGTTTTTACGGTAATGTGACAAACTCAAAAGAAGTTGATCAACGTTCCATAATTCTTCATGTAGCTATAGAGAATTCTGACACTATATCCAGTATGTACAAGATCGAAAAGTCGAGCTCTTTGAACATCTGCAAATATATATAGGAGGTCTCATATGAATTAATTATAAAAAAAAAACCAAATTCATTCTTCGCCTTTACACTTACCTGCAAAATGTCATGAACCTTAACCTTTTCGTTCAAAAGATATTCACTTGGTTCCATACTTCATCCCAACCCTGTATATAATTATGAATTTTCAGAGAAATTGTTAGATTATTCAATGAGCAGAAAAACATCGATATAACCTCCTTTCTATACATCAATCTTTTTTTTTTCATATGAAGATGGGTTAGTGAAAATCTAGGTCATGGAGTAAACTGTAGGAATGTGCTGTCATCGAACAAGCGTAGCAGGTGGACCGATTTATGAGTTATAACTGACATATTACTGTCATCAGTAATTCCCAACTCCTTCGTCGATGAGAACCAAAACTTTATTTAATGCTATTTGGCACTCCACAGATCTGGCAATGAAAATTTTCATCTAGCTTAGAAACGTCTGCAAACTTGGAGAAGCCGAAATGCCCTCTAACGCGCTGAACGCCAAGTATCATAAAAGAACGATTTAACGACGTTCTAAATCCGGCGAAGTAAGTGAATATGAAGATGAGCTTTTTTTTATCTTCACCCCTTTCTGGAATCAACGATCCGACACTGTTCTCCAAGAAATCCTCCCAAACTCGTTAGATTTCCAACGGAACTCCTCCACGACTGACGCCCACGCAGGGCGAACGCGAGAAACGCTCCGAAAATACGGTCAGAAAATTTTTAATTAATATCTTCATCTCTCTCAAGTGAATCTGCCTCCAGACTCATAATACTAATCACCGCCATTCTTCCGAAACATTCCTTAATTACCGAGCGAAAAATGCGGACTTAGCGACAGTCGAGAGGGGGAGAAATCACAATTATTCGGGCGTCCTTGAAAGGGGAGTTAATTCGTGGGGACGCGAAAATAATTTAGGTCTCTTGTCATCGCTAATGTACGTCATTTGTTGCCCTAATTTCAATTCGGCCCCGCTTGAATTGAGGCAGGAAGGCTTTTTTGTTTCGGCGTTAATTTCAGTCTGTCGGGGATTCCTCGGACAATGCTGATACGTCGGATGGACGAATCTCTCATTAGCCGGGAGATTTTCACTTTTTTCCCGTCTTCAGAGGATCACTCGAGTTTAAATTCGGTCGGCGAACATCAGCATTTCCTTCCTTGATTTCTCCAGTTTTCTCTTTTTAATTTCCTGGATCTGGATCTCACGATGATAGTTACTTTTTGATGTAGAATATTGGGCGTTACAGGCAGAACTAGGGCGGATAAGAACAATAATGATAATAACTTGAACCGAGTAATAGTTGACAGTTGATAGTTTAAAAGGGGTTACAGTCCACTGCGATCTGATGGTCTATTGTGCCCCTGACAAAGCTTTACAGCTCGCCTTCCAGTCCCAGAGATCTTATGAAATCCAACATCTCGGAAGGCTTCAGTGAGGCTAATTCCTCACTTCTACAGGTCTCTTGACCAGGGCATTGTTTCCTTTGGCTTACATTGCCAAAGCATTCTGTGACTAGGCGAATAGGAGTTTCTTCCTCCTCCCCACAGAATCTACACTCGTCGGTGTCCGATACGCCCATTCTCAGCAAGTGCTTTCTGAAGCGACAATGCTCTGTAAGAAAGACAGTGAGGAGGTGTAGTTGGTTCTTACTGAGATCCAAATATCTTTTGGATCTTGCAGTTTCAGAATTCCGAAGGAACTTTTCGGAGTGATCCAACACTGGGAGATTCTGCCAGAGTGTTTCTCTTTCAGTTTTCTCCTGGCGAAACATTGTCAATGACATGCTCCCTATAGGGTAAGGCGGTCATATTCCCAGGACAAATGTGTAGATCTGTGCCCATACCATAACACTACCCCTCGTAATGGATAGACTTCTTGGACATAGCGACGATTACGGGTATGCGTGTCATTGTCCATACCCTTATTCTTCGAGAATCTGAAAATAGTGCATATCTGGATTCATCAGTGAAAAGAAGACTACTCCATTGATCGTTCCAATTGATTTGTTGTCTTGCCTATTCCAGTGTCTGACGCTTATGGTCACGTGTTAATGAAACTCCTCTTAATGGACGTCTAGAACCTAGATTCACCTTTTTCAAACGTACTCTGATGGTTTCGGGGCAAACTTAAACCCCATCTGTATTTTGAAGAGTATCACGAAATGTAAGCTTTCTTCTCGAAGAAACGGTGATGAAACGACACAAAAAACAGCGCTTCCAGCATATACACATGATCAGGGGGATAAATTTGATTTTAAAAATAGAGATTTTGGAAAGAAAACCTAATTATAACAGAAGATTGATCAGCAAGATGTTACAGATGAGAAAGCATAATACTGTGAATTACAGAGAAGATATACAAAACTTAAGTATTATTTACAACAATATCATATGGAGTATTATGCTGACATGAAATTGAGGTGTCTGTTGGGAGTTTGTTATTCATACGGTGTCGTCGGCTGTTCTAGTTGCTCTGTTTTGATTGATCGACAGTTGAGACTGGTGTATATTTAAAAAGAAGAAGAGGAAAGATCAGTTTCACATATTCTTGACTGGTTAACCTTCCTTTCATGTTTATGTTACCACACATGTGTCAAGGATATCTTGGTCTATAATATTTTCCGTGTTATTCATGTTTCATAAGATTTTGAATAATAAAAAATGAAATAGGATATATTGTAAGAAGAATGTCAACTAAATTGGTTATTATGAGGTTTGTACAGAAATATCGAGCCAAAGAAATGTTCATCTATCTTTTGTTATTTTAGCCTAAAGGAAGAAACCATTCAAAGTTTCGAAACGTCGGCGATATAATAAAGGATAATATTATTTTCATTGTCCAGAATTCCTGTTATAAAATAGTTAATTATATTAACATGGACGTTAATTCAAACTCGGTGATGTTTTTCGTCGCCAACCGAGCCTTGGTCTTTCCAACACGTAACCTGTCTCCCTGAACCTATTATTGAGTCAAGATATCACACACATTGGCTGACTTGGAGCCTTTCAGCTACAACAACCTGAGTTAGGCCACCCTGTAGCATTCCGATAGCCCAATTAGCCTCAGCAATTGTTAATTTACAATCTGGCTTTTTCAGAAAACTCATTTCAAATCGAAGCCGTTGATAAACTGGCTCCATTTTAAAATGAGGACATTCATGAATCATATGCAGAGAACCGAACTCCAGAAAAAAGGCGTCCAGATTGAGGAAATATCTCATACTGATTTTTAGTGGATCGATTCGAGTTGTTATTGAGTTTTAGATGATTTTGCAGCGATTTTCTCGAAGATTACATACTTTGCAAAACGATTGAATACGATATCACCTACTCTTGCGGAGCAGCTATTGCTCTTACTACAAAAATAAGACTTTATCTTTTTCCCTGACAGACTTTAACCGTTTACCGACCCAACCTTTTTCCTACCTTTTCTCTAGCAATCTGGAAACCTTCCTTAACCGTATCCTGCAGATCTACTGAATGCTCCCTTAGGAATCCAATTAGTTTTCACATTCTTGTGGGTGGTATCTCACACCTTATATTTTTGTTTTTCCAATCAGATTTGTTGAAATCAGTTTTTTTTCATCCCTTTGTAAATTAGGAGCGTCCGAAAAAATATTCAATTTTACATTCCAGCAGAGATTTTCCATTTCACGAGTCCTTTTGCTAGATCAGCGGTTTCATGCGTGGAAACTGTTGATAGTGACTGGTTAATAGCTCGGAAAATATTCCTATCTCTACACGTCGGGTACTTAAAATTGGATTAAAAGTGGATTGAGAAATAAACAATTCCCATTTTTCTTTCCTACGTGTTTATACTAACTGAAAAGAGAACACTTTACAATGCCTTCTGCATTTGTATCCCCTATAACTGGTACCACGCTATCTTGAATTCGGGAAATTTTGAAATAATTGTCGCTTGTCGCTGAAAAACTAACTTGCTAATTATTTCCAGCTTTAATGTCTTCTCGCTGTGCAATAAGCGTTGCTAAAGCAACTTCCTAACACAAAAACTCCACCAAATAAACTGAAATACCTCCCATATCACGAACCTCATTACGTCGCCGAAATTCCATAACTTCGCGCGTCGACGAACTAACCCTCGGAATTTTTCCCCCGGCGCCCGACATGTTTTCACGTGCGGAAAAGCGCGTCACCTCGCATTTCACGCTGGGGAACTGCGGTGGACAAGGCTGGAATTGCGAGAACCAAAGAAATGGAATTAGATCTCCGGTTTTTTGGAGCTGCGGTTTTACGGCCGGCAAAAAGGTAAATCGCTGTTCTTGCGGCTACTGCAGTGGCGGGCGGTTCTTTTGTGGGGGTGGGCGGGATCGATATTGGCGATATTGAGATGTCTCTCGGTGGATACCGCAGGTATGGAATCGAGGATATGTTGGTTTTCTGCGTTTGAAGCAGTATTGCTTCAAAATTGCATGGGGATGGTGGATGAATGACAGAACGATGGAAAGTCAATGTAATGGCAGATGATAACCAAGCTTAAAAAATTCCAAGCATGTCTTGACCACTTTAGCAACATGGAGTCGAGCATTGTCATGCTGTAAAGTCACTTTATCATGGGACCTATTCTAGAAATCTTTTGCAACTCCACGAATACGAATTTTTACGAATGGCGATTTGCTTTTCAAAAACGGCATTCTTGACAACATCGGACGGTTTATGGCATAGATTTACAGCAAAGCGTAAAATTTTAGTTAATTTTCATCGCAGTCAACATAGGCCCATGTTATTAACTTTAGGCAATGCGATTTTTCTCGCTCCAATTTACAAAAACCACGCTGGAGCTTCAATAAAGCTAATTGGGTTCAATTCACGAAAAAAATTGATAGTGATATAAGATGGATTCGACCCTCTCACGAAAATTTCTGCAGATTCGTAGGTGTAGTTAAGGCCGCTGCGAAAAAGTTTATTCCGAGAGGTTTCCGCAAAGATTATGGACCTGATTGGTCAGAAGAAACCGAAAATTCATACAAGGATTATCAAAATTCCCCATCCTCAGAAAAATGTGAAAAACTGATGAATTCAGTTAATGCAAGTCGTAAAGAAAAATGGAACATAAATTTTACGCATTCTAGTAGAAATTCATGGGATATTTCAAGAAAACTAGGTGAGGCTACACCTCAAGTGATGACATCCACTAAAATTGATCCAAAATTAATAGCACTTCGTCTCGTTTATGTTTTTAATTCAGTTGAAACCTCAAAATCAAAAGTCAAGTATATAAAAAAAAATTACACAGATTCAGGAAATCAGCTCAAGCTCAAGTATATCGGAACCGTTCAATCTTGATGAACTGAAAGCAGCTATTAAATTCACGAAATCACGTAAAGCTGCGGGTTTGGACGGAATTGATCCTGAGTTTATTAAACATTTAGGAAAAAGGGCATTGCAGTGGTTGTTATTCTTTCATAATAACATTTTGTGTACTGACAATTTTCCGGTTGAGTTTCGCAAAGCGAAAGTAATAGGCATTTTGTAACGTGAAAAGAATCCTTCCGAAGCGATTAGTTATAGGCCAATTAGGTTATTGAGTGTTCCTATGAAAATTTTAGAAAAGTTGATTTTCTTCCGAATTGAACCTACTATAGAGGATGTTCTTCAAAATTGTCAAGGTGGTTTCAGGAAAAATAGAAATTGCAAAGATCAGGTTCTCAGTTTGACCACATTCATCGAATCAGGTTTCGATAACAAATTAAAAACATGTTCAGCTTTCATAGATTTATCGTCTGCCTACGACACGGTATGGAAAGATGGTTTGATCTATAAACTTCATACACGTCTCAAATGTGGTCTATTAGAGAATATGTTGTCAGATAGAAGATATCGTGTTTTTTTATGATAACAGTAGTAACTTCAGAACTTTGAACAATGTTCTTCCTCAAGGATCTGTTTTAGCACCATTTCTTTTCAATTTATATTTAGGTATGTGATATTCGTTCTACTTCCTCTGAAAAATTCATTCACGCCGTCGATATTGCACTCGCTTTCCGACATTCTGATTCGCAAAGTATTGAGGAATATTCAACTTCTGATCTGAATATTTTGAAAAATTATTTTTTCGAATGGCGTTTGCCTCCGAATCCTTATAAAACCGAGGTTTCGTTATTTCATTTGAATAACCATCAATTTAGGAAATCAAATGTCTTTCTCGGAAATTTTCGTTTGAAACATAATTTTACTCCCAAATACTTAGGTATTAAATTAGATTCCTCTCTGAATAACTAAGCACATTTGGATGACTTACGCATGAAGCTGAAATCGGAAATAACATTCTACAGAAACTTGCTGGTACGTCATGGGGTGCTGACCCGACTACTCTTCGCACAGCAGCCTTTGTCCTGGTTTTTTCCACCGCTGAATATTGTTGCCCTGTTTGGCTCAATGGTGTTCATGTTCAGAATATCGACGCACAGCTCAATTTATCAATAAGAATAATTACTGGAACCATCCGATCTACAACTATCCAATGGCTACCTGTGCTATCAAAAATAGTTCGTCCCCATATTCGAAGACAGTCTGCAACTTGGAATTCTTTGATTAAATTTAATTTGGTCGAATAACTTTCTGAATTCGAACTTCATCTACAAGGAAATCTGGAAATCCGAATGGGATTCATGTTCCTTATCTAATAAAGATCTAATATCTGATCCATCGAATAAAGTTCCTGGTTTTGACCTTCCCAGGAGAAAATGGTCCCTTCTTAATCGAATAAGAACAGGTCATGGTCGTACCAATAGCATGCTTTTCAAGTGGATTTCAGTTGATAGTCCTAATTGTAAATTTGGTGAATCAGAGGAAATAGTTGAACACCTAATTAATAAATAAATTTCAAGATGGCATTACACAATGTATCAAATTCATTTTTGCAATGGTTTAAAAATTTTAGATCAATTTGATGAAGTATAAAATGCATTCTCTTGCTGTTCTGTCTTTTTTTGTTTTCAGGATGGAGTTTGTGTTTGGAAATCCTTCCTCCAAAGAGCCATTCCGATAATCGTGATGTCCTTCAATATAAAATATTCAGATGCAACAGTTTTATTTCATGTTTTTCACGGGGAGATAGGTTTTTTCGGCTGAGGTTTTTTCTCCTGGCTCTATAGTATCGTATGATATTAGTGATGATAGTATCGTATGATACTATAGTATCATACGGAGAATATTATGGTACCCCGTTCCTTTTTTTACCTCAGCTTATTTTAGCTCTCCAATTCATAAGAATATATACCGGGTGACACAGAATCATAATACACCCCCAGAAACTCCCTTGTTTCTGTAGCTATATTTCTGAAATTTGAAACATTGAATATACTCACTATAGGGCACTTTTTGACATATTCAGATAAAAAATCTAACTGCTGGTTTTTCCGAAAATCACATCAACTTTCGGTATATTATTACAGTTTTGAAATCTCTATAATTTTCTCAATCTAATGATACCTCAGAGTTGATATTTCATTCGTCAGAACGCCCATTTTATTTTTCGATCTAGAGAGCCTTGAACTTCCTAAAATTATTCCAAATAATCAAAATAATGTTACAGTATAGTAATTTCGATTTAAAAAGTATCGTGGTCCGAAATACGTGCCAAAAGAGTAAACCAAAACCTTTTTCCACTCGAAACTCCGTTTTGTCAAATGGTAGCATAATGGTACTCTGACGTCATTCGAAAGTACCATCGGTGGGGTATCCATCCATATGAACTATTTTTCTGTATAACCAATACGAACACGATAATGGTGTTTAGACAAGTTTAAGTATCTTCTCGGTTCAATCTAAAGTTGATGTCATTGCCGGAAAAACCGGAAATTGGATTTTTTCTAAATATGTCAAAAAGTGCCCTATAGTGAGTATATTCAATGTTCCAAATTTCAGAAATATAGCTTCAGAAACAAGGGAGTTTCTGGTAGTGTACCATGATTCCGTGTCACCCTGTATATAGAGGGGACGTTAGATTAGTAAATATAGGGCGGGTTTCACAAAGCTTTAATTGTACGATTAAAAAACCTTACGTAAATTCGAACCAATCGAATCACTCGTTTTGAAATTTTAACGAATCACGGTGGCTCCAATAAATTTAACGGTACAATCGAAGTTTTGTGAAACCGACCCATAGCTTTTATAATAACCCAACTTCTAACTGCCACTGACAGAACGTCCGCTTTCAGCGGATTTTTAATGAACAGTGGGATCAAACTGAACACCTCGCAAACTTTTGGGTTTTTACCAACTATATATCTCCAAATATCTCGTAATTTTATTACACTTCCAACACGATTTTTCAAGAACAGTAAGGGTAAAACTTGGTTCTGCGTGCACCGAAATCAAGAATTATCTGATTGATTTTTTACCCTAGATGTTTTTTATCTGTCATTGTCCTTTATCATCATTTTCATCATGGAGTTTTCATGGTGTGAATTATACTATTGCGACGAAGTTTATTGATGAGTGAAATTTTCACATTTCACATATATTATCTGTGAACTTTTCTGGTTTTGGTAATGCTTCTTGCTCATTTGTGAAAGCACTCAACAGAAATACTCTACAAATGTTGAATTTTCGAACGTGATTAAAAGGAGATTATTCCAAGTTGTGAAATGAATATAATGAAAAGGAAATCAAGTGTTTCATCCACAAAGGAAAATACTGACAGGGTTATGGGCCCAGATGAATTTCCGAAGGAGCGACTTACAAAGAAATCTGAAAACACTACGGATTCAGGAGAAAATACTAACAACCTCTATGTAGGTTCCCTACACCACTTTCGTTCGTACTCCGTATTTAGTACACCCTGTATGGCACGAGTCGGGCGGAAACTGCGGTCACCGTGATCACGGTTCCGAAGAAACCAGGCGTAAACGGAGCTAAGGCCGCAAAAAGCACGTCTACGCCCTGTTCTGCTCGCTAACGACTCGACGCCGGCAAAAAGCGAGTTTCCGATGATTCTGAATATTTTTCAGCCGAACGGAATGCCTCATTTGCGGACATCTCGGGGATGATGAATCGTGCCCTCGCAGTGTATAACGGCATAGAGCGAACGATTACAGATATCAGTTTTTCGTTTCTCTCAGTATGAACGTTTGAAAGCCTTCGGAAAAAACAATACGAAGCTCTGTGGATTTGTTGCTGTTCACATTTCGAGTTATGCAGGATGTTAGGAGAATATGCGGCAGAAACTAAAGGGGTTAATCTTGGACTGTTTCGAAGAAGTTCATCCTCAGTTAATTTTTTAAATAGCGCCTTGTTGCGAAGATATATGCAGCATTCTACTAGTTCTAGGAAATAACTTGGCATCAGGTATTTTAAAGAATAGAAACAAAACACTGAAAACAAAAGACTTAGAAATACAGTCGCTGAATGCACTTCTATTATACATTGATTCATTTTCGTCAAATGATTTTGTCTGAAAATCTTGTCTAACAATCTCCAAATTGTTTTTCGTTTATTCTGCTAAGTCTGAGAGTCACGAATCAAGATTATGTCTAACGGGAATTTCTCTCTACGTCTATTCACTAGGTTGAACATTCTCGTCTAATCGGTTCTTCTGAGGTACATCTAATGCTCATGTTCTTGACTGTCTACCATGTATCCTCTAATTGACTGCCGCCCACTTTTGCTCCCTCTATGATTCACATGTCATTGGAGATATGAAACTTCATTTTGAAACAATTGGATGTCACCACTTCGTAATTTCTGCACCTGATTTCTTCAAATATCGAAATTTTTATGAAGATTTTGTCTCTAAGGTGTATGAGATACTGATGATGCCAAACAAGGCTGAAACCGGTATATCTCTTGTCTCAGTGATAAAATCTAATATCATTTCTCCAACCATATGATGAAAGATCTCTGAGCCTGGGAATTGGAAATGGTATTCATTTTGATGATATTTATTTTGAATTCATCTATATTTCAAAAATGTTTCCGGTGTGGCCTCCGTAAAGGCAAAGAATTTTTTGTTCACCTTTTTATTCCATTTCTCAAAAACACTTAGCTTCACGGTCGCAAGAAGAATTGGACTTTTCCATCACTCGGAGAAACCTGCAGAGGGCCTTGATTTAGGGCCACTGCTGAAATCTCATTGAGTGAAAGAGGATGTACAGAGTTCTTTTTTCGCATGTCATTGCAGATAAGGCTTACTTTATCCCCTTATTCAAAATATGGGGGTGATTTCCACCGAGAATTCTTGAATATTTTGCTTTAACATTCATATCAAGCAGTCCTCCGTTTATATCAATTCTCAGACCACAAGCATCAAAATTATTATTATTATTATTTAAACTCTTTATTGCATAAAATTTATATAACAGGGTTATCAACAATTTGCAATAGGCGAGCATATCGCGAAGCGATGTCTTCCTGCCAACCTTAACACAATATGTAATTTATAACTCATATAGTAGTACATAATGTGAATTCTATATTTCTATACAAACTTAAGAAAAATTTTCACAAAAAAAAATAATAAACAAATAAATTACTCCTGATTGGAAATGGACAAGGAGAAGGTTATAATGGGAAGAAGGACGGGAAAAAAAAAGAGAGGAGTGATATATCTGAAGAACAGCCTCAAAATTGAATAAAATGAATGAATAAAACGCTGACTCACAGATTGAGATTCGCTCTGGCTAAGAACCTCTTCAGGCTATGCTTGAATGAATAGAGAGACGGCCTTTGGACAATTTCTGTTGGAACACGATTCCAGAACTGTGCACGATTCCAGAACTGTGGAAACCTCACTAAAATGCTATTGTGGGAAAAATTTGTAAGATGCGCAGGTATTCGCAAAGTGAGATTACCAAGTGCCCTAGTTTGACGAACACTGTCCCAAAGAAGCCGTAAATTACAATCCAGATACGTAGGTTCCCGCGATCCTAGTACCTTATATCCCAAGAGCAGAGTATGAAAAATGCGACGCTGTTTGATAGTCAATGAATTCGGTTCTTGCTTGAACTTAAACATCCCCTGGTTCTAAGGGTTGGGGGTGAAAGTATCAAGTTTCGAATTTTTCCGTTGTTTGTGTACTGTTACTAGGTCACATACCAAATCCCAACTTGATAGGACATCGAGAAGTACCCTCACAGTTTTTATGATCATCAGTGAGTGAGTGACGAAATCGGTGGTTTTTAGATATTTAAAAAATCTGAAGTGTACGAGCTATATACTTGAAACTTTACACGTTTGATGAGTTCACTACTGGCATTATATCCGGTGATTTTTTTTCATCTGCCTTGTTCTAAAATCAAGGTATGAGGGTTTAAAAATACGACGAAACACTTCGAGAGAAGATCAGTAGTGTCCCGGCGTAGCGCTTCGCTTGGCTCGTGTTGACGGGGTCACTTTCTTGCCCCCAGATGAATTAACTTGAATCCAAATGAAATTGCATATCTCAGATATTGGACCAAACAAATTACCAACCTATTCATTAATAAAAATCACATGTGATTTATCTGAAGCAACGATCTACATCGATTGTTGAAAAAGGCTATCTCTAGCTCAGATGCAACCATTCACTTATAAGTACATTGTCAAACGCTTTCAAAATCACCAGGGTCATTTCTAATTGAGTTACACCTAGCAATTATACGATATCTCAAATATTCCAAGCGCCTACTATATATATTCTTTTGATTGAGAGAGCTAAAATAATACAATACATATTGAAACAAAAAAGTATCTGGGGTTAGTACAATAGAGGAAAACCATACATGAGGAAAGGGAAAAAACTCCAGAAAAAAAAACCCTGACCTCACTCGTGTTAGAAAAAAATTTACTAAAAATATCATATCAGAGGATCTTCGAGGACATCTACGTGATCAAAAAAACATCTTGATGTAGTTCTTCTATGGGCAGCAGAAAAAAAAACAGACTCTTTACCAATCTACCTCAAATTCTATATCTGAAATGAAGAAAGACAACACCAGAAAAAACTAGTTATTTAAAATCAATTAAATGGTTTTTAAATTAACCGAATTAACCACCTATTGCAGAAATTCTTTCTTTATAAATTAGTTATGACAGAAATTTCACAATGTCTGAAATAAGTGAAAAACCTGATCAATTTCCTTTTTTTGAATTGCTAAACATAAGAAAACACAACAAGCTAAACCGTAATTTGGACTAAGTGAAAACTCAATGAGTAAATAACTTTCAATTGACATCCTTCACGAAGAAGTTCCTCTGTTGCCATTTGGGTTTCTCAGAAGAACTCAATACCATGTTCAGTGGCTAATTTCGGAACGTAATCACTCTTGTCCTTTGAATTCCTCCAGTATTCAAATTTAAATTCTCAGCCTAGTATAAACTGATAACTTCAGATGGCGCCATTTAAAATAACTTAGGGGGTTTGAGTCTAGGGATCGAGTAGGTCATATGTGAGGTCCACCTCAACCAATCCTTCGACATCCGTATATTGCTGGTAAAAACTCACGATCATGTAAACTCAAATAAGCTGGTGCACTATCATGCATGAAGCACATTGCCTGTCTTGCAGCCAATGGTACATCTTCCAGAAACAAAGGTAGCGTTTTGTACTAAAAAGTAACGGCCTTAGAGTTATAGAATTATGTTGCATTGATGAAGGGTCATCGAGTAGAGAACAGATACAAACCAGTTTCTGGGTTATCCCAGAAGTGTGCAACATAATTCTATAACTCGAATAAGCTGGTGCACTATCATGCATGAAGCACATTGCCTGTCTTGCAGCCAATGGTACATCTTCCAGAAACAAAGGTAGCGTTTTGTACTAAAAAGTAACGGCCTTAGAGTTATAGAATTATGTTGCACTGAAGAAGGGTCATCGAGTAGAGAACAGATACAAACCAGTTTCTGGGTTATCCCAGAAACTGGTTTGTATCTATTCTCTACTTGATGACAGCACGTTCTTCGTGGTTAACTCTCAATCTGGACCTCTACCTGTCCATGGTTACAGTTCAGAAATTAATTTTTCGGAATTTTAATACAATCTTTGTTTTCAATAAGCATTCTCCTGTCCATCAAAGTATTTTTACATCATGAACTCTATAGAATATCCGAATGAAATCATAAAATTTAATATTTCCAGTGTCTCACTGCGTACCAAAATATGAATAATGAAATTTCGTCTCGCTTAATAAAAAAGCTTTCCCGGTATTCCCTGACGTCTGACAGAACCCGACGTCGTCTCAACGTTTTCAGCCGTGCGAAAGAGTGTAGGATTGAGATTTATTCTGCCGGCTGCCGGCGAGATTCATCATTCATAATTGAATGGAATAAATCACGAGAAGCCGTTCGAGTATCGAAACATCCAGGGTTGGAGGCCGATATTTGAAAGCTCGTTGAACGAGAAGGAATTTGGGAAATTTTTCATTTGATGGAATTGGTAGAGAACCAATGAACTATTAACACATATCAGCACCCCAGAGGTAAAGTGTGTGAAGTCACAATATCAAAATTAGACAAAAGAGAGATTTTTCAGTTCGATTATTGTTTCAAAGAATAAGTACTGCCATTATTTGGGAGTCAAAAATGTGTTCCACTAGCTAGAATTTACTAATGTGAATCCAATATTGTAGATAGGTCGTGTCTGAAAAAATGTGACTTAACACACTTTACCTCTGAGGTTCACTGAAAAGTGAACGTCGCTTGCGGCCAACATTGGAAAGAGAGGTCCGAGACAAAGATGGAGATAGTCCGGGCAGAAAGCGTTTGATTATAAAGTAGACAGGCAATATTTGAAGCTATTGCGGTTTTTTCAGTAATGAATAATATTTATTCAGCTTTATGGGGATAAGAAATGAATGAATCTACTAATTCGATAATGATTCGATTGAAAATGCAGAGGTTTGTGAAATTGTATCCATCCATCCATTCCAGCCTCTTACGTTCACTGCTGGACATAGGCCTCCCTCATGGCTTTCCATTGTTCTCTGTCTTGACCCGCCTGTATCCAGTTTTTTACGATTTTTCTTAAATCATCAGTCCATCGTGTGAGTGGTCTTCCCCTACTTCTTTTATCTTCGCTTGGTCTCCATTCCAACAACCTTTTTGTCCATCGATCGTCCCGCACTCTGGCTACATGTCCGGCCCAGTTCCATTTTAATTGGGATATTCTTCTGATAATATCTGTCACACCGGTCCTCTTCCGTGAATCTTGGTTCGTGACGTGGTCTCTCAAACTTAACCCAAGCATCGACCTCTCCATTTCACGTTGTGCGACTTGGAGCTTTATCGCAGATGTTTTCGTTAGTGTAAGAGTCCGCTCCATACGTGAATACTGTCAGAATGCATTGACGTTTTTGACAGACCGGGAGGTCGCTCTTGAAAATGTGCCTCAGCTTTCGATAGGCCGCCAATGCTAGCGTTATTCCCCTCTGCAGTTCACATGTCTGATTATCTCTGGATATTTGAATTTCGTGACCCAAGTACACATATTTCTCAACAAACTCAATCTCTGCGTTCTCGATGGCTAAACATTCGTTCAAAACAAGGTTCGTCATCAATTTGGTTTTTGAAAAATTCATTTTTAGGCCAACGCTTGAGCATGTGTTTTCTAGTTCATGGAGCATTTGATTTACATCTCCCAGAATATCAGCAATTAAGACAATATCGAAATTGCATATATTACCCGAATTTATTTTGCCGAATACAGTCGATATAGAATCTATTACAAAAAATCATTGATGAATCTACACTTCCCGTCAATAAATTCCGGACAGGCAAAATTTTTGTCAAATTCAACACCTTGTATCTTTTTTCGTGGTTCACCGATTTTGGTGAAATTTTCAGCAGGTAAAGTATTGGGTCTTGTTATATTAACCTGAAATTTACTCCGCGAAAATACCTGTAGTTCATCCGTTATGCAGGGTGAAACAAAACCTTGTTCTATACCCTTCAATTCTAAACACCCTGTGGTGAATGTGAGGTGGAAATTGTGAAATCATTCAGTTTTAGTTTGAAGTGTGGCCCTTTCTTAACAAAATGTTTCTTGATTTACGTCAGTATCTGCTTAAAAAAAAGATACAAAGAGAGTGTCGCATTTTTTCAATTTTCATAACAATTTAAAACATTACAATACCTTATCGACTAGTAAACATAAACGAACATCTGCAAATTGATAGCGTGTATTTCCACGTCGCTTTCCCACACTTTTACTATAAGAGGTGGCATACTTTCAATGCATTTACAAATTGCTTCTGGGGGAATATTTTCCCGTTCTTCAAGAAGGGCGTTCGTAAATCGGGCAAGGTGTTGGGCTGCCGATTTCTAACATGTCTATCTAGCATATTCCATACATGTTCAATTGGATTTAAATCCGGCCTTCTGGCTGGCCACACGAATCGTTGAATATTCGCCCTTCAAAGTATTTTGTTACAACCCGTGTAACGTGAGGCCTAGCATTGTTCTGCATTAACAGAAATTGTTGCTTCCCCCAGAAGCAATTCGTAAATACATAGAAAGAATGCCACTTCGTATGAAAGAAGTGATTAGGAAGCAAGGTGGAAATACACGCGATTAATTTCATGTTTACTGGTCGATAAGGTATTGTAATGTTTTAAATTGTTATAAAAATTGAAAAAATTCAACACTTTCTTTGAAAATGCGTATCTTTTTTTTTAAAGCAGATACTGACGTAAATCAAAACGCGTTTTGTTAGGAAAAGCTCACACTTCGAAATTTTATTTCATGATATCAAATTTTCTGCCTCAAATTCATTACAGGGTGTTTAGAAATGAAGGGTATGAAACAAGGTTTTGTTTCTCCCTGTATAACGGATGAACTACAGGTATTTTTGCAAAGTGAATTTCAGGTTAATATTACAAGTTTCAATACTATACCTGGTGAAAATTTCAACAAAATCAGACAACCACGAAAAAAGATACAGGGTGTTGAATTTGACAAAAATTTTGCCTGTCCGGAATTTATTGACGGGGAGTGTAGTTTGTTGTAGAGAACACCCAGGTATGATTGATTTGTAAATCTGGGGGCTAAGACGAGTAGAGCAAAGCATAAAGGTATATAATGCACTAACATAACCGGAAAAGTTCGAAAAAACCAAATGCGAAAAGTGCACTCTGTCCCAAATTGCTGCACTGTATATCAGCTATTATTGAATATAGAGACATGCGGTTTTGTGACCCTATGTCACTCTTCGGTAAAACTTCTAAATCCACAGATAAAAATGTTCCAACTACTTTTGTTTCTGAAATACAGGACGAAAACGAAAATGTTAATTTTTTAGAGATGTAATTATTTCTCAGGTATTGTATAAGACAGAAAAAAAATGAAAACTGCTTTCAATAGATATTTTAAAATAGAAGTCATATAATGACAGGATGATGACCAATCGTATGGAAGGTGAATGTACTTACAGAAGGAGTTCAAACAGACTTTTGATACTCTCGATGTGTTCCTTGTGACTGAGAAACATCCACCTTTAAAAAAAAGGTTGTTGATGACGAAAGAACCATTATTCCTAGTTTAATAAAAGGCTGTCTTCTCCACCCTGAAACCCGTCCTGCTCAAAAATTCATGAATAAAAAAACGTTACACCCTAACTCGAACCAAGAGGGTATCGAAGTCACTTGTAGCGCCCAAGCAGAAATTTCTGCCGAAATCTCACATCCCTCACGCTCGTTGAAGCCTCCAATAATTCAATCCCAAGGCGGCGTCGTAAATCAACATGTGTAACGGGAATTGAATGAAAAACGGCGAAAACTTTCTTGATCAAAACAGGGAACAGCCCAAATGCGCAACATTTATAAAGCTGCCCCGCGCTGCGAGGGCAATCGTTGGCAGTACACGGGACGTCTTTTGTGTTCTACGAGAGAATTGATTAATTGGCGAATTAATAGGTCCAGCCCCTTGAGTTTCCGACCTCGAGGTTATGTTGGACTCTCCTGAACTGCCTACGATACAAACAAGCGAGGAATGCTGGGTGTTTGATAGTTTCAGTTTTCAGTTCATTCGAGCTGATAATTCCACGAGAATATTTGTTTGATCTTTGTTTCTACAGGGTGGGGTTCGGCAATAAGTTATTCCACATTCGAAACAGCTGACAAATAAATAAAAATGAGATGTCAGTCCTGAGAAAAGTGATTTTTCACATACTCCACTCAAGGGTTTGTTTGTATCCTTGATTTCCAGTGTCTTTATTCTTATACAATCAAATTTTTTTCATATTCCATCATGGATACCTGGAGATCAAACTTGATTCCTCCCTCAACTGCAACACCCATTTAGATGATATGCGTTTGAAGCTCAAAACTCGAAACAATATTCTTCAGAAACTGGCTGGTTTCTCATGGGGTGGTGATGCAACAATACTTTGTACTGCAGTGCTAGCTTTGGTTTTTTCTGCTGCTTAATATTGTTGCTCTGTTTGGTTGAAAAGTGTTCATGTAAAAAAAAAAAACTGATGCCCAACTAAATTTTTCTATGGGGATTATAACTGGTACTATCAAATCCTGCACCTACTCCTTGGTTACCAGTCCTCTCAAATATTGTCCCTCCCCACATTCGCAGAGAGAAAGGAACTCTTAATTTTTGGAACAAACTTAATAACTTTCCAAATTCATTTTCCATACTCTCCTATATTTTAGATGATAAGGCCCTCAGATTGAAGTTGCGTAAACCTTTTTGGTCAAATTTTCTAATTGATTTGAATGGAAGCGACAAAGAAATTTGGCAATCTGAATGGAATGTTTGCAATTTTTTCAATAAAGATCTTATTACTGATCTTTCCATCAGAGTTCCTGGTTTTACCCTTCCAAGGAGAATATGGTCTGTTCTAAATCGTATTAGAACCCGTGGCTGCGAAATATCAAACATTTTACAGGGACGACTGGACAATTAAAATGGTCAGAAATGATCGCGAATATCCAAAAATGGATAGCAGCAGGGGAAGATAAACATCTCACGTTTGTGTGTGACGTTAGTGCGCAGTAACAAATATCTAGTACTTTAGTGTATTGAACTGCTTTCGAATTTTGTGAAGATCCGACATGAAAGTAATAGAATTGTTAAAATTTTTGCAAGATATTCCTCACATTCTCAAGTCCTTACTGAGATGGGAGTTGAGGCTCAGATTTGGAGAAATCAATAAAAAAAGTAGTGCTGCTTAATTCACAAATTAATGTGGGTGATAGTTTAGTGAACTTGCCATTTGAACATATCAGCGGCAATCGCATAATGTCAACTGATCGGTGATAGTGTGGAGATAACAGCCGGCAAAAGACAATATATGGAGTACCTTTTGGAATATGTTGGTACTGTTTTTCAATAACTTACCCTATTTTTATTATTTATTTTTATTTTTTTATTCATTTTATTCATTCATTTATCTTTTTATTGTTCTTGAACAAAATTATTTATTAATATTTTTCACCTGATATCTTATGTAACAAAAATCTGACTCCGCCTCTGTCTTAACATCGATTGCAATTCAGTGCTCGTGTAAGTCAACACCATCGATGATATGCCAGTCATTTTGACAGATCTGTCGTTTTTAATTGTTGTTCTGTCGGTTTTCACAATTTATCATATACTTGTTTGAATATTTTTTGGTGAGAAGTTGATGACATATTTGAGGGCTTACATTTCAGTTTCATTTTTGGTTCAAGGTTCTAACATTATTCTTGAAAACTTTCTGAGCTGATTGTGCGAGTTAATGTTCTTGTTGCTTTTGCGTGTTTTATTATTCTTGTCGAGTGTTTATACATGGTTCATTTGTTTTATATATTTTCAGCTATCAGACCTGTATTTAAAACCTGATGATGCTCTTCAGCGCAAAACCGGTAGTCCAATTTCTTAAATAAAAATTGGACGAATCAAGACTTTTCATTTATTATTTACACTCATTTATTTTTCATACTCAAAAAAGGTAGAAGTTTCGAACAAATAATGTTTTTTTATATGTAGAATAAAAGTTAACCACTTGTTAACAATTTTTTCTACAGAAGAAACCATTAAAATAAATGGTACCAGAAACATTGATTGATATGATTGCTTCGACTTCAAGTTCCCGTCATCAACCTCACATAATACATACATTCAACTGTTTTGAACTCCCCTCTAAGCTCAACTTTATATATTTATTTTAAAATCATTTCCCTCATTCACATGGTATCCAGTTGTTTAGTTGAAGTCATCACCAAAGATTTCCAACCGATTTCAATCGTGCTTTCGTCACTGGAAATAATACCGAGATTATCTGTATATGAGAATTTTTCAATATGGGAAATTCAAAGTCCTTCTCTCCTCTTATGAGCAATCTGGGACCATTTGTCGAACTGTTGTCTCCTCTAGTATGAGAAAAAATCTGACTGTTTCTTTTTTGGAAATATAGAAAACCACAATTTTGTTCAAAATTTGATTTTTGTCATGAATTTCTCGTAAGATTTCGAGGATATTTGGAATATCATGCGCACTCTATGTTTCTCCTATCAAGAGTTATAAGCCACGGAAACACCCTATACATCCATTCTGACCTGCCAATAATCTCACATATTACACCTTAGCTAAATAATTACAATTTTCATTCCAATTGAAATAACCGCACATACAACACTCCTTAGATGAGTGCTTAGGGCTTACTGCTCAGAATATCGAATTACTTTCGCAGAGTGCTTGGTAATCTGGAGCATTTTTTGGAAACCGGTGATTAGTGCTCGCGACTCGGGATTTCTTAGTACTCGAAGCACTAATATTAGTGCTTGGCACAGCTCTGAAAATATCCACAATGTTCATTTATGAAACGCAATCACTTTCGTCCTTCGAAATTCCTTCAATATTCGAATTCAAAATTATCAAAGTCTCTCTATCTGATCGTGATTGTCTTAAAACTAGGTTTGACCATCCATAAACGATAATCTTACAGAACTCTAGATATTCGAAGACCACTCACAACAAGACCCTAAAGAACAGAAATCATCTCCCATAAATAAACCAAAAAGTTAGAAACACAAGGGAAATATGAAATATTTGTCAAAGCCAAAATCAAGACTCCTGAAGATGAAAAAAGCTTCAGGTTATCCACATACTATTTTGTTCCATAAAGAACTCATATGCTGTCGAAATCAAACATACATGAATAATAGAAACTTTCCATATCATCCACAATCAATCGGTAAACATTCACGATCTTTTTACCTTTGTATTTGTCCACCGGAAGACGATTCCTAATCATTTTATATTCATCCCAAGCAATCCCAACGCTACAAACACCTCAGGCATTCCCCGTCCAATCCCCCAGAGAACCAACTAAATTTTCTTCTCAAACTCTCGGGTTTACAAAACGATGAAACCTTATTCGAGTTTTTCCCTCCAAAGACCGCAAGAATTCTCACGGCCGCTCCCAAGTGGACAATGAGAGGCTTGACTTCCCCTGAAATATTGCGAGTTGATGCGACATTTTCATAACACAATCTGTGGCGCGAAAAAACTATAGGAACTGAGAAAGTTCCCGAGAAACGTAATAACTATGTTTGAGTCCCGGACATAATTTTTCAATTTCGGGAGTTCTTTGTTCGGGATGAACAATGGATCTATCGGCGAGAAGAAGAATTAATTGCTTTTAGTAGTCCTGGTTGGGTAAAAATTCTGATTCAATGAATTTTAGAGGAAATTGATTTAAATTTTCCGTCATTCGTAACTTTTCTGTTTGAGTTTGCTCATTTTTATTATTCCTTTCTTGTTTGTTTATTATCAGTCAACAATTTAATCGAACTGATAAGTGTTATGGGCCAAGTTCCCAGATAGTTGAATTTTTCTACTCGTTCTATGTCCTCACTGTTATATTATAGTTTTGCATTCTGGAACTGATTTTTAGAAACTTTGTTTTTTTATGTTGATGTTGATTCCCATAAGCCGACTATGTATTCCTATTATGTCCAAGAGCCTTTGGAGGTATTTCACATTGTCTGCTATCAGGACTGTATCATCCGCATACCGTATGTTGTTGATCTATGTACTTTTTACTTTGATACCTAATTTTTGTCCTTCGAGAGCTTCTTGGAAGATGTTTTCGAAAGTAATTGCACTAGTGCATCAAAATAACCGATAATTTTGCATGACAGCGTGCTGTCTAAAAACTGCATGAGTTCATTTTCATTTTTGGTGGAGGGCTCTTTCTCCGAAAATGAAAATGACTGAATGCAGTTTTGCAAAGACTAACACGCTGAAATGCAGAATTATCAGGTCCGATTGATGCACGAGTGTAATTCGGGGGAATATTTCCCTAAATTGCTATGGATACCAGTAGTGCAATTATCGAAGGGATCTTTCGCTCTCTACAATGCAATTATCGCTGTGATTTTTGATAAGTGCATTCTATTTACATGAAGTTTTTGACAGGAGGGAAATATTCGGAAGTAATTGCACAAGTGCATCAAAATTACCGATAATTTTGCATGACAGCGTGCTGTCTAAAAACTGCATGAGTTCATTTTCATTTTTGGTGGAGGGCTCTTTCTCCGAAAATGAAAATGACTGAATGCAGTTTTGCAAAGCCTAACACGCTGGAATGCAGAATTATCAGGTCATTTTGATGCACGAGTGTAATTCGGGGGAATATTTCCCTAAATTGCTATGGATATCAGCAGTGCAATTATCGAAGGGATCTTTCGCTCTCTACAATGCAATTATCGCTGTGATTTTTGATAAGTGCATTCTATTTTACATGAAGTTTTTGACAGAAGGGAAATATTCGGAAGTAATTGCACAAGTGCATCAAAATTACCGATAATTTTTCATGACAGCGTGTTGTCTAAAAACTGCATGAGTTCATTTTCATTTTTGGAGAAAGAGCCCGACACCGAAGGTGGAGAATAATCAGGTTATTTTGATGCACTACTGTTATTCGGGTGAATATTTCTCGAAATTGCTATGGATACGAGCAGTGCAATTATCGCAGGGATCTTTCGCTCTCTACAATGCAATTATCGGAAGTAATTGCACAAGTGCATCAAAATTACCAATAATTTTGCATGACAGCGTGTTGTCTAAAAACTGCATGAGTTCATTTTCTTTTTTGGAGAAAGAGCCCGACACCGAAGGTGCTGGAATGCAGAATTATCAGGTCATTTCGATGCACGAATGTAATTCGGGGAAATATTTCCCGAAATTGCTATGGATACGAGCAGTGCAATTATCGCAGGGATCTTTCGCTCTCTAAAATGCAATTATCGCTGTAATTTTCAATAATTGCATTCTATTCAGATGAAGTTTTTGACAGGAGGGAAATATTCGCTGTAATTTTCGATAATTGCATTCTATTCACATGAAGCTTTTGACAGGAGGGAAATATTCAGAGTAAATGTTAAACAGGAGTGGGGAGAGAACCCATCCTTGTCTTACGCCTCTAACGATGTTTTGGGCCTTTGTAACTTCATTGCCACATCTAACAGCAGCTGATTGGTTCCAATACAAATTTTCAATACAGCATATATCTTTTTCATTCATGTGAAGCAGCTTTAGTATTTGAGCAAGTTTGAGATCTTACAAATTTTAGTTGCTCACAGTTAACTTATCACATTCGTTAGAATTATGTGAACTCATTTTGTTATTTCAAAAACTCTGAAAGTATTTTTGGTTTCAATATGTATTGTATTATTACAGCTTCCTCAATCAAAAGAATCCATAATCCGGGAAAACTTCCACCAGTTGTTATAACGTGAAAATTGAGGCTCGGTCAGGACTAATCCTCGATCCGATGGGAAAACCGAAATCTACCTCGGAAAATATTTCCCACCGGAAAATGAGACAGCAACGGCTAATATCCTTATATTGCCGGGCGTTCAGTACCTGTTAAAGATATAGGCCAGAGGCGTAACGGACCAGGAAACTTGTTATCTAGGAGATTATGGATTTTCGACGCTGTGGGATCGAAGAATCGTAGGAAAGAAAGGGAGAAAATAATTCGATTGCAGGCGAGATGGTGGTTTTTTTGGGTTGGCGATCTCGGGAGCGGTTTCGGTGGTATTTTCGGGGAAAATTACTGGTTTGGAGACGCCGAATCGAGTCAGATTTGTTTGCGGAATCGGTGTCAGAGTCGAAAGAATCAAAAGGGAAGTAGGAAATTCTGGGAGGATTTTATTTTTGTTTTTGCGTCGACTCTTGTTTCGACAATGCTATTACAGTACTAATTGTGTCGAAAGTTGTTTCCGTGTCGAACATTTTTTTGCTCATTATATATAATCCCCGTCAATAAATTCCGGACAGGCAAAATTTTTGTCAAATTCAACACCCCGTATTTTTTTTCGTGATTCTCCCATTTTGTTGAAATTTTCACGAGGTATAGTATTGGGTCTTGTTATATTAACCTGAAATTTACTTTGCGAAAATATCTGTAGTTCATCAGTTATGGAGCCCACAGACTTCGTGCCGATTCGCCGATTTGAATCGCCGATTTGGATTGCTGATTCTGATCGTTGTACCGTTTTGCTCACACACTTCATGAAATCCTGGTAGTGATTTTTTAGTCGTTCTTCGGAGACTACGTAATGGAGAGAAAACATCTTTTAGCAGTGGCGGTTGCTATTGTTGTGTTGAACAAAAATAAAAAGAAAAAAGATCGATATGGGTGAAAGAATGGCTCCTGAAACGAGAAAAATATTCTCATATTAATTTATTAAATGAAATGAAGTTGGAACCAAAAGATTTTTCCAATTACTTGAGAATGGACGAAGAAACAAACTTCGTATTATTGAATTTAGTGAAACCATTCATTACTAAACAAGCTAGTCATTTAGGAGAGGCAATTTCCCCGCATGAGAGGCTTACCGTGGCCTTGCGTTACCTCTCCACAGGAAGATCTTACGAAGATTTGAAGTTTTCCACATTGATTTCCCCACAATCCTTAGGTCAAATTATTCCTGAAACATGTACTGCAATATACAAAGTTTTGCAGCAGGATTATTTGAAGGTATAAACATATTTATCGGTAGCTATCGTCACGGTAAGCCTCTCATGCGGGGATATTGCCTCTCTTAAATGACCATCTTGTTTAGTAATGAATGGTTTTACTAAATTCAATAATACGAAATATGTTTCTTCGTCCATTCTCAAGTAATTGAAAAAATCTTTGGGTTCCAACTTCGTTTCATTTAATAAATTAATATGAGAATATTTTTCTCGTTTCAGGAGCCATTCTTTTACCCATATCGATCTTTTTTTATTTTTGTTCAACACAACAATAGCAGCCGCCACTGCTAAAAGATGTTTCCTCTCCATTACGTACTCACCGAAGAACGACTGAAAAATAACTGCCAGGATTTCCCGAAGTGTGTGAGCAAAACGGTACGGCGATCAGAATCGGCGATCCAAATCGGCGAATCGGCACGAAGTCTGTGGGCTCCATTATACTGGGTGAAACAAAACCTTGTTTCATACCCTTCATTTCTAAACACCCTGTGGTGAATTTGAGGCGGAAAATTTGATATCATTCAGTTTAAATTTGAAGTGTCACCCTTTCTTAACAAAAAGTTTTTTGATTCAAGTCAGTATCTGCTTTAAAAAAAAGATACAGAATTTCAAAGGCCAACGTCCAAATTCGTAAAGACGTTTTTGAATTTAATTCCATGAATGAGTTCCTTGCTTTTTCTATTCAGCACTTGATTTCTAAGTCTGAAGACCAGTCTTCACAGGGCCAAGTTCCCAGATAGTTCAATTTTTCTACTCGTTCTATGTCCTCCCTGCTATATTATATACTCTCCCTCAATAAATTCCGGCAGGCAAAATTTTTGTCAAATTCAACACCCTGTATCTTTTTTCGTGGTTCTCCGAATTTGTTGAAATTTTCACCAGGTGAAGTATCGGGTCTTGTTATAATAACTTGAAGCTTACTTCGCGAAAATACCTGTAGTTCATCCATTATACAGGGTGAAACAAAACCTTGTTTTATACCCTTCATTTCTAAACACCCTGTGGTGAATTTGAGGCGGAAAATTTGATATCATTCAGTTTGAATTTGAAGTGTGACCCTTTATTAACAGAATGTTTTTTGATTCACGTCAGTTTCTGCTTTAAAAAAAAAGATACACATTTTCAAAGAAACTGTTGCATGTGATCAATTTTTATAACAATTTAAAACATTACAATACCTTATCGACTAGTAAACATAAACAAACATCTGAAAATTAATAGCGTGTATTTTCACCTCGCTTTCTCATCACTTCAACGAATATTTTCCCGTTCTTCAAGAAAGGCTGTTCGTGAATCGCGTAAGGTGTTGCACTGCCGATTTCGAACATGTCTACCTAGCATATCCCATACATGTTCAATTGGATTGAAATCCGGACTTCCGGCTGGCCACACCAATCGTTGAATATTCGCCTCTTCTTAGTATTCTGTTACAATCCGTGCAACGTGAGGCCTAGCATTGTTCTGCCTTAACAGAAATTGTAGGGGAAATATTCTCCCAGAAGCAATTCGTAAATGCATTTAAAGTATGCCACGTCGTATGGTAGAAGTGATAAGAGAGCGAAGTGGAAATACACGATATTAATTTTCAGATGTTTGTTTCTGATTGCTAGTCGAGTATTGTAATGTATCAAATTGTTATAAAAATTGAAAAAATGCAACACTTTCTTTGAAAATGTTTATCTTTTTTTTCAAAAGCAGATACTGACGTAAATTAAAAAACATTTCGTTAAGAAAGGGTCACACTTCAAATTAAAACTTAATGATATCAAATTTTCCGCCTCAAATTCACCACAGGGTGTTCAGAAATGGAGGATATTAAACAAGGTTTTGTTTTACCCTGTATAACGGATAAACTACAGGTATTTTCACGAAGTAGATTTCAGGTTAATATAACAAGACCCAATACTATACCTGGTGAAAATTTCAACAGAATCGGAGAACCGCGAAAAAAGATACAGGGTGTTGAATTTGACAAAAATTCTGCCTGTCCGGAATTTATTGACGGGGAGTGTATTTCAGATTCAAGTTGACGATAAATTCCGAGTAAACGTGCTCTAGGCATTTCAACAACAACTAAACATCTCCTAGAATCGCTGGTTTCTTGTAAATTAAAAAAAAAATTGCAAAAACCGACTACAACATTCAAGTAACAAAAAATGTTTACGTGGAAAAACCTTCAGGATTTTTTCCAAAGAATATTACCCTTCCCTTGCAATACTATCTATGTTCCAGAAGAAGAAATTCATAATTCAAACAGCTCCTTCTGCGTCTTGCAGTTTCTTCGTCAGTCAATATACTTCGCAAGGTTAGCTTGTTATAAGAAAAATAAGATTGTATCCCAATACTTGATATCTGATTTTCATGATTTCTTCATTTACTTTGTAGGAACTTGAACAGTGTGTAGAATATCAGAACTTATATCTCTGGGAGTCAAAAATGAATGAACAATTAAACAAATGATCAAAATAAAAAAATTTATTCACAAAAATAGGAATTTTGAAACCTTCATCAAAATAAATTGCTGCCATCGCAGTCCTACCAGTTTCAACCACCAAAATCAACATATCCACAGTCCAATCAGAATATATGTAACCGCGGCGTCATCACCGCCAAATTCAATATCTAGAGCGTCGACGCTGGACCGCCGCGACGCATAAATCAACGCCCGATCCGATCGCATGATAAAAATGCTCATTTCGTCGCCGGCACAATGAACACAAACCGGGGGCCGATTGTTTTCAAAAAGCGTCGCATTAGCGGATCGCAAATTGGCGTCGGGAGCGTCGTAAATTGGGCGTATTACGCCCGCCGAACGGGCGTGTTTCAACGCTGGCACGATGAACGGGCTAATTCGGAAAACATGTGGGAGTTTGGGTTATGAGGAATATGCATTTTGCCGTTTTGGGCGCTGCGGTGTTTCATCGACACCCCCCGCGGTTTCGGATGTAATTATGAAGGGCGCCGCTGGTGAAATGTGGGTGGGAGAATTGTGCAACGGTTTTCTGTTGTCCGAGAAGCGGATGATGCAGGCTATGATGCTGTCGCTGATCTCTGAACTACCTCAAGCCTGGAGGTACAATTTTTTTGTGACCGGGCGGAAATTCATGATAGTGACCCCTTTCCCCTGGCCGCTTTCAAAATGTATATCTACTCCACTGGAATTACTGTAAATTGAAGGATCAAAATAAAATCGAAATTTTTCTAGCAATTTTCATAAAGCCGTAACTTCGTGGCGAAAAAAGCGAAAAAGGAAATTGTAGCCCCAGTTTTTTCGTTTTTGGAATTTGAAATTTTGTAGCGTCCGTAGTTCTTGGGAAAAGTTAGAAGAAACAACAACAACAAAATTTTTGAAGTTGGCGTGGAAAAATTTTCCTTGTTTAACCGCTATACTCCGTTCATTCTTCAGGAGATGTTGACTGAAGTGCCACACTCAGGCAATTCAGTCCAGTGAGAAACTCTCCTGAAATATAACTCCTGAAAATGCTATACACTCGAACTGGTGAAACGTGGAGAACTAATCAACGACGACGGCCGAAATGCTCAAAAAACAGGTTATAAAACGAAATAACCTTTAACACAAATACCATACAATGTTTTTTGAATGTTTTTTGATAATGAAATGGGCGAATTTGCAATGACAATTACTTCAAAATGCATCTTAATATTCAAATGATCAAAAGGTTTTTTTGAATGGCAAACGCTGCCAACGTTATGATTACTAACAAATGAGAAAAGACCCTGTCATTTCAATTTCGTTCCTGTCCAATTTTCGTATTTGGTTTTTAACTGCTTAATTTGTTTGTCGAGAGTCCAATTATTAATAAAAGTGATAATTTGGTTGTTCCTAGGATATTGAAGAGTCTGCAAGAAGAGCAAATCTCTAACTCCTACCTGAAAAATCTGCTCAGCAGTACGATATGGCATATAACAATTTCCTGGCCTGGTGTAAATTGAAAAATGTAGAAGGAAACTTCAGTGAAACTGTTTTCTTGGCATACTTAGGAGAAAAATCAAAAATATGGAGTTCAACAACTTTGTGGAGCAAATTTTCAATGATGAATTCAAGCGCCCTTATTGAAAACGGTGTGGATGTTACTGAATCTTTTGAGGTAATAGCATATTTAAAACGGAAAAGTAAAGGATATCGTCCAAAAAATCTAAAATTCTCACTCGTTAACAAGTTGAAAAGTTTATAAAAGAGGCACCAGATGAGAAATACTTGATGGTTGAGGTTGCAACTATTTGAGGAATATTTGAAGCCTGTCGGCGTGAAGAATTGTGTGATTCATCCGTGGAAGACATTGAAATAACAAATAAATCATTGGTTATACAACTTCCAAATCCAAAAACGAAAATGAGTCGTTCTTCAGTATTATTGGAAGTATATAGACTATTTTCAGAAGTACTTTGCACTGCGCCCTTCTGTCATCAAACGTCGTTTTTTCCTGAAATACATGAATATCAAATACACTGCCAATCCAGTTAGTATTAATACATTTGAGAAAATTCCATCTATTGTTGCCGAATTCCTTAAGTTGCCAGAAACAAAGCAATATACAGGACACTGTTTTCGAAGATCCTCCGCTTCATTGCTAGCAGAATCAGGAGCAAATATTAGGGATATAAAGAATCATGGTGGATGGAAGTCTACGACGGTAGCCGAGGGCTATGTTGATCATTCCATTGCATATAGAAATGTCATTGCTGACAAAATTCTCCTAATCTCAACAGATTTTGGATCATCATCATCCAATATTGTACTTTCGGTTTGTACAAGTGCACAGGGCATTGATGTTAGTAATTGTTCTAGTTTTACGATTAATATTAATGTTCATAAGTAATGATTGTTAAATATTGATAATTATTGGTCAAAAAAGGTATTTAGAACCGTGGGACTTGAAAAGGCCAACTATCATCTTTTTCGGATACTCCTACAAAGACGAAGAATCTTTAAAAAAGGAATCTTATTGGTCAAAAGAATGGTAAAAACAAGGATTTCCGCTGGAAGGAGGCAATCTTTGAATAAGGTACCTCCCAAAAAGGTGGAGGAAAAATTCACACTCGATGTTACAATTATCGACATTAATCAGTAGTGTTCGGAGTCAGAACGGAAAAGGTTCTTCGACGAGTTCGGCTTACTCAGTTTTTTTCTGGGGGTGAAATAGGAAATTTCACAGATAGTTTTTAAGTCTCAAGCGGAGACTTGTAGATTTCTTGAGAGTAATAGGTAAAGTGTTAGGTCTTAAACCAAGACGTGTTTTGTATTTAGCTATTCCGGGAATAGTAGTGAAAAGGGTCATTTAAAGTGAAATTTTGTATTCTAAAGTCACTTACTCGTCGGAATATCGCGAAAACCGAAACGGAAGTGCGTGTAGAGAAAACGGTGTACGGAAGTTGGGCAAAGAGAAAGGATAGCTTTGTAGATTTAGTGGAGAAAATCAGATTATTAGAAAGAGTAAAAAGATCAGATTTTGCCGATTGGCATGAGTAATTTTAAGATTCAAGTTGTGAGCAGTCCAGAGTCCTGAATCCTCCAAAGAATGAGTTTTTTAGTTATTTTTACGTATAATAGTAAAGTAAGAAGATCAGTTGTTGTAAGTTATAGAATTAATCAATTTCAAGTGAATTATTGTGATTTGGACATGAAACTTTAGTGTGATACTCGTGTAAAGACTCGATCTTATTTTTTGTTCCCTTTTTTTTGGTATTATATTATCGAAAATTAGTCAGATTCGTTTTATTTTGATCACTAGAGAATCCATTGGAAAAACTATTCAACACATAGTCTCGTTCTTCGTGCAACGAGCCGATACCCACAAATTGTATGTTTTTTTTAACATCTCCAAATTAATGATAATCCATCTTTTAATCGAAGGAAAGACGCCCTTCCGAAGATTCTAATAAAAAAGTGCCAGATTTTAATAAATTCATGAACTCACTCATGGAGAAGTATAGCTCACCTCACTGCAATGAAAATATAACTAAAATCAGCAAGTTTTCAATTGGAAACAAGCTTCTCATAGTCCCCTAAATATTTACTGATGAATATTTATCCACCACAGAGAAGACAATTGTATCCTCCTAACCTAAAAACCCGAATCCGTCCCAATTCCCATCCTCACCCTCCTTCAGCGACTACCCTTACGACTCCAAAAACACCACCCCCCCCTCTAACAACCCCCAGAGGACGACGTCCAAAATCCCCAGGTAATCACCCGTTTCTGTTTCAGGGGAACATCCCGCAGCCATGCATCATGGGCGCGCCGCCACGACCCGCCTTTCCCGTGTGCTCCTGCTGTTCCTGCTGCTCCTGCCGACGGTGCTGCCATCCTGCGGCGGGCCCCGGACGACGGCGTAACCTCCGACCGCGGCCGGCAATTGACAGTGCGCCGTTTGACGGCTGAATTATGTGCACGTGCGAGTTTCGACGTGCGAACTCGGGTGGTGGGGGGCATGACGGATGGGTATTGCGGCAGGATTGGTGCGGGAGTCCTGCGGA